>WBMW01003120.1:109565-151275 GCA_013396635.1 Penelope pileata | reverse complement strand
CCTGGTCCCTGGCTGCTCGGACCACCCCTTTGTATTCCTCCCAGCTCACCCGTTCCAGTTTCCACTCCCTATAGACTTTCCTTTTGTGCCGTAGAAGGCCCAGGAGCTCCTTACTTATCCACGGAGGCCTCCTGGCATTCTTGCCCACTTTCCTCTTTTTCGGGACGCACTGCTCCTGGGCTTGGAGGAGATGACCCTTGAATTCCAACCAATTTTCTTGGGCCCCTCTTCCCTCCAGGGCTTTGTCCCACAACACCCTGCCAAGCAGATCCCTGAAGAGGATGGAAGGTGTATGTACGGATCTGAGCCTTGCTGCTTTTGGGAAGGAGAGAGGGAAGAGATCTGCTCCTGCGCAGCCCTCTGGAGGAGACTTCCAAGTGTGGGGTACGACGGCAGATTTCAGCATCTGCAGTCGCCTGTGTTGGCTGTATCCTTAACCCTGAGCTGTTGTGGTCTGTACATTTGGCTGTGGAATCTAAATCTGCTGTTGGGATGGTTTCCAGAGACTCTTTGGGCATGTTGCAGAATGTCTGCTAATCAGTTTCCCGCTCTAATAAAAAGACGGTTATGGTATTTTCTTACAGAATTATGCCCTGTGATTTATTTCACATACCTGATTTCAACAGCACAGTCATCTCTTAACATGAAAGTGCTTCGCAGCACACAAATGGGCTATCTGGTCCTCTGTGCTGCACCCTATCAGCACTGTAAAGAGCTCAAATGTTGCAGAATAAAGGCTGCTAATTCCTCTAACCACCAGGGGCATGGCTGGTCTGTTAGCTGGCAGCAATCAAATTACAGCTTCTAATGTTAACATTCAGTGGAAAAGCCTATCTCAAATGAACATGAAGCAGAAGACGACTTCTTTTACTCTGAGTTCTGATGGTTACCAGAAGCACTGCACAGGGACTGGAACACAGCAAGGGATGGCGTATTTGATTTAGTGTCACAGGGCCACAGGATGGGTGGTGTGTGCTGACACTTCTTTGTGGCCAATTTATGTCACGAAGCCTCAGAGTGATAGCTCCTCCATGGAAGCGCAGATGCCTGCTAGGGATGTTGCTGTTTTGTTCCATTCATTTTGCCTAAAATTTCCTGTCAGCTCTAGACAGGTCATTTCAAGAATGTCAGAGTCTGTGAAGGGTACCATGACTTGCAGAGCCACATATTTCAGACTTTCCAGCCTGTTTTCCTAAGCGCAGATCTAAACTGAAAGCAGTTATGATAGATTCTCTGCCTTGAAGCTCAGAGCAAAAGGTCTGAAGAAGAAAGAAAAACTAAAATCCATAGAAGAAATTAAGCCACTACTATTTTTCCCTTTTCCAGAGGGAAGCTATCCTTCACACATTACAAACCAGATTCAAACTCCTGACATGAAGCTGGCATACGAAGTACCAAAAAGATTATGTAAGTCACAGAATGCAACATAAATCAGTTGTTCCCCCCAAAAAACTTCAGAACAATGCAGTCATACGCCTAATATATATCTGAAATTACCCAGACTGGACCAGATTTGGTTTTGATTGTGCAAGCTCTGCCAGTGCACTTCACTCAAAAACTTGTCCTAAAACTTGCATTTCCTTCGAAGTTTATTTTGTGGAATTCAAACCAATGCATATATATTCACACAATACTTAAAACACTACACTGCTCTTCTGCTGCTCTGGATTTCAAATGCATTTAACCCTGTGAATGCTGTGCAAAAGGCAGGCAACAGGCTAGGTGCCAGCCCCTGGGTTGATTTCCATGGAGAAGGCTCCCCTCTGCCTCAAGATCCAAAAGACTGAGACACATGTTTAAATACTTGGTTCGTCTTCTCAGCTTTGTTTCAACCTTCATTACCAACCAGACTCTAAAGCAGGCACAACTGGTCACTCTGCTCTCTGTATTCCCTCCTCTGTCACCCTTCTCTTTCAAGAGCTCCAGTGAAGTGGCAGCCAGGGATCTGGAGTCGCGGTGGCACGGCCAAGCCTGGCAGTGGGAGATTCAAATCCCACGCTCTGACCCCCCTCTGTTCCTCCTCTTGTCAGCCTGGCTTGTCTGGAAGGCAGGGCTGGTCCCACGTGAGCCTGCAGCTCCTCACCTCACCAGGCCCTGGCACGCTGCATGTGCGGCTCTTGAAGAGCTGGGAAGCGTTCATATAGTCAACATCTGGCAGCAGCTGCCAAAACAAACACAGCATAGAAATATTTGTAAAATGGCTGAGGAACAATATGGATAATGTGGCATTATGCTATAAATAGAGAAGCATATTAATCAAGGAACAATACAGCTTTAAATTATATTTTAGAGAAACTCACTTAAAACCAAAGCAAAACAGCTCATGCAGAATGGCTGGCCCACTTCCCACTGACTGTCTGTTCCAGTTTTCCAGCTGTAAAATTAAGAAAACAAGCCTTGGGGGCATAATGAGGTAAAAACAGATGAAAGGCTAAAGAGCTCCAACACAGCTGTAATGGATACCATGCAAGTAGGTGGGCTGGAGAAGCCTATCCAAGTAATACAGAACTGTGTTTGGGAGGAAATACCGCAAAGATCAGGAGAAGACTTTCAAAACTGGACATCAGGCACACAAGTGCAGGTTTACTAGGGGACTCAAAGGCACTCCAGCTTGCGGTCAGCTTTAAACTCCCAGGAAGGCCCCACCGCCTGTGTCATACTTAGTGCTACACAGCTCCTTCCCTCCAGCCTGGTGTGCTGAGCCTTCTGCAGCCCGTTACCAAGGAGCACAGGCCATGGTGCTTGTGAGACACTGCGAGATCTAGGCTGCCAAAACTAAGCTGCACTGGTTTTAAACCAATTTGACAAACATTTCCACGGGGCTCAGGTCTTCTGCAACGTCAAACTGCAAAATGGTATCCCAGAGCCTGCCAGCACAAGCTTTATCAAACCACTTGGTTAGGTCTTTTATTGCACTGAGTATCTGAAACATGTAGGAACCAAAGAACGTCTCAGTGTAGCAGAGCAAAGCTTTACAATATTTTCTGTTTCTTGGTGCAAAGAAGAGAGGCTGCTACTGCTTACTGTCCGCTACACTATAGATATACATATATAGGTGTGCATATATGTATGTTCCACTGGGGCACTTGGCCCATGTGCAGCTTCTACCAGAACTTAGGGTGATGGGAAGCCCTGAGCAATCAAGGTGCACCTCTGCTGAAGTTTACTGCAGTCAAAAAAATATGTCACAGGCATACGGTGCTCACTGAGATTGAAAGCAGAGTAGCTAGGGCTCAGGCAAAGACAACTGAAAAGCAGAGTGAAGCACAACTGATTAAAGGGCAGTGCTGGGACCTGTGGAAAAAAAAAATTCATTGTTCAGAATGACCTTTCATCTCAAAACTCAGGATAACTATAGTTACAAATCTGTAGCAGAGTCAAAGCTGTTACAGCATATTTAGATGTTACCAAAATGAAGTGCTCTGCCTGAACAAAACAGAGCCTCCCCTGGGCTCTCAGATTCCTAGTGGTTTTACTCACTTCTATTAAAGAGACCTCAAGGATCCCTTCCACAAAGCGCTCAATAATCCACAGTACTTCCTGCACTCGAAATAGCTGAGAAGTGGGATTTCTTTTCAGACTAAGGGCAAATTTCTTCTGCTTCCCCATACCCACTGCAGTGCTCCCCTCGTTGCCCCTCCCCTGGAATCCCAAGATTTCCCACCGTTGTCATGAGCAGAAGATTTCTTTCAGTTACTCCCGTTCGCTACTGCTACATTTCACAATTTTTCTCAAGTCAACTAAACTCCACTCCTGCCAATTACTGAACTGAAACAGCCATCTTAAGAGAACAGAAACATTTTGCTTTTAAGGCCACTATGTTTTCTCACAGTAAGCGTATTTAAACCATAAACTACAAAATTCACAGCAATGAAGGCATAAGGGAGAAGGAAATCACATTATCCACACACTCCCAGTCCCACTTCTTTTACAGCAGTTTTATGAAAAACGGGGTCTTTTTCATGTAACAGTGTTTTTTTTTTCTTTTAATGCTTCAGGAAAACAAAGACAGTTGCTGTTGAGGAGGAAGGGATCTGAAATGTGCCTTTTCACAGCACACACAGAAGGGCTAGGCCAGCTCTCTAGGAACTGTGAAATCAATCTCTTTAATTCCAGAGATGGACTGTACATTCCTCACCCAAACCCCAGATACTGCTTTTTAAGGGAGGCTCTAGAGATGCCGTGCACAGGCTGGTGGAAGCCCGGATTTCCACAGCAGCCCCTAGAAGGAGCATCTGGGTTTGAAGGCACCAGCAGGGCAGCGAGCCCACCCACACCGCGTGGTCCAGGTGAGTGCAGTGTGCTGGAGGCGACATGGAGCGTGTGCAAAGAATGGAGAAGGGGATGGTGAGTACATTCCAGCAATCGAGGATTGTAAGGGTAAAATGTGACATAGCAAAACGTGGCAAAAATGCTTTGCAGCTGTGTACGTACAAGAGAACAGTAAAACATAAGGGGAGCTGCTATGCTGCTGACAGGAATGAAAAAGACAATCTGGCTCCCATCTAAATAACTGTTTTACTTCAATTTTAAATCAGGATGACAGTATAGGAGATGGGAGAAAATCTAAGAGCACTACTGAGCACGAGAATACTGAAATGATGGCATCTCAGCAAAACTCCCGAAGTCCCAAGGCACTAGGGCTGTGGGAGAATTAATATTTGGAGCATAACTCTGGAAGCCTAGATAAGTGCAGGTGAGCATCTAGAAGTGAGGACTCTGAACAACTCCATGAAGTGCATCCTGGTATCACGTCAGTGGGGAGATGATAAAGGTGGTACCTGTGCTTAGGGGTGAGACCGAAGGGGAGGCAGGCAGCTGAAGGCCACGAGCTGGGTTTGGGGAGGCCTGCAGAGTTGGAGCCTTTTTGGCAGCTGTGAACACATCAGACAAGGAAGAGTTTAACACAAAATATCAAAGGTAGATCCCTTCTTTGATGACAAAAAGAAAGAAGATCTATTCTAACTGGATCTAGACATCCACACTTGTTATGATGACAAATATGGAGTAACTAACCAAGATAAAAAAAAAGAACATGAAAACAGGAATTTAAAAATGGGTAAGGATGCATTAAAAGGTGGAGAACAATAGCTAACGTTGAAAGGGGGACTACTGGATACCGGGCTAAAGGAAAAATTCTCAAAGGTCCTAACATTTATTATTTTCATTAAAGATCTGGACACTTAACCTAGGACTTAATGACATGAAGGCAGAAGACACCGTCAGTACAACAAAGCATCAGAACCTCAAACTGGATGATCTCAAAGATAGCAGACAGAAGAGTAGGGTACCGAGTTTAAATAAGAGATGTATGGATGGTTTTCTGCTACAAGGTGGAGGGTCATTAGCTGCAAGTACCAGCAGCAACAAAAAAGACTGGATAAATGAGATAGAAACGGAACTGAAGAGCTGATACAGGAATCAAAAGCTCATCTTATAGAAGGAGACTAAAGAATAGCTTACGTAACCTGCTGAGAAGTTAACATGGATAAAGAGTGAGGCTTTCTTTACGCATAGGCCAAGAGGCAAGCAGAAGTGAGAAAAAAAAACTATGAAAAGGACAGTGCTGGAAGAAGACGACTGGTAAAGCCAGCTGAGAACAGACTTTGGCTGGGTCTGGAGGATTCTTACCTACCTAAATGCAGTAGCAGGGGCAAAATATTCTATGAAAAAAGTGTAAGAGTCAGCATGTTAGGTTTCTATATGCAAGAACTGGTGAACTGAATAATAGGGACTGAATTTTACAGTTTTGGAATCCTTTCGTCCTTAAATATATCACTCTCCTGACCGAACTTACCGTGAATGAAACCCTGGTTGATCAGAATTCAGTGACTGATACTGACTCAGTGCAATGTGTGCAACACTGTGACGCTATCTTTACAGTCCCTCAGTTTTGTGATTTACACAAGTTTTTGAAACAGAGACAGAAATGTCTTAGCTGTAAACATGCACAGGAATGGCCCAAATGTAACATGTTCTGCCTCGGAGAAGCATTAGACAGAGATTTACCATAAACAGCAATCCATGGTAATGTCTCTGGTGGAAAACCAAAACAGTTGAACACTTTAGGTCCAAGTGTGATTCTATCAAAATCCATAGCAAATTTTGGCTAGGAACAGAAAGTATATGTAGTGGAAAAATGGTAGAAAACTAGCTGATTTATTTTAAAAAGTTTTGAAGAAGGACAGATCTCTAGGGACAGACCGAACTGCTAAATGTTTCTCTAGTACAAACCTTGTCAGCAAAAGTCTTAGGGTATTCTGCAAAATTGGGAAAAGTCGAGTCAAATTTCCAGTAGCAGACAATGAGTTTTCAGGTTGATGTAAGTAGTGGAGATTCTTCTCTTTTCAGGCCTTAAAAGTAGTTATGAAACCCCCAAACAAAAGGCTAAGTGGTAATTAATATTTAGAAAAATACAAAAAGAATTTATAGCATCATGCGTAATAGGGAATTTGAATTACAGGCCAGTGACATTGTAACCTAAGTTACATACAAAACCTCTCATAAGCGTGAAGGTTCTGGCTTCTGACCAGGGCTCTTAGCTGTACCTTGCCATGGGCAGGATAACCAACCCATCTGTTGTGCAAACCAGATTGCTCTTTGGCAGATTTAGATTTTTTTCCTGTACAACTTAACCTGGGAGCAGAATGCTGCAAAAATATGCATGGAGCTATGGAGCTGACTTTGGAATTGAAATTGCTCTGTGAATGACCAAAGCTGGACTTTCTAACAAAATAAAGTCAAAAATATTGTTGCCCAGGTAAAATGCAGAAGTATACTCTAGTGCTGGGACAGCAGATAAGCTCTATATGGAGAGAGGCTGAATTAGTTTAATTGTACTGCACAGAAGACTACACAAGGGACATATCATTATACAAAAGAATTATTGCTTATCTAATTTCTGCACACCCCAAGGATTGTGTCCAGTGCCTGCAGACAATGCATCTAGGTAAAACATTAGCACGCCACCTGAGAAGCGCACCTCAAAACACGCTGCAATTGAGTGTATTTCCACTAGGGCCATAATTCCTCTAGAGAATCTACTTTTACAGAAAAATCAATTTTTCACTTTCATAGCCATATTTAAGTATAGCGATAGGTTTTATGATAGTTTCCTCAATATTAAAAATACAGCTTCAAATATGACAAAGCAATAAATATGACACTCGACATGAATACGATGGCAAATGAAAGAGAGAGGACCTGTGTTTTGTGTTTTTGAGAGGTGCTGATACACTGCAGCTCCTTCTATGGGGCTGACTTCCTGTCAGGGCTGCTTTTCTCCTTGGATATGTTTTATTTCTTCCTCCTTTCTTTTTTCATAGGCAGACTACTGCTAATTTTGTTCTTGGTTGCTGTTAAGTGTTCTGGAGAAGAGAGAAGAAAGGAGGAGTGCGATGATTCCTGTTATTACATCTGGCACTCTAGGGACAGCTTGGCAGCTCCTTTTAATTAAACAAGTGTTACTTTTTAAAGTTGGGGTAATCTGAGCCTCTAACATGCAGCTGGGAAAGCAAACAGAAATTAGTTCAGTTGATAAGCACATGCTGAAGATGGGTTGAGGAGGAGATTAAGCGGGGTCTCAGATGAACGCAATAATGTAAAATGGTTGGAGAGGTGTGTGTGTGCACTGGGACAGGCCAGCCAGGGATGCAGCCAGGCTGCAACTTCATAAAAAGCTGTAAAACACACTTCTCAGAATGCCATTTGGTCAAGAGGAAGAAGAACAGGTGATTTGGAAGGATAATCTCATTTCTGATGTGACATCACCCAATGCCACATCACATTGGATAGCAGACTGAGTAAGGGACTTGTTTCACAGTTACCAGCACCCAAGCTTCCTCAGAACAGAACACCTCTCCCAATTCAAATCAGGTAAGTGGCAGGAAAATCCATCCCTTATGTACAACAGCTCCCAGAGGCACAAGGTACAAAGGCAGGACTCAGGAAAAATTATCTGTAATGATCTCACTGCAACAGAAGGAAATGATGAAAATTTGTTACGATGCAAGAGAAAGCTCTGAAAGAATGACTCTTGTTCTTATCCACTCTCGATCCAACCGACCTGCTAAAGCTAAGCATCCAAATGGCCCGGACTGGGAAGGAGGGAGGTCTGACAAAGCATCTGCTTTAGCTTACTCCTGCGTTAAGGCCAGGAAGGCCAAGGCCCAAGCACAGGCTCTCTCCACAAGCCACTGTGGCCAGCTCTGCCAGATCCTTGTACTGTGTGCTGGTAAGAACAGCATGCTCTCTGGGCACTAATGAAGTACTACTTCTCATCTCATCTTAAACTACATAACCAAAGCCCGGTACTGCTAATGTGAGCAGGCCTGAGCACAGAGGAGCCCAGACCTCGCCTCAGTCTCACTGGTGTCTGTGCTCTGCATTGGACCTCACTGAGCTCTGCTACCAACAGAGCCACCTGGGTGTGAGACAGAGCTGGCAGCGAGGGGCGAGGCCTTCCCTCCCCTTCCACACTGCCAGGCTCTAGAAACTGGAATCCTTCAAACCGAGAGAGAGGACGGTGTCTGGAGGATGTTGGAAAGATGCTTCTGATTGGTACTGAAGGCTTGCAAGGAATTAGTAGAGAATTAGGCTCAAATAGAGTTACTGGGATCAAACGTGCTCCTACGTGTGATGAGGCCTTTCCAGGAAGTGGTGCCATGTGCAGGTGGGGGTCAGCCCAGCCAGGGGGCATGAGCCCGAGTGGAGACAAGGCTGCAGCGAGGGCATGCGGGGCAGCGAGGCAGCTGTGCAGGAGGGCTGAGAACCCAGGCGCAGGGCTGAGAACCCAGGAGCAGGGCTGAGAACCCAGGCGCAGGGCAGCGAGGCGGCAGGGACCAACCTAGCTGCATGGCACAGGGATGCTGGTGGTCTTATTCCCACCCTGAGCCCCAGCTGAACACATTCTTTTCTGCTAATAAAAATGCCAATGTCTAAACCACGAGGCACTGAGATACTGCCAGAAAATCAGTACTGAACTTTTAAACTCAGAAGCAATACTGAGGGAATGTTAATCAGGAACAGAGAGCAACCGTTTGAAGTTTTGCAGCCAAAACAAGAGCTTTGCCTTCTGCAGCGTCCCTGTCCTGTCCCCATGGCCACGTCCCTGCAGGCAATGCCTCCCACCGCCCTTGGGCAGCTCCAGCACTGTGCCCAGGAGGCTGCTGACATCCTAAAGCAGACTGGGATCACAAAGTGCTCAAGAATTTCGGGGAAAAATAAGGGATTTTGAATACTGCGTCGATCCTTGGTATCTAGGAATTGTGAAAAGGGATCATTGTACTAAGCCTCTTTCAAGAAAAACCTCAAAAAGAAAGAGAAAAATCCAAGCTGATATCCTGACCTCTAAGAAAAGTTGAAGACTGAGAGAAGATCTCAGAAACTGCTGATATTTATTCCCATAGCACAAAAAAAAAAAAAAAAGCATATAGTATGAGAAAAATGCACTAAATTTTAAACATTTCTAAGCAGTTACATCATTTAAACTGAGGCTGTTCACAAATTGCCGTCTTTCAAAATGGATTTTTTTTTTTTGTTTTGCTACGTTTGAATGTTTCATTTCTCAGTCAGAATTCCCAATTAGGAAGATGTGATACAATCTGCTAAATCTCAAGTGTGCTAAGATATGAAGGGCCTTTAGCAGTGGTAACAGGTAATTAGGTTTGTGATGATTTTCCATATATTCTGCAGCAGAAAATCTGATTTTTCTTTTGGCAAGGCGCCACATCTGCTTGCCTTCAAAGATAGACTGTTTTAAATCTTAAAATATTATTTAAAGTTGGAGGTAATTTTATTTTAACGGAGCATATAATACCAACGTGTGTTCTTCACTACATGCACCAATTAATTTTTTTGTTAATGTGTTACTGTATTCAAAACTTATCTGACTTTTTTAATACATGCTCATCAGAAAGATGACAACCCTGGCAGCAGGTACTTAGCTGATGTTAACCAAGATGACAGATCTTGGGGAGCTGCATCAACATCCCGGCACGTGCATAGCCTGGAATTTTTGACACACTATAGTAAGTGGAAGATTTGGGTTTGAAAGAGAAGAAAGTTTAGCAGACTGTTTTCTCATTATTAGTATTTCTCACCAATATCCATGAGAAATTATGAGAAACAAGGTCAATGGGAGTTCTCCACTGAGTTCTTATCAGCTGCCAGCTGAAGGAGCATGTTGTTTCAGGATGGGATGTGTTCAGGGGCTTCGCTTCTACTCAGTGCTGGAGAAACTGCAAACCTTTTGTAATACCATTTGGGGACTGCTTAACACTGAATGAGACCTACCCTGTAGATCTAGAAAATGCATTTCCTGTTTAATTCCTCCAGCTTCTTTAAGGAGCTCATCTGAAACCCTTATTAGTCAGCTCAAAGATGATGTATTTAATTAAACGGAAATACGATCTCCCCAATAGCTGAGATAGGTTGAGACAGTATTCAAAATATAACCATCCTCAATACAACTAATCCACAGCTGCACACACATCTGGTTCTGGCCAAGAGAACAAATTGTTTTCTCCCTCAAGAAGCTGTGAAAACTGAAGCTCTCAAGAAGCCCCTAACCACATACATCTCCCCACTTCCTGGGATTTATTCCTAACATTATTTTACAAGCCATTAGATCAAACAGGAAACGAAGATGACTGCAGCCATGGAGCTGTTTCACTGTGCACACAGCTGTTTTACCAGCTACACCATATTAGAAGCATCTGACCAGCTCTCATGTAGAGGCCTTGTTAATTTACATGCACAATACAGATAGACAACACTTCCAGTTATTTCAAAATGATACTTTTGATCAGTTATAGTATTCATGTCTCCAAATGTAACACATAACAACAAGCCAAACAAAATATCACTCCTGGTGCACTGTAATCATAGAATCATAGAATGGTTCAGGCTGGAAGGGACCTTAGAGATCATCTTGTTCCAACCCCCCGGCCATGGGCAAGGACACCTCCCACCAGACCAGGTTGCCCAAAGCCCCATCCAGCCTGGCCTTGAACACTGCCAGGGAGGGGGCATCCACATCTTCTCTGGGCAATCTGTAATATCAACCTGTGGTTGATTTCATCACATTTGTATACTTTTTTCATAATAAAAGTATTCAATTAATAATAAAATTAAATCTATCTGTAATTTATGACAACTGGTTTTCCATAGCACTGAGTGATGTGTGTGCATTAGCTCAGCGTGGGGAAGAATTTAAAGAAGAATATTAAAATGGTACTTCCAAGGACAAGGTGTGAGCTTTCCTCTGATGCATCAATTATGATGTTACCTCACACTGTCGGAAAGTCTCGCAGTCATGCACTTGATTATGGGCGTTTTAAGGCATTAACACTGGGCCATTTTCTGTGAATTCGTTTCAGGACAAATCTCCTTAAGCTCATAATATCTTAACACCTTCCAAGAACAAAAATCTTCTGTTCTAAGGCAGTGGCATTAATGTGGTCTATCGGTAACGCAGTTATGATAACCGTGAATCACGCTAGGCCTCAGGAGAAAACAGATTACACGTGTGCTTATTTGCAGACCGAAGGCGCACAGACATGCTGCTGCAGGCAGCTGTCAGCTTACCCCGCCAGGCTTCACACCAACCCAAGCAGACACCACCGGGGCTTCACGTGCCCGTGGCCGCACGCTGCTGAGCCCTGCGGAGGGCTGTGATCAGCTGCCCCACAGCATCAGTGTCACACCGGCGCGGTGTGAGCACAGCACAGGGAGACGGAGCTCCCAGCTGCTTCCCTGGGGCGTGCACCCCGGCCTGCTGTGGATCTCTGCCTCGCAAAGCATGCCTCGGCGCCCAGCCCTTGCCCTTGCAGGTGCTCTGCAGGCAGACCCGCCTGAGAGCTGGGGTGCGACAGCCACAGCGAGATGGGCCTTGCAGCTCAGAGAAGGCACGGCCCATGGCCTGCTCCTGCACGTGGAAGGGCCGCTCCCAAAGAAGAGATAAGCAGGGGAAAGCCTTCTGCCTCAGGAGTTAACTGATGACCACATCCCAAACCTCAGCGATCCATGAGATGTTCCCTAAACGCTCACTGGGGAAGAGTTTTTATTTTGACTGTTTACCTCCTAAACTTGTTGGCGTTTCTCTAGTTTCAAACAGCCGTGACTAGTATGGAAAAGGGATAAGGCTCTTCCATGGAAAAGTAGGGACCACACAAAAGTAATCCTCACTAAAATCAATGCACTTACTGCATAAATGGAGAAGGAGCCCGAAGAAAAGGAATCTGTTCCGGTGTTCATGCCTTCTTTGTAGCATGAGGGAACAGATAAAGTAGGATTCATTTTTTAATAGTCTACAATTACAATATTAAAGTAGTGTGTATAATAGATGTCTGTCTAAAAGCACATATACAAAAGAGACTCTTTGATTATATAAAATAGAATTAGTGATGGATTACACTGCGATCATTAATACCACCACAATGTAAAGGATTTGAAATCAATGATTTGATTTTTAACAAGATGCAGAGAGCGTGCACATGGCTAGTCACAAGTATTGTACTTTACATAAATGCTTTACAAATGGTGACACAGTAATTACAGTACTGGGAAATGGCTACTATCTATCTGCTTTGCATTTTACAGGCTAAATAGAAATTTCATGCATATTGAATACACTTGTGTTAGTTCCATTCATTTTTCAGTATCCTTTTATCGGGTAAGAATAATATAGGTTCTGAATTGCTATTCATGTTACATCTCTTGTATCATGAGTTACATTTTTAATAAAATGCAACTTCACTTGAAGCATACACAGTGTTTGCATAATCTATGGAAGAAAACTATCCTCTAGGAATTCATAATTTGCTTATTTCTTATGAAACCTTCTTTTGATATATTCTGTAGATGGGTGGGTTTATAGTGTACTTAGATAGATCCAAAAATATTTTGTGGTTGCATATTTTTTCCCTTAGAGAGTAGACTTCTCTAGAGTTCACAATATATTTTCATACAGTTTGCAAAAATGTTTGTGATTTATCTGCAGTTTAAAAATTTCACTTCAATTCCTCTTTGATACAATACACTTCCAATTTTTGTTGTGACACAGATCATGCAAATTTTCTTGACGAAGAATATGCATGCTGATTTTAAAGTAGGAAGTTCAGCTGACAGTACCTAGGCTTCTGCATTAAATCAAAAGGACTGTGAATTGTTACTCTCACGGATGGACACTGATGACTCGTTTTTTGGGGATTATCAGGGAGATTCCCATTGGGCAATCCCTGGTGATGCATTTGAGCACACACTGAACCACTGTTGTGTCCCCATTACTGTCTGATTCATTTACTGACAAGCTGTCAAGATCTGTTGAGATGTCACAGGACCTTGGAATATGATGAAAGCTCTTTTTGGATTAAGCTCCTTCCAGCTCATGATATCCATGTGGAGTATACATCAAGTGAGTCAAAGCATTACAGCAGTCTGGAGACAGTCAGCACGCTCCTGCTCGGCACGCCCGCAGTCACTGGGGACAGCATCCATTGGCCCTGTCCCTGTTGTCAGGGGAGGTCCAGTGGAAGGACAAATTCAGCAGATACCTACCAGACCACCTTGTACAACTGAGTATTTTTCACACAATGGGCTGACAGAATTACAGCCCCTGAGGTTTTGCTAAAAAAAATAGAGATCCATGAAAAGAGATGGACAAAAACTAACTTCCAGTGAACCTGAGCAGTTGGTTGCTTTCAAAAATAATCATTTTCAAAATGTGTAAACCTGATTTGAATATTTCAATTCCCAGGACTATTATGTGAGCCCTTTTTATGATGAGTGATAGAAACGTTCCAGTTCGGCTACGACTGCACTAAACTGTTGCAATGGGATCCTGTAGTTAAACTTCAGTGGGACAGCATTCTGTTTTTGACAGTATGATTTGTTATTAATAATTGCTATCAAGATGCTGCCACGAGCTCTGTAAATTATATAAATCAGGATATGAACAGTGTCACTTTTCCATGACTCTTTAACCTGAAATTTTGCCATTTGCTGTGTTTTGGCACAGGCTGGGGTTCATCGTAGCAGCAGCTTGGCAGATGGCCCCTCAGGCCTGAGCACTGCTGCTGTGGGACACTGTCCTGCACAGCATGCACGTGGGCAGCAGACTCTGGCCCTGCGGTTGTTGCTCTTTAAGTCAAAGGCAAAACTCCCAGTCATGATTATTCAGTCAGATTTAGGCCAAACTTTTTTTTTTTTTTTTTTTTTTTTTTGCCTTTATTCATTCTCCTGATTTCTATAATACAATGCTTCTAAATCAAGAAGAGCTCTCTGCATGGAAATATCAAGTTTTTTAGATGGCTTTAAAATCCCTGAATTTTTGCAGATGGCAAAATATTTGAGGTTGAATTTGTATTTTACCTTTTGCATTAAAAACCTACAAATATATACCCCCAAATTAATGCTTATCTAATTGCCTAAGTTACCAAATGTTTCTGTTTTGGAAAATGACACCTTTTCAATAGACACATTTTTCCTTGGAGGATGAAAACTACATTTCCCCCATCAGCTCCAGCGCTGCCATTGTGTAAGAGATTTACCCTGATGGAGTTCGGCCCCGGGCGCTGGGCCACGGCCAGCTTCACGCAAACGTTCCTTGTGCTGGCTTCGGCTGCAACAGCGTGCAGCATGTGCTGCAGGAGTATACATATTTAAACAGGCTGTTCCTTTACAAGCACATGTTCAAAAGATTTAATCTAATCAAATTTTAAATAGGAAATTACTTGTCTGACTTCACGTCAGAAAGCTACTCCTTTCCCTGCTGCTCCAGATTGGATTATTAGGACTTCTCTGCTAAACGGCCAGCAGCGTGTCTGAGCCACCAGTCTTAATTTTGGGCTATATGTATCAGATAATTATTTATTACTCAGCAGTTTCAACGCCGCAATGGTAAACTCTCTTTAATCACTTTAATTTGAGATGAATGGCAAACAGTTTTGAAAGCTGAGAATTTTTAAGGTTCTCTGTGTGAATAATGAATAAGCCTTGGGCACACACAATGAGGAAGTTCGCCCCCAAACCAACTGATTTCAAGGTACCTACTTTCCAGGGATTTTTCAATTCTCATCCTGATAAAATCCTGCTTATCTTTGAATGAACTTCTAACTGTGGGCAACAGTTCAACGGCAAATGGGCTATAACTGGGATTTTGAGAATGTTTAATGATTTTTGCAGCTTAATTGGACGACGTTTGAAAGAATAGTTACTGCCCTCATATGCTGTCACTTTAACATGCGTGCTTCATCTGGACTTCAGTTAAGAATTTGCAACCTGAACTGTGAAATCATACTATCTGCTTATTCAAAAGAAGACTTTGCTCGCCAAAACGTACAGTTATTGCTTTCACCTCTTCCAAAATTCTGACTGTGTTTCTTCTAAACCGTACCAGACTTGTGCATCCCACCCCTTCCTGGGGAATGCTGCTACCCAGGCAGCTTGCTCGTGCAGGGTTTGCACAAGAAAATCACGCCCAGACCAAGCATGCACATCCTCTCAGAATGCATGAAAACAGAACACGGGCTTAAATCTCTCTGAAAGAAGACCAAACAATTGCAGTCTTGACAGAAGTGTTTATTTAGATGAACAAACTCTAATGTGACACAAGATACTTCAGCAGACCAAAAAAGTTTCTCTTAATTTCAAAATAGTATTTAATCAAATTCAAAATTTGCTTGGCTCCTCATGGCTTTTTATTTCACAGATATTTCAAAGCTGGCTTGATAAACTACTAGAAATTCAGGAACAAGCATAAATAGGGGAGCTGAGAGACTGATTCAAGAAGACTAAGCAATGTTAGAAAAATTGCATAAATCCTCAAGGACAAGAAGACACGGGCAGAAACCTCTTTCTGATTGTGATATTAAGGAATCTTAACTAGAAATACAAACGTAATTCAGAAAAAAGAAAAACTTTTGATAGGAATATGCATGAGGGGCAATTAACTGAGGCAGATGGAGAAACTAGAGCAGAAACCTTAGAAGAGGTGCTGTGAGAGCCTGTGTTCAGCTGGCTTTTCCATCACTGACAGCTACGCTGAAGACCCTTAAGTAACCCCTAATTTAGAGACTTCACCCTGTCAGCACAGCTTCATGCTCCACACTCCACGGTGTTGTACAGAAACAACTAGGTTTCCAACTTCACTGTTCTGCAATTCATACCCAGTTCCTGGCCTTGGGGTTTGCAGATGGCAATGCAGCCTCCCTGAATCCGCACAACATCCTAACATGCCTCTGGAAAGTGCCAACTGTCCTGTCCCTCTTGGGAAGCGTTAAAGTCCAGGGAAACGCTACTTAACTGCTCTCAGGACAGACAGGCAGAAATAAACACTCTTAAATCCAGGAGGCTGGAGACACTGTGGGATAAATCAGATGCAAAATCACCTACTGAGGAACAACGTGCTTAATCTTTAGCTCTTGAAAAGGAAGGTATTTAACTATGTGCAAGATCTTCAGCTGGTTTAAGTTATTGTAAGTACCTTGATGTCAAGTCAGCCAGATCTAGCCCCATAAATCCATGATCCAGTTCATATGTCACATACTTCTGCCTGAAGTTCTGTTCTTCCTATAGTAAATTGAATACAGAGACCACAGCACATTTGTACTGTGCTCTCTGGTACTGTAAAACTAAAAGTATGCTTTCTTTCAGGGTATTGTTTTGATCCTAAATTTCTCAGCTGGTACATTCTGATGGCGTACCTGCTGGCTCCAGGCACCGCAGCACTCTTTTTAAGGAGTGTTATTATACCTTAAAACGGACGATCAAGGAATAGAAAATCTCTAAATGTATACCTGATGCATTCCAGGCATTTTCTCCCTAGAAGCAAAGACAAAACACCCCCAGGAAACATTGGTCCAAGACATGAAGGGAAGAAAATCAAAGCAAAACACTTCCTTTCCTCCTTTAAAAGACCAGCAACCTCTCAGGTGCTTCTCATGAATCATAACACAAGGCAAGGTGGCACAGGAGAGAAACAAACTATTCCTTCCTGGTTGACTTTCAGTCCTGTTTCTGGTGCCTAACAGCTGTGCTCTGTGCCTTTCACCTGTACCCAATGAGAGATGACAGGCTTCTTCTCAGTGACTTTAAGGTTGTGGTAATTTGTAACCTTACCTTAACTAGCCTGGAATAATCCTCCTTCGTGCTGAACAAGGTCATAAGTTTGCTTTTACTGTCTACCTTCCTTGGAGAAAAGGGGGGATATTTTGGCTCCAGATATCCCCATTTGCAAACATGTTGCTTCTCACCACTAGAGCTCTGGATATTACCAAAATCCTGAGACGAAGCAGCACGACGAGCACCTCAAAACGAGGAACGGGGTTCAAACGGCACAGCCGCTCACCTCATTCAGCTCCTCAGGCTCCTGCTTCCCCTGGCGGGGAGGACAGGCCCAGCAGTGCAGTGAGGCTGCTGTCACGGAGCTGTGACCAGCTCAGTGCTCCCTGCGTGGGATGAAGACTAATTTGCAGGTGAAGAGTGTTTTCCTTAGGCTTGCAGGATTTGGTTTTTTCAAACTTACAGTGTAATAGCATTAGCATTTTGAACGGCACTGCCATTAAGTTACACAAGTTATCTATTTAGAAGTAATTTGAAGGACCTTTCCTTGTTAACTCCTCTTAATTAATTTTGGCTTTATAGCGTTTTGGGGAAAATTGCCTTAGCCTTCACATTTATCCCATCGCTGCTTGGCATGACAGAGATATTACAGCTCTTAGGCGAACTTCTTGTCAGAAGGATCTAAATCACACAGCTCCTGAGACACACCCTGGGAGGGCAGTTTTCACTCTCATTCAGCTCAGCCTCTGCACTCTGGGTGCCATTCTGATGCCTGCAAATGACTTCTGCAGAGGCAGCGTGGGGTCAGTCCCTACCTGCAGACTGCTACAGGCCTGCAGCGAGAGACATGTCCTGCTTCATGTGATTGGTAAGGCCATTTTTCTTGGAAACATGTCTTTCTCATAGTGCTAGTCATCAGGTACTGAATCATAGGATCACTGAACCATAGAGTTGTTTGAGTTGGAAGGGCCCTTTAAAGTTTGTCTGGTCCAACCTCCCTGCCACAAAAAGGGACAAATCACCTTTCACTAATGCTCTTTGCAGCCTGACTACACCGCTCCTGTTTGGGGTCATTCAGTGTTGTGATGTTTTTGTTTTTAAAAGTTCATTTCATCAAAACATGTGAGAAGTGCCAGCGAGAGGGAATTCAGTGGAAAATCGTATCCCTGAGTTTTCAGTTCAGGGCTGTTTTCAGAACTCATCTCATAGAAGTATGTACACATCAATTCGCTCGCATGGAAAGTAACTAGATAAAATGCTGCTGACAAAGCCAGCAAGAAGTGTTGTGCTGGAGCAAGTACATTCACAGGATACAGGCTACTAGTAGTATTTTTTATAGAGGGTTGGGAAAACCATGTTACCTTCACCAATCTACTATGCAGTCTCCAGTGACTCCTTATGCAGAACTACTGCAAACAGGTAAGCTCCAAATGTCTTTATTTTGATCTCTCCAATGTTTAATTTTCCCCTCATGGAAGAACTGAAATGCTTTTACCTTCTAATTTTGTCTATACACTGCTGAAGTGATCAAAAATCTGCTGTGATTTACACTTCTCCAGTGAAACAGTAAAATCACATTTCCCAAATTACCTTTTTATCTCTTTGAAGGTACCAGAGGCGGTACCGAAGTTGTTCCCAGAGTCGCAGAGCTGGCACTCAGCCTGTCATTCCTGTAGCTGGCGTTCTGATTAGCAATAGGAAAAATTCCTACAGGGGAAATGTGTATCCGGTCATGCAGAAAGTAATATACACATCTTGGCAAAAACTCCTGCCTCCCATGGATCAGAGCACACCTCAGTTCCAGGAGTGAAAATCTGAAGGAATTGAAATCCCCTTCATTTACACCTCAAACTGTCATGTAAATGCTGAGGTTGAAGAAGGATTAAGAATGATTATACTTTTCTTCTCATATGCATTTCAGTTTAAATTATACTGTGTAATGAAGGAGACCAGAATGACACATTTTTCTCAGCCATTAGATTATAAAAGATTTAACAAAGATCTGGGATAGAGAAGCGGGGAAGCCTTCTTCTTTCTCCTCTCCAAGTATTCTCTCTTCCTAGCTCCATCTCAGAACCCCTCTCTGCTGCATTCTGGTCCTGTTTGCACAGGACGGAGCTGCCCGAGGTGTCACTGTCACCCACAGGAATGCTCAGCAAGGTGTGCCCACGAGATAACTGTGACAGCACCACAAGTCCAAAGCAACGCGTCTCAGCACCGGGTCCTATCCGCTTCCATCAGTGTTAGCTAAAATCCATACTTTTTACCCTGACTGTCCAGTTTTCTTTGGTTTTCTTTGTTCCCATGCCTTCCTAAACTGCATCTCTCAACACAAGTCCACATCAGAACTCTGCAGCTGTGAGGCGTCCCTAGGGATGACCAGCATCCTCCAACAGAGTTTTTATACGCTGCTGTAGACAGAGGCCCATCTCCAGCTACCAGCCCAAATAACAAAAACAAAGTTTGGAAACCACCGAGTTTTCTAAAAGCTCAATCTCACATGGCAGCTTAAACTGTTACTGTGCTGTTTTGTGGATGGAATGAGGCATTAACACTAAGAGCAATATAGGGTTTTATAGACTGAAAGAACAGAGTTGGAGGTAAACTATCTTGCACGACAAGGGATATAGAGAAAAGGCTACGCAAGGCCATGGACGGGGATGAGGCATGATGGGGAGATTTCTCTAAGCTGTAAGACAGACACTGAAAATGCTGTACTTGTGAGGGAAGTGAAGATGGGTAGTGAGGAGAACTTGATAAGGGAGGCTGACTGCCAGCAGATATTATGAGCTCAGAATATTGATGTTTTGTACTAATAATTACGAAATCAGCAGCTGTACAATTACTTATTTGGATAAATACAAGTCTAAGTGCATCCCATAACATGGTGAATGGAAATAAAGCATGATTAAAAGTGACAGCTCAAACAGTAATATTGATTCCTAGAAAAGACAGAGAAAAAAGAAGAATGAGAACATAATAAAGGGTAAAATAATCTTGATACTCCACCAGAAGGAAAAAAAAAAACAAAAACAAAAAAACGGATAATGAAAACATTCATGAGCAATGAGGAAAAATGCATTAACTTTCCATAACTGTTGAGAGTAGATACATATCAGATGGAAGACATGAAGAGAAAAGACAGTTTATTCATCTGCACTTAAAAAGGGCATTCTGAGAAAAAACAACCCCGCTCTTCTGCTCTGAAGAAGAAATCTGAAACCAGGATAATCTCTTCAGGTATTCTGTCTAGAGCAGAAAGATGCAGTAACATCATGCATTGTCTGAACAGCCACGAATAAAGCCAGGGGTTGGAATCGTGTATTCCGAATGTGCTAACAAAGTAAACCTGCTATAGGTTGAGTGTTTGTAATGTGGGAAGAAAAAGGATATTCTACTGAGAGATATTTAAAATCAGAGAATAAACAGTAAAGGGAGGGAGCTTCATGAAGGAATTAGGAGTACAGAACACAATTTTTATGCAGATTACACAAGCATTTGGCAAAATATCACAATAATAAGGCGCATCTGACAGACAGCCGTGTTCAGAGTCTGCCTGGGATGTCACAGAACGTGTTTGTTTACTGAATGCCTGCACTGACAGATGTCATTTTTAAGGACTGCTTAAAATCTGCTGTGCCTAAGGGTATGTGCTGGTTATTGCATGGAACAACTTCTGCACAGAACAAACCCTCTGCTTTTGGGATGAGGATGCAGAAGCCCATCTTGGTGTGGAGCAAGCAGACAGCCAGGGGAAAGGCCAATTCCTGCCTCTGTTTCACAAAGATCTGAAGTTTCAAGGCATGTCAGGAGTGTATTAACGTATCTCCCATCTGAGAGCTAAAGCTTTTGCCTCATAGATAGATGATACCACTGAAGGGTGAATTTGATCCTAAGATTGCAATTCTTGCACACCAGACTTCTGGCTTTGCCTATTCTGTTCCATGGAGAATGGGCCCAAGGACCCAAGGATAGGCTAGCATAGAAGTTCTCCTCAACCTGTGCTGTCTGGCTGCCTTGCCAGCACGAGGACAGCTGTAGTCCCACATTGCTAAATGCCTTGTGACTTTCTACCACATTGTTTCAAGCTTCTCTAGAAAGAAGTTTGGATCAATTTTTGTCCTAATTTTTGGTTTACAGCCTAGAGGTCTCAGGGCTCACACTAAACCAGGACCCTGCCAGTGGTCCAACCATTTCCTCTAAACCTTGCTCCATGGAAAACCGCCTGATGATTTCCCTGCACAGAGATCTGTTGTTGGCAGTCACTGTCTGGATCAGGCTTCATGACAACACACAGCTGTGCAGCACAGCTGGGAGTGGGAAATCCCCCGCGGTAACCTCCTCCCCACTTTTCACTCATCAGACTGAAGCATTTTCCTTTTCACGAAAGAGAGGAGAGGCAGGACACTGTGAACCTGTCGCACCTTTTCACGAACTGCAGGGCACTAACCCCTCTCCCATGCTCAGTCCTGCACGGCACTGTGCCTTGTACACAACAAAGCACCTTTCACAGTCCAGCAGTGATCTCAGAATAAGCCCTTACATCATTCTGTGACTCCTTTTGTGACTGAAGGTCACATCAGACCACGCTTACGAGATCCCACACTGCTCAGCAAGGGTCAGGCTGAGACACTGCTTTGCACTTCTGCCCAGAAACCCGCAGGACAGAAGTGGTCCAAAAAGCAGAGCCACTTCCCCAACCATTTTCAAGATTATATGGCTTGCTTTCCTCTTCTCATATCTCTTCTAACAAAGCTTTGTTCAAGGATGATTAACAGATGTTGCCACTAAAAAGTTGGTGCTTGCCAACAAATAGCACATGGATCTGCTTGAGAAACTGATGCTTCCACAGCTTTCCCCAGGAAGGGACAGTGGTTGTAATTGGTAAGGCCTGACATAACATGACATGCTGAAGCATCTCCTACCATACATCATGTCCCAAGGGCCTGTTGCTTTCCTGAGAGTGTGCCTATCCTGTTTGTATGAAATCAGTTGGATAAACAGATACATATGGTACAGAATAGATAGTTAAGCACGTTATGATTACAAGTGGTGATTTTTTTAGATAATCACAGAATTGACTTGGAAAGACTAATTTGTAACAAAAGCAAATAAAAGCAATAAATAATAGCCACATATCTTAATTGAAGACGTTAAACAACTAACTGCTATGCAGATACAGTTCGCAAAGGCCAGAAGGTAACAAAAAGGAGAGGGTTTTAACATCCATCCTAAGATGAGCTGAAAAATAGAGATAGCACACACATGCAGCGCACACAAAATAGGGCAAAGGATGATACAAAGGGCCTGGCTGGAATACACGAGCACAGAACCACTTCTGCCCTCACCTACCTGGTGCAAACTGAACTCTAAAGCCTAGAAGCCAGACTCTGTTAGCAGTTTGGAAAAACCAGACTGGGGAGATGGCAATGTACCGTGTCCAGGGGTAGCTTTTAATAGTTCTAGAAATAAATGTTTTGGAGATGGTGGCCTAGATGTTGGTACAACTCCCGGCAACTTACTGCCAAAGAAAAGGTAATTTTTCTTAGGAAGGCGGAAAGGAATGAGCATTCAGTATGTTTTCAGAAAATATTTAATACAATTTCAAATCTTTTGCAACGCTCAAAGCAAGAATCTCAACTGTAAATCTCATTTTTGACTATGTTTCAAATAAAGGACAGATGTAATGAATTTTCGCTGGATTCTAAATTCAGTATTTTAGAGGTTGACAATTAAATCATCTTCTTTCTTCTCTATTTCCCGTAGACTTGTTGCTACAAACACGACTGCTCAGACAAAACGCCTGTGGTTTGAAAGGGTTTTTATTCCTACCCTATTCCTTTTGTTCTACCACGTGACTGCAAGCTACAACGTTCACTGATGAGGTTGGTGGCATTTTATAGCTCCAAGCTGCTGTAGTCAGTAAGAATATTCCCACCGACTTTATTGAGTTTCAACTCAGGGTTTTATTTGGGATTTAGCTTTAGCTTCAATTCATGTCTCAATTTACTGTGTATTTCAAGTGAGCAGGGAATAGCCAATGTTGTCTTGTTGCTCCCCTACAAAACAACAGCTGGACGCAATTGGCAGGTTTTAAGTTTAGGAAACATAACAAATTGACAGGATATACAATGAGAAACATCACCTTACAGCCATGCAGCAAGAGGAAACACAACTAATCCGATCCAATGTTTGTTTCTCTAACATTCTATTAAAGCAAAGAAGTTCTATAATAAGATTACTGCATTTTATCTCCTAATTGTATCCAGATATGCCAAACATATTTACTGCTAGTAGCTTGTATACAGTATAATATTTTAAAGCTAATTATGAAACAGCAGTACTGTTGTCACACAATGAAATACTTATTCTTACTGTTATGAATCAATACCATTTTCTAAAATTAATTGTAATTACTTTTTTAATTGGATATAAAACTTACTAAACTCTGAAACAGCTATTTATATAAATATAATTATTTTTAATCCAAGATGATATCAACATAGAATATTTTATTTAAATAGATTGCAAAAAAAAGTGGGGGGAGGAGAGACATTAAGCAGTTCCTTTACTTACCATTATTAAAGCCAGTGATAAGTAAGTCTGGTCTTGAAAATTTTCAAGCTTTTATTTTTGAACATCTGAAATCTGCCATTGTGTGCAAAAACATGCATGCACATCCTCCCAAAACAGTGTATTTATAGTTTAATTGTTTACTGAAGAGTAGTTAGCACCCACCTTTTATTTCTATTAAACCTCATAGAGAGAAAAGCATATTATTTATGGTATTTACACTCAGAAATCTCTGGGGCACAAAAGATGTAGCAATCTTTTAGTTGCTTACATGTACAACAAAATAAACAAAGAAGAAAATGCTAAGCAAATAGTTTTAAAATAACACTATCAAAAGTTCTTCTGTTCAAAAACACGGGTGAACAGACACTGAGAATCTCAGCTTGACCTGCTAGCCACAATTACTTCAGAGTTTTAGAAATGGTGCCTCTGTAATAACACCTCATTTACCTTGATTCTACAGCCCAACAACATATCTCACATTGTAGATATTTATCACCCGATACTGCAAGATAAAACTAACACTGCACACATTTAAAGACACATTCTTAAGCTCCGTGTTCCCGAACAATTACTTGTAACAGGAACAACCAAAGTCCTGAACACAGCCTGACTCAAAGCTGGTTCGCAAGTCCTACCTGAATACGGGACACTTTTTTCCACTCTCTGCTTAGTGGTTAAGGGGCAAGAAAGAGGCATGTGTTTACCTCTGCTGAATGAAGTAGCAGTTTAAAACTTACCTGAGCTCCATCCCATCCTAATGAGCACTGCTTTTCAACACCGTTATGCTCATACTTCATATACTTGTACATCCAAATGAAAATATATTTACATAAATTATTGATAATTAATACAATTACACTTTGACAAGCTGAAATGCATCAGAACTTCCAGATAAGATACATCAGTAATTTCAACTATTTAGAAGGAAACATCTTACTTCTTAATTGCTAATTATAGTAAGGACTCAACTATCTATTAAATAGTTAGATTTTGACGCTATTTTACACTTGATGACACCTCAGTCAAGTAATTACATGAATAACTATTGCAGAAAGCATATCTGAAACCATCAAGACATTTTATACCAGGATCATCTTTATCATGCAATCCACTACTACTAAAAACAATACTTCAGGTATTTTTTCAAGAATATACGCTTTCAGCACAACTCTGTCTCCTTCAGCATGATTATGCAATCAATAAATATTTATGTTAACAGTTAGCAGCCTATAAGGGCACTAATTTTCTATTTATTGGAAAGCTCTTCCAATATTTCCGTGGTCCAGATTTCCTTACAGATATTTTTCACTCTAAATTTAAGGCTTTTATCTGCAAGCCAAGCGTTAAATTATACTGCGTTAAATATCATTCTAGTTCTACTTCAGCTCTTCATAGGTTAAGATTCGAATTCTTTGAATTCAGTAGGATTTTGACAGTAACTCAGGCAGTGCAAGTCTTAGCTCTGTCCACCTAATTGTGACACTTATGAATTTCTAAGCTCTGTATGAGTCTATAGAAAATGCATTTACCCGCTGTGTGAATCCTGTCACCGGATCCTTGACAGCCATCCTCATCATCGCAGTCCCCGCTTGACTCCAGCTCTTCACTTCTTCCACCCCCGCTGCCAGCGTCTTGGGAAGCCCATCTTTCCAGTTTTAATTTTGCCTTCTCAGCATCCAGCTAAAATGGAAGAGCAAAAAACCAGCCACGGTTAGAATATTTATACAGCTCCTGCCTCTGGTGACCAAGCTGGGTTTATAAAGCAACAAGCATTTTCACATTCACATCTCTCCAACTGTTACTCATGCTGGGGATTGACTCTAGCAGTGATATTCTTGTATTTTTGGAGTAAAAGACTATACCATCAAAGTTTATCCACTACATGACCCTCAACACATCACTGAAGTTTTGTTTGAAAACATCCTCCAGTTTCATCACTGGGAAGGTCTGGACCTGCAGCATTTCCTCCTGCAGGCCACAGTCTGGGTACTGATGCTGCAATCTGCCATGAGGCTCAGTACATGTTTACAGTGAAGACCACAGTATGGCAACCTTTGAAGAGCTAAGGGTATCTGCTACTTTTCATTCCAGGTTTGGTCACCTGGAAACCTTGCCCCCTGGATATGATTTTCAGATGCTGTAATATAAGATGTCTGTACCAAGTGAAAGCTGTTCAATACATCGCATTTGATATATGTGTTTTGAACAGATTACAAAAGAGGAAAGCTATATCTAAAATAAATCTGAATGTATCATACTGAGTCACACCTGCTACAACAGCATATTTACTCCCTAAACTCATCTTCCTGATCTTTGGATACTCTCTGCTGGTACCACAAACAGTTGCCTGCTATTAGCGCTATGGGAACAAAATGATTTTTCAGTTTGCTGGTAATTCTAAAAAATGAAAAATACCATCTCATTTACAGCCAGTCTAAACCCAGCCTATCCAGGGAAGAGCAACACCAGCACTATCTGGGAAGAAATGAAGTAACTGATTTGGACTAACACATTCTGTTACGCAGCATTAGTCGAGGAAGGACGATGCAGAGGAGGAGCAGCACTTTGCTGAGTTGCAGGCACCTTTCCCGCCAGCACTGCACCATTGCTGTACAACACTTCAACATTTGCCGATGCTAAAGCCAGAACCAAGGTGCCCTGGGTTCCTTGGTGGATGCTCTCCTCAACAGCCTGTGTTTGTGGTGGTAGAGAGGATGGAACAGCTTCTGCAGATGAAAACCCCAACAGCTGGGCTTTCCCTAAAGCTCAGTGATGTGGTTTGACCCAGCAGATAGCAAAGTACCACACAATCGTTTGCCCACCCCCAGTGGGATGGGGGAGAGAATTAGGAGAAAATACAGTAGAACTTGTGGATTGAGATAAAAACTATTTACTAAGACAGGCAAAAGTAAATAGAAACAGCAATAATTATACACAAAATGATCCACAAAGCAATTGCTCACCACCCACCGACCGATGCCCAGCCAGCCCCCGAGCAGCAGCCCCTCCCTGGCTAACTCCCCTCCCTTATGTTTACACGATGTCATACGGTGTGGAATATCCCCTTGGTCAGTCTGGGTCAGCTGCCCTGGTCCTGCTCCCTCCCTGCTCCCTGTGCCCCCCAGCCCCTTCTCTGGCAGAGCAATACAAGAAGCTGAGAGACTGAAATGTCCTTGGCTCTGTTCAATGCTGCCAGGCAACGAGTATAAACAATTGGTGTGTTATCAGCTTGTTTGTTGCTTCTAGAATCAAAACATAGCCTCATACCAGACACTGTGAGAAAGACATCTGTCCCAGCTAGAAACTGAGACACTCAGCAACAGGGAGTGCCCTGACTCAGACAGGACTGAGTCCCTACCCGGATAAGTTGCAATGATGACTACCAAGTCTCCATCACACCACTCTCCTTTTGTGAACAATTACCAATTTATTTTCTCCTTGTTGACAATTACATTGGGAGGTGTTGGTTTTGTTTTTATTTCTAACTGATAGAATTCCAGTATTTCAGATCACTTCCTTCACTTAGCTGAAACTCAACCTCCAACGCTCATGAACACCGTTCTGAATGGCAGCAGCTCCTTTGTCTCCTTTTCAGAATTATAAAAATCTTGTTTGTGCTAGCTGTGCCTGTATGGTATGATGAGGTATAATTAAGAAAACATCTTAACCAAATGGGAAGACTTTGTAATACTTTTTGAAGTTGGTCAGAGCTGCCCAACAGCCTCCACCACACACATCTCCCCGCAAAGTGCCGCAGATTCATTTTAGACTTTGTGATCTGCTTTAGCTCAGGCGACCATGATTATCCTTGGTACTGAGGGAAATGTATTTTGAAATGTAGCTACTTTGAAGATTCAAGCAGATTTCGCACTAAAAAGGAGGTGGGCTGGGAGCTGGAGCACTGGGCTAACAGAACTGCTTTCACTGGGCTGGATGGATGGCAATGGATGCAGCCATTCCTCTGTAGGGGGAACCCTATTGTGGTGTTCTCCTTCTTCAGATGCTGTGAGCTGCCACCCTCCACTCTGACGCTGACCAGTGCTTGGATCAGCACGGCAGAGATCCTGTCCTACAGACACCAGCTTCCATACGGCAGGATGGAGCAAATTTTTCACCCTTTCACTGAAAAGATCAGTTTGCTCACTCTGAAGACATAAAGCACTTTGCACTTCAGTTAAGTGGGAGGACTGAGTATGGACACCAGTGGGGAAGAGCATTAAACACTGTCTAATTGTTTCTGCACGCCTGCTTTTTAAAAACAAGCTGCCTAATGTCGAGCCTTGTTATTCAAAGGCATAAAGCCTGATGTCATGGCTGTACAAAATAACGTTTTGTTAAACAATTGGAAAAATCTGCCTACAAGAGAGAAAGATAACTCAGTTCTTTCACAGATTTCTCATGTCCTGACTGTATTAGAGAAGACCCATTTATTCTTAGCTATGATCTTTCAGAATGAGATGGCTAAATGGTGAACAGAACAGATGCAAAATTTAATAAAGGCTTTTAATGATTGTTTGCCAGTCAAAGCAGAAATGTTTATTGCCTGTTAAGGCAATCATTCATTTCAAAAATTTGATTTGATTGAGCATTCATGGCTCAATCTGACCCCTGCACAAAACAAGTAAATACTCGAACCAAATGTGTACCACTCTTGCAAAAGGACCAAGAAACAAGCTCAGCTTTTCAACATGGTGCACCTGCAGTGCTTTACAGATTTCTGGGTTCTGAAGACCTGCACTACAAAAACAGATGAAATGCAGCCGAGATCTGCTTCTCCCCTGTATTACTGAGGGGTGACCCAGCTCTTCCTTGACGTGTCACTGCAGAGGCACGCTGAGTTACACACAACCCTGAAGCGGAAGCAAAATGTTACAGCTCAGCACCAGCTCAAGTGCAACCTACTTACCCTTTCCCTCTTGTGTGACACTTCCCAAACCTTTCCGATGATTTCTCCAGCAAAGACTTTTTGATCTGTGGCTACAATTGACCTAGAACAACAAACCAGAGCCCAACTTTGTGCACACATACTGGCTTACCTGTCAATACCCTCACTCCAGGGGATGAAGCAGTGTTAGTCACTTGTCCCTTGGGTACTGCCCTGTGATGTTAGCGAGAGCACTGATTCAGTGTGACAGCAACGTGTACACAAATGTTGCTCCTTCTCCTTCTTTCACAGAATCACAGACACCTTTCTCAAAGGCCTGAGAGCGCACTGAACAGCAGACTGTCAGGATCAAATAGGGTACTGGTGCTTGGAGAGAATAATAACAGAAAGACAATGTCCTTTACATTTTTTCAGCTCTCCTAGGTCCAGAAGATGAGTGTGTACAGGGAATGTCCTTAACACTTTGCGGCTGTGTTCAACCCCTCTTCAGAGACAGCCATAACCTGCTGAAACACCAGAACAGCCCCTGGAGGTGCAGGCACCAGCCCTAGTGCTTCCAGCTTGCCCCAGATGGCTGCAGAGCACACTGCAGTCCCTTCCCCACACTGGAAGGCAGGCAGCAGAGACTGGAGTCAGTAATGCCACTTAGATTATTAAACTTACTCTTAAACGAGCCATATTTTGCTGACTTACACTCTGCCTGCTGAGGCATAATGCAACCCAGCCATCTCTGGCAACTCTGCTCAGTGGTCCCAGCCTGGCAGTGCGCTGCCTTGGCGCGGAGAGCTGACGCTTTGATCGAGCAACCGCAGCGCATTTCAGGCTGGGCATTGGAGCTCGCGCCTTTACCTCTGGAAAGCAGAGGGCTTTTGCTGCTCGAGATTCCAGAAGATGCTGGAATCTTGACAGCTTAAAAATCAAGTCTTCAAGTTTTTGCCACATCTGAAAGACAAAACTTTTTACTCATGAAAAGCTTAATTAAATAGCCCAGCAAGATCTGCACAGCACAACTGAAAACTGACTCAAATCAGGAATTTTCCCAACTGTAAGCTTCTGGATCAGCTTTGTAACACCCTAAAGGGTTTCTGGGAAATCCTATGGTCTTTTTGTGGAAAAGCTTTAGTACCTGTGTCTGATTCAGCTGAAAGGTAAAAATCACATATTGCTTGCTATTCAGCTCTGAGTCAGATACAGACTATACTTATGCATTTTATTTATTCCAGCAAAGGTTCCAACTTTAAGTTAAAAAACCATTCTGCTGACACAATTTAATGTTGAAGAAAGAAGTTCTGTGAGAGTGGTTGCTGTCTTTCTCCCCTATTAATACTTGATGATGGAGCACACACATTCCTGGTCGCCTGAAGAGTCCTTCAGAACTCAGAGGCTTCAAAGAGGACATGATATGCAGCCCCTGAGCTTGCTTCTGTGAGCCCAGCCCTCCTCACTCTGGATCTCTGACCACAGGTGTGTTAGAATATACATTTATTCTCACAAAGGCATGTTCCAGCTGAATACTTCCACACATTAAGTAATAGCTACTTATCTCTGTGAGAACTATTTGATAAAACTGTGAATTTCAATCAATTTCATTGATTAATCTATTTTCTGAGGGACCCTACATGCATGTATATCTGCTCTAAGCCGTGAATGCTTTTCCTCTCCGAAAGACAGCTTTGAGGTGAAAGCTACCTTCCATCCGCTTTCCATGTGAGCACATCTGTCTTACTTGCCGGCGTTCTCACAGAGAGCAGAAAATGGCTTATTATACACTGAAATTTGAAATTGTAAGCTAAGCAGTTGCCTTTTAGAAAGTACTTTCATGACACAAATATGATTTGTAGAAACAAAGCATTTTGCCAGCTTCCGCCCAAATAATGCACACAAAGCTTAATCTTGAAAAGAGTCATAAATGACTCAATCCTGTCATTCATTTCTTTCTTTAAAAATCCAACTAAAATCCTTTCTAAACCACTATTAGGTCAGAAATGACTACCACTGAAAAAAACAATGCTCCTGTGTTTTTCGCTTATTATGTACATTTTTTCTTAGGGACTGACATATTGCTTTAGGCATAAAGCTGCATTTTACTGGTGCCTTGTGACTGAGCAGATGTTCTGCCGTTTCACAAAACAATAGCAATACAACAAATTTTAGACGCAATTGCGACATACATGCTTATTCTCTCTTTTGAGGTAACATCTACGGTTAATTTTCCTCCACATATGCTCTTAGCTTCTTTTTAGAAGCATTTGGCTGTTGCTTTCTTTCTTCTTTTCACATTTATCTAGCATTCATATATCACAGCACAAATAAGCAAAATGAACTTATCTGTCTTTAATCTTATCAGACATTTTCTTTGATTCAATCTTCCCTCGCCTGTGTTTCAGGGAAGTCCAAAAGGTCCAACGCATTCTCCCTTTCCAGTTTCTTCTGACAGCAATACAGCTCAATGAGGTAGCATCACGCAACTCCTGGGTCCTTTTTTAGCTGAAGACAGACAGTTAACCTTCCGGAACAAATGGCACCCCTGAAGGTTTCCTCCTGCTGGATTCATTCAGATCCTTGCAATAAACTCTGCTTAACAAATCTTGCTTTACAAGTTACCTGTACAATATTAGAACGTTTTAATTCAACAGCTATGCATAATTTGTCCAACATGGTTAAGGACTCGCAGTGGTTTTTGAATTGTATTCACGTCTCTCCTGACCAAATCGTTTTCACCTTGGGAACTGGACCAGTGATGGTAGAATCCTTTGTTTTGTGATTCTCTCTCTTGCCTTGTATCTTGTATTTATTTACACTGAGTTTTGTATTTCTTGTCTATGCCAATGCCCCTGGTGTACATATAAACTGATGGGGAAGGCTCCGTTCAAGCACAGAGAAACACACAAAGCACAAGTGTCACAAGAGTGCCCACAAAATGGGGACCAATAGCCTGCTCTGCCCCAGTTTGTCTCCACTCTGCCTATACACAGCATTTTGGAAGCCCTTTTTTTGCTTTTTCATTTTTTTCTGCCTTCTTATGGTTTGTCCTACTGTTACATTTCCCATGTCATCTGGAAGTGCTTCCACACTCGAAGTGGCCCAACAGCAGATCAGCCATGCCAGGTCTGTAATGAGTCATGGAATTCTCTTCTACACTTGTTTCTTAACTTGCAGCTCCACAGTAAGCCAGCTTTCTGATAAATTTCACAAGTTTCTGTTTGAGGTTATTTGACAAAGACTGCAGAATGATGAGCGCAATTCTGTGCACTTTAACTCTCACCCAAATACACTTTGTGGGAAGAATGACACACACTTTTCTAAAGTGTTTTACCTGCTATTTTTCCTATTCTGCTCCATTCTATAATTCTTTCCTTCAAAATATTTTAATCATTTCACCAGCTCTCCCACTGTATTTCTTGGTACCTTCAGTATTAGCTATACATCTTTTGGGAAGGTCAGGACTTGCTTTTTGACTTTATTCACCTTTTTCAAGCCAAATAACTTGGCAATTGATGCTTTTATTTGCTTTGCTTTGCCGTTCCCCCCCCCCAGCCCCCAGCAATTACATCACTGAAGTACTCTTTTCTGAAACAACGCCTGCATTCCTCCAAGGCAAACACCTTTCGATCATTGCAGTGGAAGCCTCCTGCAATCACTCCTCTATTTTTTATATGCAACTTTTTCTCACAGTTCTGTAGATGTGACTTCTCCACATACTCTTTCCAATCCTCTGTCTTTAAGGCTTTATATTTGTGTCAGTCTTTCTTTACCTCTGATTACTTTTTGTTCTCCTGGTTTGCACAGGTTGACTCTTTACTCTCTTCTTCATATTTTCATTGCCAGGTGACACATGAGACACGTCAGCGTCTATACTTCCACTTATGTTTGAATATTGTCATTTTCCCTCTGTCCTTCCCCTCTTCTGGGTACTTCCCTCTGACTTCCCACTTAGACCACTGCAGATTCATATTCCACAGCAGACGAGCTAAAGGCAACTATTTTTTTTCAGTTGATTACAAATGTTATAGAATTATTTCATCAGATAGCAAAGATGACTTTTACAGATTCACCTTCTTATACTGCAGTTACTGCTCCTATTTCAGATGTTTACGGCTTTTGTCTTTCAGCTGCTTACTAAAGTGAGTGTATTTCTGCAGAGTGCTAGCAGCATGATCCGTTCAGTATTCAGTGAGTTCAGCCACACAAATGATGCATATTCTCATATTTACTGATTGCATTGTGAAGAAGCAACAAGAATGTGCACCCACAGAATCCTACAGTTAACAAAAGCTTCGTAATACCTTACCCCAAAGGTATTAATTGTGAATTATGTAAATTGAGCACAAATAAAAAAGGACTTATTTTATTTAATGATCTGTTTTAACCAAGCACATCAGCTGTTTATGGAGGATTACACAATTCGATTTGAAGTAAGTAAAATAGACAGGTTAAGGAAGCAAGCACATATCCCTCCCTGACATTTTATCTCAGTTTTTGAAAATTAGTTAACTTTTTGGTATTATGTAATATACCAAAGAAGATCCTTCTCACCTGATGCCTAGTGTCCCTGATACATATACCTTGGGTTAGCCCCTGCCACAGCCATGCATAGATAGTCAGTGTAGTCTTCTCCAAAAATAAAATCTGCTTTTTAAATTGCAGTCTGAAAATAGAGCATATAGCTAAAAAGCCTCTTGTTATATTAAGACTTTCTGCATCTTGTTGAAGTTAAAAGGCAGTTGTAACAAAAACGTAAGACAAACCTTGTGATTATTGGTGAAGACCATGCAGGAGATGCATCTAGAAAATTCTCTGACCCTTCCAAGCAGCTCAATTTTGGGACAGGGGCTCTTTGTCCCAATAGCTTCGAAGACAGAGAGCTGCTAAGAATGCCAGCAAGGTACTGTCAGAATGACAGTATCACAAAGCAGCTGTTGCGATGTGGCCCCCTGAAAGAAAATCACTGGCCACAACATCACAGAGTCACAGAACCATAGAATGTATGATTCCCTGCAAGGGCAAGCAGCTGAGAGATGAGCACCCCGTGTCTCAGCAGTGCTGAGGTATAAAGGCACCGAGCCAGATCTAGCAAGTGTCACCTCCTGTGCTCTCTCTTCTACATTACTTCAGACACTATTTCTCCATTTTTGGAAAAGGAGAGTTTCAAGTGGGCTTTTAGAGAAAGGCTAAAGAAGTGACATAAAAAATGAAGAGACTTCTCTGAATGGCTGACTACGAGAATATGATCTGGTCTATAAATACATTTAATCTTTCCCTTAAATGGGGAGAGATCTCTGAGAATAAAACTAGCATAGAAATATACAGATGGGAAACAAACTTTTTAACTATCAGAGTTGCAAGTTTTGCAAGCACCCTACCAGGAGACAAAAAATCCTCAAGTATTTGCAAGACCTGGCAGAATAAATCTGCCAGTAAAGTTGCCTGTTATGTCAATGAGCTGTATGTGATATTCCAGCAGGTCTCTTCCAGGCTTCCATCTTGTGTCTCTATGCTCAGCTGGTTTCTAATATTAGAAAATTGATTTGTAAAACCAAAATCCCAAACCGGAACCACTCCTATTAGCCATTAGGAGTGCTATTTCCTTGCTTGTCTGATTTCTTTATGGGCGCATTACGTTCTACTATCAAATTATGTCCATTGTTGCCTCTAGGCAAAGAATGAGGCCTCTTACCTGTGCCTGAAGACAAAATGTGGCTCAAAAAATGTACTAATTATTGCAGAGGCTTTGCAAGGTTTGCAAACATGCTGTTTGACTCGGAGCTCTGATTCATTGGGTTTTAGATGCCTAATAATAGCCAAGAATCTTCTGTCTGATCAGACTTGGGAATTAGGAAATGAGAAGTGCCTGCAATCAGGAGGTTGGTCACCAGTTCTTGCATGGCATCCTTCTGATAAGCTGCGTGTTTCTGTGGGTTAAGTAAGTAAACATTGGCCTTGCTAAATCGTCAAAGGAACAGAGCCAGCCTTTCTCCTGCTTTGTACTCAGACAGCAATTACTTTATTTGTTGAAGGAAATTTTCATGACATGCTTCAGTGCATGTTAATTCTGTTTCATGTTCTTGGATAATTGTCTGCTTTCAAGCTCTATGTTGCTGAAGATCGTTTTTATAGTATAAGAAGTTTGACATTTCACTGAAAAGACTTGCAAACAATCAGTCTCTCATTATTTGGGAGTGCTCAGTGACCCACGTTTTGCTTTTGATGTTTCATGTTAAAACATGACAGCAGTGCTCTGTTCAGCCTCCTCCACTCTAAATTCCAGCAACCAAGGACTGAAATACAATATGGAATGAAATACAGAAAACATAGTAAGGACATGGAGAATGATGCCTGTCATTCCTTTAAGTTGTACTGATGTTGGGAGCTAAATCCCAAATTATTCATTGTGTAAGCTAACTAGTTTTACTACCACTGCAACTGAAATCAAAAATGAAAAACAATCACACTGTCTCAGTACCACTGGACTTCTGTGAATCCTATCACATTTCTAAATGTGTTGCATTATTCAAAAGGTGCCACATATATACAGAAGAAGACAGGATCACAGTGGGTGCTGCTACGAAGCAGCAAACTGAATTCAGTGGAGCTGCTCCAATTTAACCCACAAGAAGAGCAAGCTCACACTGTTTTGTTTGGGAAAGCAGGGTGCTTTAACGAAACAAGCAAATGCACTTCGCATTGCATGAACCTGACAGTAAAAGACTCCCCCTTTCCAGATGTTATGTTCACAAGGTAACATGTGGGGACATATGACTGAATGCTTTTCTAAGTTTCTTTTATTTAGGAAGGGAAGAAGAGAGAGGGATGAATATACCTGCAAGCAGCAGCTGCCACTTTTTTCCTATGTCTTTCCTCTTCGTTGGTGACTTCCCATGAAAGTTCTGATGTCTCAGTGAAGACTGAGTTCACAGCACAGTCTTGTTACTAGTCTTGGTCCTCTACTCATGGAACTCACCATCTGTTGCATTCGGCAAAAACTGATTACAGGGCTGAAAATATGGAAAGAGTGGCAAGTCTGACAGACAGAGACATACCAGAGCACGATTATGTCAGCTGTGCTTGTTTATGAGACCAGGTTAAAATGCAACGTATGGGCAAACAAAGAGACAGCTTTGGTGGATTGTTGGTAACATTTCTAGACAGTAGGAACAGTTGTTTTGCCTTTCTCATCATGGGTTTAAATTCTGTGCAGGCCTGGAACAGGCACAGTAAGTGTAAAAAGGTCAATGCACTGCTCTTTGTGGGCTATCATCTTCTCCTTCTGCCTTCTCAAAAGTCACTAACAAGATAATCTGATCACAAAGATCAAAAGCTCTCTTGTGGTGCTCTGGGGAAAACAATAACCGCATTCTACCTGCACTGTCTATACCCATAATTCAGGATTTACCAGAGATGTAAAGTGGCCTTGAGAGTCTCTCTGTGTATCTCATTCAAACTGTAGAAAGGAACTGCTGTTTCCAGGGAGAGGATTGAAATTTCCGAACGGGGCTCCACGTTGGTGCTACAAGCATCTTACTGCACAATTCATTTCAGCAGGTTCAGCACATACATGCATTTGATCTGTTGTGCTACACTTACAACTTGTTATTTCAAGAATCTTTTCAAGTGTCAGAAGTTCCCATCTAATCAATTAGAATAATTTTCACTGAAGTCCCTTCCCTGAGATTTCAGAAGCTTCTCCATTCCTTTTTCTCTGGTCATAAAACCGTTTTTCTTTTATTTAATTAAAATTAGAACTAACTTCCTCTTTTTCCCTCTTGAACTGCTCTGTCGACTGTTCCTAAATCTCAAGCTGTTTTCAAGAGGAGCAAAGAGAAGAGCTCAGCTCTGTTGAAGGCAAGAGAGAGGTGTGGACTGGAACTGGTTTCCGTTACGATAAACAGAAGCAGTTTGGAATCACAGAATCACAGGAATAGGTGATCACAGGAATAGGTAATTAACGCTCATTACAAACTATCCCGACAAAGTTGCCTGAGAACTACCACTGGAAGGCAGTTTGTCACAAAACACTGCACTGTTATTCTGCTTTCCTCCTTCTCAGCAAGGTGCTTTTGCTCCCCAATTCATTTGTACTTGATCCTCCTTGCCCAGATTCTCTTCACTGCTTATGTGTGATTCACTCACCTCTTTTTTTTCTTTCTCATGTAACAACATCCTCTTTCCCACTGAAATATGATCACCAACTCAGCTGAGGATGAGGATTCTTGGTTACTTCTGCTAGGGTGTTAATTATCAGATTCTACACAGGGAGACTCTTTTTCCATCAGTTCCTTCTCTTGTTAATTCACTTTGAAGGCTCACAAAGGACCATTGCAATCATCTCACTTGTTTCACTCCTTCTTAGGCCTCTAAGGAAAGAAGCTTGGCTGCTTTTCCTTTTTGCTGTCCCATGGCTTTTGCACAACTCTGAATCTTTCCTTCTGCAGATGTGTTTCTCAGTGGAAATGAGAAGGACGCAGCCTCCGTGATCTCATCATCGACCACGAGCACATTTCCCTACAGACTGGGAACTCCTAAATGAGCTAGTCAGCAGTATGTCACTACATATCAGATATGCAGCCTAGAAAAGCTCCAGCATTTTCATGGGCAGGTATGTTACTGAGGGATGATTAAGATGGTTCCAGGAAAGTCCATATTCTGCTTGTAAAGTGGCCTGGGCCTGCTCCCTGTCCCGCCAGGCCTGGCCTGCTGCTGGCTCGGCCTCCTCTGAGTGAGGGTGAGGGAAGAGATGTGACCAGTGCCTAACGCTGGCGTTTTGTACCCATGTCCTGCTTTGTTCCCATTTAATCACAGCCTGAAACTGCAGCAAGAACCAGTAAATACACACATAGATAAGCTGCCTGTTTAGAACAAGATGCTACCGATGAGAAATACAGGACTTCAGAACTGATCACAAACACTGCACCAAATCAGCATTCTTTCCAGATGCTGCGCTACCGCTGAAACGGAGAACAAGTTGCAGCACGTCTAAGTCAGATATCAGCTCAGGAACAGCCTTGTTGCTGCACATTCACCCCCACAAACGCTCTGCGTTCACACGCAGCTCAGGAAGGTACAATTATTTGTTATGACAAAGGATGATCTAAGCAAACAAAGGCAGACTCCCATCTACTTGCCTACTCAGCAATATGCATGAACAATTACATTATATAGCCTTGATTTTGCCCTGGGCATTTTCCTAGCCATGAATCATGAAATACAAGGAAGGGATGGCACAAAGAGAAGAATTATGAAGAATTTACATTCCCGGTACACCTCACCCGCGTGATGTCATCCCTCCTTCACCAGCCACCGAGGCACCGCTGCGCTGCGCCCTGAGCACCGGCCACTCACAGCAGCCAGGCACACCAGTACTGTTATAACCCACCTGGGGCACGACAGTTACTGGCACAACTACTGTATCTGGGGGAGTTGTTTCAGCCCAATCTTCTAAGTATTTTTTTAGGTAATACATCTACAGCTAGCTGCTGAAACACAACATGATGTATAGCAAGAACTCCTGCTGTGCGCTTGGTCATCTGACAGTAATTATGCATTAAAAAGAAGGAATCTATCTTTAGTTTAACTTCAAAGACATGGCTATGCTTCTTACTGTCAAGTACGTAGAAGTTGCAGTGTTGTTCTGTGATTACAAGTGCAGGAGCACATACCCAGCAGGAAACCTGAGGCAGCTGGAAAGGCTCAAGAACACCAGCACTTCCCCTCTCTTTTCTCTTGCTAGTGTCTCAGCTACGAGGCAGAGTATCGCTGCTAATTCAGATTACTCTGACGTTGTGAATGACGGACCACCATCATCCCTCATCAGTCCCAGACCCCTCTCCTTGTTTTCGGAGGGGGACACAGAAGACAGTCAGCAACACACACAAGGCATATAGAAAGAATGATCTTCCATGCCTTCTTATTTAGGAAAACAGACAAAAAGTCCTATGGAAACCATGTTAAGATCTACCTTCCCTGTAAAGCTCTCTGCAATGCTTTACGCCACCTTCCCCTGAGCTTTAACTGGCCTGATCTGTGAATGTAAGCTCCGCACAGACTGCCTACTCTTTTGAATTCACTGCCACAACTGAGGGCTGTTCCTAGCTTGTCCCTTATTCCTTCTGTAATAAACATGACTAAGTATAATAATTAAAAGGATATTCCTCTCCCTCCCATCCCCGCTTTTGTTCCTTCACTACTTTACAGATGATAGACTTGCTTGTTTGTTTGGATGCTGGGTTTGTCTTTTTAAGTCTGATCTCACCACCTCTACAGTATATGTACAGCTGACAAAAAGCTGCAATTTTAATACAGGGAATGGTGCTTAATTATGCCCGTGTTATAAATTTCATTTCATCTTGCCCCCTTCCATTTGACAGATTTTGCTCCTAGTGAATTAAATCCCAACTACACATACTGCAAATCTCACCGTGAATATTTAAATAGATGGCACCCTAATTCACATTCACTTCAGATGTTTGTTGTTAAAGAGAAGGCAATATGGAACCACAACGAAGGGCCTTCTTGTCAAATTTTATCTTCAAGGAGGCTTGGATTAATATGAACACACAGCTGAGGTATCTGTGTTTTGAACTGCTTGAGAGATTCTTTTAATTGCTGCAATCTGTTATGCCTCTCAGATCTATTTGTGAAGGTGTGTGTTTTGTTGATTCTTTGGCTTGTAATGAAGAAATGTTTTGTCTTGTGTCAGATATTAGAGCCACCAACATTTAAATGTTTAACAATGGGAAATGAAAGAAGGAATGCTAACAGCAGAATGAAAGCAGATACAACAATGGTTGTTAAAGAGTCTACGGTGGTGTTTTATTGTTTAATTATGGCATTTTGTCTGTCCCTGTTCTGTTCGCTGCCAGGAGCCCAGGAGTTTTCTTTCAATAGCTTCTCTAGTCTCATACTTTCTAGATAAAGGCCACCAAGTAAACTGCATGCCTATGGTGTGTGTACACGTTTTTCATGAGGGCTGCCCCAAAAGTACTGCCTCCTGTTTTATGATGTTGGCCCACGACATCAGAGGCGGATGTTGGTGGGATGGCAGCAGACGTTGAACCTTCCCACCAGTATCCCATTCCGTGTTGTTGCCGCGTGACAGATGGCAGCAGAGGGGCATTGTGACACAGCGGGGTCTGACATGGGAGTGCAGATGGAGCAAAGGGGTGGAACTGAGTTACTCTGTGTGGAAAACATAACACCCACTGACATTCACTGATGCTGCTGAACATTTATGGAGACCAAACAGCGGATGTGAGCACGGTGAGACTGTGGGTGGTAAATTTCAGCAACGATGCTGTCATAGCAGCTGTGAAACAGCGGGTCACCTTCATTGGTGCAGACTCTTATGAGCGCGGCACGCAGCTCTTGTTCGTGACTGGTAAAAATGCAGAGCTAATGGTGGTGACTGTGTTGAAAAAGAGTGTTTTGTAGCCGAGACTTTGCTCAATCAAAGCTAGTGCAGTTTGGAAGCTCAGAACCAAACCACTTTCAGGCTTCTCACATCAAAGATGAGATTAGTTGAGAGTTTTTCAATTTCTCACTCAAGTGCCAGAACAGCCTATATACAGTGAAAGATAATGACCTATCTCCTGATCTGTGTTTAACATTTAAAAAATCCATGATCACTATTTAACTTAGACCAATCCCATGCTGTATGCTGTACAGGTCTCTCTATTGTTCCACATCTGTTAAATATTTTGGATATTTTAGCTTTATATTTATGTAGTTGAGATGGAGTATAATAAAGCCTGTTAAAATCAAGAGTGCATGAGATTATATTAGGTATTCTGAGAAAGACAGATTTAGCAAGCTTAATGGAAACCATCCACTTCTCTATTGAGATGTCAGATTTGTTTCTCACAGTTGTGCACATTTTGTTTTATTCAGTTCATTCCATCCAAGGCAACTGATTTCTTCTAGCAACACATTCAGACATGGTTTCCTTCTTAGTTAGATAAATTAGTACCACTGACAGTGACACATGCGTGGAAGAGGACATTCAATATGCAAAATGACGCATCTGTAAAATGTAAAGGACTGCATACATACAATGGGATTCTCCATAACTTCCTTCTGATGATCTTGTTAACACTTGACATCTGGACAATGCATTTCCACTGTGGCTCAAAACACTTTAAATGCATTTTCTAGACCTTTAATCAGTCAAGAATGCAAGGCTGGTTAACACTGCAGCGATACGTTATTTAGTGTTCTACCTCATTTTCAGTAAATTGTTCCACAAGGCTTGAATACCATTAGGTGGATGAAGCATCAAAAATACGGCACTGCAATTAGGCTTCTGTCTCCCACTAGGCAGCAGCACTACTGCACTCTATGCAAGTCCTAACGATTACACTGGATTACACAAACCTGGAGAGTGAGCAATGCTACAGTAAATAATGTGCACAGACAGCTAGAGGGGTAAGCAGGAACCCATTACAAAGAAACAGGCAGATCTATCTGCTCTTTCCTTTCATGTACATTTTAATCTTTAAATCAAACTGCTACTTTATTATTTGTGCAGTCAAGCACATTCTTTTACTGGCTGCGCACAGATACTGAAGGATTTAGTCAAGTTCTTAAGCAACTCCAAAACAGACCAAACATACCTGTCCAAATACGTGCTCCAGCTGTATAGCATGAACAGGTAAGAGAGCTAAACAGAAAACAAAAAAGCGAGTGTTGAGGAAAAAATGCTCTCAGGGAGCTGCAAAAGTCAGTACTACCAATCCTTCACGTTGTTACAGAATCACAGAATGGTTGGAAGGGACCTTAGAGATCATCTTGTTCCAACCCCCCGGCCATGGGCAAGGACACCTCCCACCAGACCAGGTTGCCCAAAGCCCCATCCAGCCTGGCCTTGAACACTGCCAGGGAGGGGGCATCCACGACTTCTCTGGGCAACCTGTTCCAGTGTCCCACCACCCTCACAGGGAAGAATTTCCTCCTTATCTCTAGTCTAAATCCACCCTCTTTCAGTTTATAACCATTACCCCTTGTCCTGTCATTATCTATCCTTGTAAAAAGCCCCTCCCCAGCTTTCCTGTAGGCCCCTTCAGGTCCTGGAAGGCTGCTATCAGGTCCCCCCACAGCCTTCTCTTCTCCAGGCTGAAGAGTCCCAACTCTCTCAGCCTGTCCTCGTAGGGGAGGTGCTCCAGCCCTCTGAGCATCCTCGTGGCCTCCTCTGGACCC
>WBMW01003120.1:24412-107809 GCA_013396635.1 Penelope pileata | reverse complement strand
ACAGCACTGAGCACAAGCAGTGCGCACAGCAGTGAGCGCAGCACTGAGCACAGCACTGAGCACAGCACCCGCTGGCCTGGCAGCAGATACGTGCCAGCGCTCAGCCCTCAGTGTGCCAAACCTCCTGCACAACTCTTCATAGCCCTTAAACATCACAGCTTTGTCTTTGCAAAGAGCTCGTCCCACGCCAAGGCTGAGAGTGCACAGCTCCAAAGCTGAGAGCGCACAATGAGCAGCCCAGGGAGAGCCTTGCATCTGCATCTGCATCTGCCCGAGTCCTTACAGAGTGCACAGCTGAGAGCTGGGAGGAAATGCAATGAAAACTGTCCATTTGAAAGCCTTGACAGTTCCCATTAAAAAGAACATGGGAGTACAGGAAATGCCTATCTGATAGTGTAAGCACTCATGTAAATCCATGCAGGCTGGCAGACTGATGTTCATCGTTCAGGCTGGCTGTGTTCTTTGAAGATATGTCACCTCTGGACGCATTCAGCTTCATGTCTCAAGCTCACACTGGTTGGACAAAATCATTTGTTCATCATCTTAGTGTTTGGCCCTTTCAGGGAAAACATTCCAGCACTTTGCGAGCCTGAAAGGCCCATTTAGTATTTAAGAATCTGCCTTAGCTTTTTCATTACAGTTATTTATTTGAAGTCTGAACGGACAATTTGATGAATGAGAGAGAAAGAGAGAGAGCAAGGGTTGGATAGATCACATATAAACAATATACTGTATATAGTTTTGTCAATTACCATGCAACCAATTGGGAAAATGTAATATTTTTGATACGCTGTTCCATGGGGCTGCTCTTACCTTCTTGTTGCTTTTCTCTTTTCCTATTATTAATTATTCTATTAAATGGACAGAAGCTACCAGTTGCATTTGATTGTATTTCCAGGAACGGACCCCGCTGCTCCTGCTGACACACACAGCAAGATCCCTCAGCACTGCTGCAGGAACCCACTGCCCTGAGCCAACAGAAGCAGGGCACTGGGTTCAGGGGCTGAAGGGACACTCACTGCGCACAAGGCCGCTATGCCGAGATGTTGTATTTCTCATCCCTGCTTCTCCCATGCACACGCTCACAGTTTGAACCCTCTGCCTGGGCACAGGGCTGATTACCCTCCCCGCATCCCATCCAGCAAAGAGCAACATTTACAGCAGACAGTGTTCTTCAGCTCCCTGCCAGTCCCACGCTGGTGAAGGTGGCTGTGGTGCCTGTCAGCGAGGCAGGTAAGGCACGGAACATCACAGCAGCCGCTCACAGGGAGCTCCTTTGGATCCTGCTCTGAAAAAAATGTGGGGCTTCGGCCTTCTGAACCGGTAGCTTAAGCTGGAAGAGGGGCCCAGTGATGCTCCTCCTTTGCTGGCGGGAGTGCGGCAATACCCACTTCACTGCACATCCACAGTCCTGCTGACCTGTCCATACGATAAGTATTTCTCAAGTACTCCTTACAAAAACAACGTCAGGGAATCATTAAATACGGACTGATAACTTTTTCAGAGTTCTTGAAGCCAGCCTATTTTACAGCAAAGAAAAAGGCATTCAATGTTTCCTTGCATAAATTGCAGTGAATTTGATGTTTTGTTCTGGACAACCTCTAGATACAGCAATACATCATTTTTTTCATTCTATATTTTCCAGAGGATTGCTCTACCGCAGACTGGGATATTCGGGCCTGAAAACACTACTTTATGAAGCTGACCCTGACTCTATGGGCTGCTAAATTACTCTTCATTTAAAGAAGTCTGGCATTGCTCAGGCTGTTGGAGAACTTTAGCTACTCAGTAAGTTTTACCCTGATCATATTTTTCCAGTAAAATTTTAAGTGTTACATAGTTCAAGAGACATCTTTCACAGTGGCTGCCTGACTATGAATCTGATTTTTTATTTCCACTGGACTTCATTAGAATGTAACTAAATATTAAAAATGAGCACTGGGTTTGGTGATGCTAATTCCCCCATTGTGTGTCACTACGAGACTCTCAAGTCCTGTTTCTCTTTACCCCATTTGTGGTCCCATCCATCTGATTTATACAGCAAGTTGTAGCAGGGAGTGAAAAGGAATTCTAAATCAGCACTCATTTGTCAGACTTCAATACAAAGTGCAAAATATGGTATTAAAGCAAGACTGAAAGCTTTCTTCCTCTTCCTTTGAGAAAATACCTCCCTGCAAAGGACTTCATGGTACAGCAGAGGCAATGGAGTAAGTGATTGCGCGTTTTCAAATACTCAGCTGCTCTGCATGTATGCGTTATCAGCCAGGGAAAAGTTTAGGGCAGGTTCCAACACGCAGAATACATTCAAGTTTACAACTTAATTGTAATGAGAACTAGCACTGCTATCTTGGATCAATGGTGCTGAGAGGAGCATCTCTAAGCCTCAGAGCTTACTGCACAGATTTCAATTACCATGTGAACTGTCCACCTACTACACTGCCCTGTAAGATGATATCTTTTCTAAGAGACGTTACAGGTTTTCACTTTTTCCTCTTGGCTTTCTTTCCCATCTCCAACTTTCAGGCCTTTCAGAGGATTCACGCTGTCTGACATAAGGTGCTTATAGCTAGATGCATTGGTGAATTACTGCTTTAAAAAGATACAAGTCTATTTTAATTAGATTTATGGGAAATCTTCCTAAGGCAAATGCTTCCCAGCTGCAATTACTGAGCATACCTGAGATAAGGGGATGGAAGGGGGAGAAACTCTCTTTCTTCCAACATAAAACGCAGCTTGGTTATTTTCATTATCAGAGCAAGGAATAATATTTTCAAAAGAAGCAAAGTGGCTCATCCCTATGAATCATTAACTGTTTATCCATAAGCATGCAGAAAGCTGCGAGAAACAAGAGAAATGAGGCTTCCTGCCCTAGAGAGCGTACAAAGTGATGTTCCAGTGGGTGTTTGTAGAGGCAGCGAAGCACTGGGGAACACACGCTACTTTAAGCACAATGAAGTCTCAAAATGACTGGGGCAGAACTTTTTTCCTAAGGCCTTTCAAGATAAGCTGCTGCCTCCAGACTTGGAGACTTACAGCACGGTCCTGTGCAGCTGCCCCTCCTTTGGGATTTGTCCCAGGGAAACCCAACGCACCTGCAGCACATCACAAGGGTTGGGAGCAGCAGCTCCTGCTGAGCTGCCTTCCACCACTCACCCCTGCTGTCCAGGACAGCACTCAGGAAGGCACAGCTCTGTGCCCCCAGCTCTCGCTGACACAAGAGCAGAGTGTCTGGGGGCTGAAGAAGGGAGTGGGCTGCAGGGGGAAGCTCCGGAGCAGGGAGCTCTGGCTCTCCTCATCACTGGGACTCGGCAATGAGTGGCCACGAAGCTGCCACACAAAGCCTCATCTGGATCAAGCCTGGCTTTGAGAAGGAACACACCTGAAGTTCAGATGCTGCTAGCTGAGCGCTGGTGAGTTAAGGAGGCTCCGTACTGGCTTGTGAGGGTCACAGACAAGAGGCTGCTGTTTTCCAGGTCCTCAGTATTTGCAGAAATGAAGGCTGTAATCCATGCAAAAAGTTGTTCCACTTAAATGGAACAGCTGATGAGGAGTAACCCCCTCAAACTGTGTTAGCAACTGGTCCATTTGATTTCTGCTCTGAGTGCGATTTTACAGCTGAATTCTGGACTGCTCAGTGAAGTGGGCTGGAAGGGAAATGCTGACACCTTACAGCAGCAAAGCTGAATGGCTTTGCAGTAAAAGGAACTGTGATTTCATGTCGGTGGTGTGAGCTACATGGGAAGTCATTTGTCGTCACTAATATAAACCCACCTATCAGCGCAAAGTTATCCTACCTTCTCGGACACGCTTAAAATTAACAGAAGGCTGGCTTGTGACCTTAATACATACTAAGCAACCAAGACTATAAATGCAGATCCATGACCACAGCTGCATTTTTAGATTAAAAATACACATTACAACATTGCAAATGTGGCTTTTTCCTAAAAATAACACATATTAAGGCAGGCAAGGATGTCACCAAGACATTGACCTGAAGAAAACACCTAACTGTAGCTGCCATATGGAACACAAGAACATTCCATAACCAAGAACGTGCGTATTGTAAATGACCAGGGCGTTCAGCAGATCTGATAGAACAAGGACCCTGGCACTCAGGGTCTAGGACAGGGAGGGCTACGTAATGATACAGCATAAGAAAGCAATGTCTTGCTTTAAAAGCAAATGCATAATACTCTGTAAGTATTCAAAGATGAGGTGCAAATGAGCTGCTCATGTAAAATTTTGGAGTATTTCACTCTCATTAGCAGTACTAAGTACACAGCAAAAACAAACAAAAAAAATATGTCTATTCTTTCAAACAGTGCTTTAAAACATGTTTTCAGGAACACGCAGTTTCCCCAGCTGGGAATGGAATGAAAACTAAACAGAAACATGTGTAAGCATGCCCTTAATAATCAATTACTGTTCTAATTTACCAGACAGATCAGTTCGACGTCTGTACCAAGCATGAGATCAGCTCAGCTCCTTACCGTTATCAAAGCTGCGTCACAACCACTCCAACCCACGGAGAAGGGCCTGGCAAGCTGGGACACCCTGGCTTCTCCCTCCCCCTGCCAGGCTCTCCTTGGCTGCCGCAGGCACTAACAGAGGGGCGGTGGGGCTACCCCAAAACCAGCAGAGATCTTGAAACCCTGCCTGGGTGCTGCTCTGTCCCACAGAGACTGGAAGCTGCTGGGGAGACTCTCCAGCTCAGGGGAGCCGGCTGTAAGGGCTCTTTCTGAGCTCACTGCTGTCTTTATGTTCCTGCCTTTTCACATACGTTATGGATTGCTCTATCGGTTTTTCTAACTGTAGTGCCTGTCCTATTATCTAAAATGGATTTGTCCTTAATTTTTATATAAATATACACGTATATACCTATGTATATATTAAATGTATGTAGGTATGTATATACAAAAGTGATTTCTGCCCTTAAAATGTTCTTAGGACACTCACTGTGAAGACAGACAACATGGAAGCAGCATTACACGCACTAAATGTTGCAGTGGTCAGAGGGTCCCCCGTAGCAAGTCCATGCTTGTTTTTGCCACAGTCAGTATTCAGCTCTTGCCTCAATGAATCTTGAGGTGCTCCTCTGTTCAAGCCAACAGCTGTTCGATATTTCGTGATGGAGCTAACCAGCGAGCGCCCGACCAACGCGCTGCCCTGGGCTCTGCGGGCAGCCTGGGCCCCGCCGGCTTTGTGCCCTTCCTCCTCCTCTCTCCTTGCTCTGGCCACTTCTTGCTGGGGTGTTCTCTACTGCCAGCCATTGGTCAAGGAAGGCGTAGAGCTGCAGAAGACTGTGCTTGGCTCAACGTATCCCCATATCCTCCCCTGTTTGCAAGACAAATAACTGTGTCTCTGCAGGGAGGGAAGAAGGTGCCTTTTGAAGGACAGGAAATTGCAAAGCAAGAGGCTCATGCTGTAGTGTAAGTGCTCAAAACATGATGGCATTGCGGATGGCTGTGGCATCCCCGCACAGCGAGCGCTGCCTTTCCCTTGCAATGCGCCCCTCAGACCAGGAGGGCTATTTTTCAGCTGAGAGAGCAAGTCACTTGTCCAAGCATGGTGATGGAGGAACAACTGAACCTATTTTTCTGAACTACAAAATTCTGTCATTTGCACTTCCAGTGCTTCCAACCATACAGGACTGCATAATTTGATTTTCAGTATGCCTGTGAGGAAATTCACCCTTTAGCTTGCTGAGTGAACACAAGTTAAACAAGAAAGCCTACGCCCAGGATCATGCTGCCACGATCAGTAAGGTCTCTAAATGTTCAGTTTAGGAATTACATCCCAAAGGTTTGTGCGTTTGTGCAATATCCCAAAAAATGTCTCTTTCAGAGACTTCCAATTTCGAGATCAGAATTGTCACAGATTTCTAGTTATAATTTCTTGTTATGCACTGATCCTTTTGAACCCAGGTGCCGCAAGGGATGCTTTAAGTTGCAGCATTTTCTGTCAGTGACAAAGACCTGTGCTTTCCTTCCTGAATGTGATCGTGCCTGCACAAGTTGAGGGCAGACAGTAATCAGCAGCTTTATGATTTACTTCTGGCTGATGGTCTGAACTTGTAAGCTTTTAGGGATAGCAGAATTGTTTCAAATACATTTCTTTTTTATGTTACTGCTTCAGTTTTAGCTTTGAGAAACCCTAGATGCACAGGGGAAAGAAAACCCAAACAAAAAAAAAGGAGAGCTCAATTAAATCCGTGGCTCCCAACGCCGTGTCTATAGCACTGGCTTTCCTCCTGATCTCCAGATGAAATAAAACAGATGTGAGGGGAAACGAGTGCAGCAGCCAAAGTAAGCGGATCGACCTGGTCAAAGGAACCCCTTCTCCCCCACAGGACCTCCAGCCTCTCCCTGCACCAAAGCATCTGCAGGGATATAAATATTTGGCCATTTACACCCGACTGAACCTTTCTGGATTTCACTTCTGCAACCCCCTATCATTTTCCCTCTTCCTTTAATCTCCTTATTCCTACCGTCCCCTCCATACAGCAAGTATGTAAACATGCACATGAACACACAGCAAAATATGGGATGAATTTATAAAAGCATGACTTGCAGGTTGGCATATTCTGAGAAGTCAAATGCTGCCCAAGTGTTGGAAATCTAGAGTGAAGATATACAGTCCAGACTAGATATCAGTTAGCATTTTGTGCAGTGTGGCTTCAAGTTAATGCTATTAATGTTACCAGTTCTGCCATCAAAACAACTATTTTTTCTCTTTAATAGATTTTTGTATTGGCATTTTCTATCGAAGACCGAAATAAACTGTCCAGAAGAATACGGTAAAATAGCTACACTGTTTTTATGAAATACTACCCATATCTCCAGTTTATCACCTTGTGCTGTTTATAGACTGCTCCAAAGGCACTGGGACAGAAGGATCAGCAACATTCAGAATGAGCTGAGCAGGGCAGGGAAACCGTCCTGCCAGCGCTTCCAGCAGCAAGCACCACGATGCTCTGGACGGGATTTCAACCAGCTGACGTTCACATCTGAGGCCCATCTGACAGCAGAACTCAGTTATAAAGGAAAAAAAAATCTTTAACGGGAAATATAAGAGAGACAGAGTCAGGATGGAAATGAAGAGCAAAACGCTGGGCAAGCATTTGCCATAGATCACTCAGCTGCTGGGTCTGGGAGAAAGAGGACAATGTCCTTGCTTGGTGAAAAAGCCTCAAGATGCAGGATGGGCTGGACTAATCCCAAAGAACCCAGGAAGCGCAGTGAGAAAAATGCATAGGCACTTTGCATTTAATCCAAATTCTCTTCTTAGCTGTGCAAACAAGTGATGCATAGTTGGATATTAGGAAAAGCTTCTTAGAAAAACGGGCTGCCCAGGGAGGCGGCGGAGTCATCGTCCCTGGAGGTGTTCAAGAAGGGTGTAGATGGGGTGCGTAGGGACGTGGCTCAGTGGGTAATATTGGTGGTATGTGGACAGTTGGATTAGATGATCTCAGAGGTCTTTTCCAACCTTAATGATTCTATGATTCAATTCTATTCTATGATTCTACAGTGCAGTTGCTCACCATCTGCTGACTGATGTTCAGCCTGTCCCTGAGCAGCTGCTGTGCCTCTCTGCAGCCAATTCCCCTCAGCTTCACAGGTTTTTTTCACATAATGTCATATGGTACGCAGTATCCCTGTGGCCACTTTAAGTCAGCTGCCCTGGTCCTGTCCCCTCCCAGAAACTTGTGCCCTCAGCCCTTCACTGGCAGGGCAGTACGAGAAGCTGAGAAACTGAAATGTCCTTGGCTCTGCGCAGCACTGCTCAGAAACAACTGAAACATCGATGTGTTACCAACACTGTTCTTCTCCCAAAGCCAAAACACAGCATCATACCAGACACTATGAGGAAAATAACTCTGTCCCAGCTGAAACCACAGCAGCTAAAAAACAGACATAATAAAAAAATTGCACAGTTGACTTTCTGAAGTCACTTGTTGCACTACAGAAGCAAGCCAAGCTCCAGGAGCAGATCAGTTCAATGCCTCCTCCCAGGAGCGTGGCCCCTGGCCCGACACAGCCTCCGTCTGCTCCTCGCATGCTTGTGCCCTTTAGGTTCACCGACCAGCCTGCTACCATGGCCCTGCTCCCTTAAAGCCAGAGGAAGGCCACGTGAACCATTTGTTGATGTAAGTGTTGTGAATACCCCACAAAATAAACTTAAAACCACCATGAATTGGCAGGGCTTCATTTTCCCTCATGAATATGTATAACTAATATACAAAATGCTAATCTTGCCCTCCTCCACTTCCTTTCTGCCTCCTCCGTCTGCCCCTTTTGGAATTAAGCACTTATCTCCTATGCATTGAATAGGGCTCCATTATGGGAAGGGCTGCAGAATTTTAATGAATTGCAAAATATAGTTAATTATGGAAAAAAAGACATCTTCTGCACTTTTTCATGTAAATTAGATGAACTAATTGGTGTTCAGTATTTTTTTAAAATGCATGCAGCCCTCAGAGGGAAGAAAAAAAAAGCTCCTTGGCAATTCAGCACTGGGATCATGGCAGAGAAAGGAACAGAGGGGCATTTCTGACACACTGAACTAATCCAGCCTCCAGAGTGAACACTTCCCAATTCCTGCCTAGAATCGTGAGAAAGTTATGGCAGTCTATTCTCACAAGCAGAGTTATTAAATTTTCTGTGTTCGTTTTAACTTTTCACTTACCAGAGCTGGCGGACCCCGCCGTGGGGCAAGCACAGCACGCTTCCCGCAGCCACCGCGCCTGCCGGGCGCTTCTGACCCGAGCAGTGGAGCAGGGCTGCGTGCAGCTCCGTGATGGGAGCACTCGTGGGACACAATGAACCTGCTGGGTGACGCCTCGCTGGCATCCAAGCCCAGAACTGGCAAGAAGAGAATGAGCTGCTCTGGTTGAAACCCTGTTCACAGAGAAGACCGGCAAATTGCACTGGCTTCAGCAGTGCTAAAAATGAATATTTCATGAGATTCTGAGGCTAGATTGGTAACTTGAGTAGAGCATCCATGCTCTGCTTCGAGCTGCTCCAGTCAGTACCCACAGGTGTCTGCTGCAGGCAGGCTACAGGCGTGCTGCTCACATGTTGGAAACGGCATTCTGCCAGCTCCCAGAGAACTGGATTTCTTGAAATGTAGAACTGACCCTGCAGGGTTTCAGAGAAGGTTACTGCCATGAAACAACACAGCAGCAGCAATAATAGCCTCTACTGAAATTACTATATAAAGCGTACTATGGCATATTATGACAATTCTCGCTAATGTTCCACCTTTACATAGCAAGGGGCATCTGTAAGAGAAACACTCGTGCTCACTCGCTAGAAGCACAGCATGGCAGCAGTACCACAACACAACTGTTTTTAACTCTGCCTGTGTTGGAGAAGTGTCTCATTGGGACCGAGGGCAGAATCTGCCCACACGGAGCAGGACTTCATATCCCGAGGACTGCCAAAGCCAATCTTCTTATCAGCATTAAAGCAGTGTGCAGGTGATAACAGTGCTGTCTTCTCTGATAACCCAGCGGTCCAGTTGCTACGCTGCTCGTATACTTGGCACGTGCATTCTGTATGTCTTTGTTGGCACACAGAAAAGCTGCATTCCCCAAAGTCCTTCCCCTCTAACTTAATACAGCACTGAAATGGCTCCTACAGGTCTGTGGTGGTGTAACACTGAATGTCATTAAATACTCAGGCCTCAGAGGGGTTTTCTGCTCAGGTGCTCGACAGGAGGAGACAGGAGATGCCTGTGGAGGAGAAGGGGCTGTACAGCCACCGGAGCGGGCAACTCCTTCCAGGGAGATAAGGAACCTAACTCAGAAGGCTTGGAGTCCCTCCTAGAGTGTCTCTTCCTCTCCCCTGCCCTACAGAAGACTAAAATTGGCTTGTAATAGTATCCCTGTAACTCCTCATCACAGAGATGAGAAGTGAAAACATCCAATCTAAGTTCTAAATTTATTGCAAATATCAACATGGTGAACTTCATAACAGGAATATGAGGTAAAAACAAGCAAGCTTTCCGTTCTGTTTCACAGATGGAATAATTGAGATTATTTGGATGGATCTTGGCATTTAGGTAATATTAGAAATCTAAATTAAAAAATAACTTCCTCTGATGGAAGAATGATAAATGCTGAATGCAATTGTATCAAAGTAACAGTTCAAAGCAATGCAAACTGCAGCTGATCCTCGCTGACATGAAGAAAGCATGCCTGAGAGATATTAGAGCTTGTTTCAGGAACTGATTTATCTGAAACACGAAACGTTTCTTAGAAAACAGTTGATTACAATTTTTTAAGAAGCAGTCAGTAAGTCATTCAGTAAGTTGGGCAGAAGACAAACTTTGTTGTGGGTCATCTGGAGGCAACTTGAAAGGCTGAAAGCACTGATTGCATTAGAAAGCACCAGTGAGCGAACATCCATACTAAAAGCTTGCAGGAAAGCCTGCCTGCTCCGATGGAACATTTGCGTCTGGTTAGGAACTTTCAAGGATTAAGCAAGGTCATCATGATTTTTAACTAACGGAGAGAATCTCTGCTAACCTCTGTTTCATTTTATTAATCATGACTGAAACTCAGAAATACCCTTATGGTGTTCTTTTCCAACACCAGTCTCACAGCCACATGAGAACTGGCTTACATTTGGGGTTTGGATAATTGATCTAGGACGAATGTCCTTTGAAATCAGCATTGGTTTTCAGGTCCATGTAGATCAGGCAATGGACTAGCCTGTAAGCACTTCAGCATCTCTCCAGCTGCTGAGGATGTGCTACCTTCAGTCACTGATGAAAATTAAGGCTATTTTAAGCGCTTTGCAGGAGAGACTGGAAGGAAGCACCTCCCTGCTAACCTGGCCCAGGAATCAACAGAACCAGTGAACTGAGTGTCTGCTTCTACAGGTGCTTTATTTCTTTAAAATAAACGAGATACGTGATTATGTGTTTAGCTTAGATAAATAAATTTGACATAGCCATCAGAAATTGCCAAAGGAAGAACGTATAGGATCAACTTTGCCTTTCATTTCCCTCTTTGCTTCTGTTTACAGGGTACCTAACAAAATACAATGACCACTGAGGTCCGTGACGGTGTGATGCACGTGAAATATCCTAAGTTCATGCTTTGACTACTGTTATTTCCAACTCAAACCCTATGTCACTCATAGGTTGTGCTTTGAACAAGAACAGTGACAACTCCAAACATCACAAGATGATAAAACCAACTTCAGTAAGTGCATTGCGAATTTAACATCTTGCATTGAATGTGAATTAACGAGCCCTGCTGTTGAAGGTTAAATTAGTTTAAGTACTACTTGGTTTGCATTACACTACAATCAAATCTGTCAGCTAAAACATCCTAAACGTTGTATCACCAGTTGCAGTGTGTTTGATTTTAAAACGGTATGAAATTTCAAGCTCTGCTTTTCCACCCCTGCAATCAGTAACAGCTTCAGCAGGGATTGTTGTACAAAGCAGGGTTTGTCAGTTTGGGTACAGCTTCACAAAACTGAGCTTCCTTATACAGGGAGCAATTAGTATGAAAGAGCTCTTGATCAAAGAGAAAAAAAAAGAGCAGCAATTTCTTAGCTATACCATAACCTCTGGAGAAACACAGAACCATCAGCTGGGATTAACCCCGGACCCAGGCGTACCTGTCAAACGGCCCAAGGTCACCCAAGCAAACTGGCTGCAAGCTAACTGGGCTAGTGTGCCAAAACCACACAAAGCATGCTATAAACACCAAGTACTATTAACCTTACTACGGGCAAAGCTAGTTAAAAAAGAAGTGCATCATAAGTACATTTTAGAGAACAAGCTCTGAAGAATAATTAATGAGTTCACTTAATATTATCAAACGTCATTCCTATTTGTCTGGTAAGGAGTGATTTTTTTTTTTCTACTGCTAACAAAATTTATTTGCTAGTATATATTCTCACAGTCCAAAACTTTAGTAGATCATTTTGCATGATTTGCAAAAATTGTGCAGAAAAAATGGCTTTGAATGGCATTTTAAAGGTATCATTAACTTCTTTTCTATCTGCCTAGAACAAAAAAGATCATGATGTTTTTTCTTAAATTCTTCAGTTTAACAATTTTCTTGCACCAATCATTATTTATCAGAATCTTTGTTCTTTACAGTATCCATGCTGACACATGCCCTTCAGTTTCCTTCTAATACAGGCAGCACATACTAATCTCAGTGTGCCCTTCAAAATACACATATTCTCGTGCTAAATGTATACATACGATAGCCATTGTACAGCATTCTTTCCACCTGTACCATCTTTTAAATTTGTCCTTTGTGCCTTTAATTTTAAGCTGACAAATTCCTCATTGTCACAAGGAAGCTGCCAGACAGTTAAATCTCCTAAACTGGAGGTATCTCCACTTAATGTTCATGGGATGTTCTCCACAAAATACTTCTGTATTTCAAAATAAGAAGAAATTCTAAAGCAATGGGATTATTAAACACTAAATGGTAATAAATAAAAAATTAGCACAAACAGTTCAGCATTCTGTAGATTTGGAAGCTGCAATTAGTCCTCCAAACCCCAGTTCTCATGGAAAATAGTTTAGAATTTTGCAAGACGATCAGAAATTCTGGCAAAGAAAAGGTGATTTCCACCAAACGTCCTCTCATTTTCTCAGGCCAGCGTTCCTCATCTATCACAATATCCACTGCTGCTTTCTGCTCCAGAAACAAAGGCAGCCGTCTTTCCAAGGAACATCTTATCCTCCACCTCAATCGCTTTTCCAACAACTGATCTAATGATCTTCACTGTGAAAAATGATGATCCTTAATTCTCTATTTACTTTAGGCTCTTGTTGCTTATAGCTTTATGTCCAACTTCATCTTTTCTTAAGCCTTCAGTTACACTGAAGTGATGTGTATTAGATAAAACTCTAGATTATCAAAAAATTCTGTTTTGCCTCACACTACCCATCAGAAGCAACCTTTCCTCAAAACTGAGCAGAGATGTTTGAACACTGGGGAAATCAGTCGTCACTTTCAGTATGCCTCAGGTTTCCGCCTTAGGAACCTTGCCGGCCTTGTTGCTATAACGTTCTGCCCACAACAGACAAAGCCCTGTCCCCAGCATCCCAGCAGAAGCAAGAGTTACACTTCCCCTGCACTCACAGCATGCTCCTTGTTGTCAGGAGGTGCAGGGATGAATTTCCACACCAGTGGTGGGGATGCTCTGAATTCAGCCTAATGCAGCTGGAAGCCTTGAAGTTGTGACGTGCTCAGTGCTCAGCCCCAGGCCACGTATCCAACACCACAGCAACACTGGCAGGATGGCCTTCAGTACTGAGCATCCCACACCTCTCTGGTAAGAACTGGTACTTTCTGAGCGTTTGCCGTGGCAGCACCAAGGGCAGGTGCTGTTTATCAGCATGTTACAAACGAGGAAATCATGTGAAGGAGAGCCTTGTCCTTGGGAACACCAGGAGTTTGTCTGCAAGATGGATACTGTGACTTAGCTCTCATTTGTCTTGTGGATCTGCTCTGACTGCTTCTCCACCTCTGCCACGTAACTGTCCTTTGCTTCTGCTCGACTTACCCAAATCCTGCAAGGCAGCCTTCCTCAGGCTGCATACCAAGAAAGCTGCACAACACTAAACGGGGAATTTTTTTTTTTTTTTTTAACATCAGGATATTGAGTCCTCAGATTGATTTGATGGCAGTGCAGGTGAATGAGCTGTTATGAGCTCTGTCTTAGCAAGCTGCTGGAGAGTATTTTGGAATAATAATAATCACAAGTTCTGGTGATGAGAAGGCTCACTACAAACCCATTCAGTCTTTCTCAGGGACTGCGAAAGACCAACTATTTCTGCCTGGATTAGCAAAGTGGTAATTAGACAGCCTGCTTTATTTACATTTAACTGCATTTACCATCTGACAGTACAGTCTCAACCTGTGAATCTGCTTCATCTGAGGTGCTGTGTTTACTCTTACCCCATTTTTACACCAGTTTACTCGACTTCTGTATGACACGCTGCGAAGGGCCTTGCACGCCTTGATGGGGATAGTGCTGTCTGCCCCGAGGGATGACAGGAGGAAGGAGAAACCCATCTTGAGTGAGACTACTCTCACCACTTTTCAGCAAAACATAGCACTGGAGGAAAACGCTGTTTGTGATGAGACTGCTCTCCTTCTCGTGGGGCAGCGCAGACCTCGGGCCCCTTACACACACAGTCCTCCCACTCCTGCACAGGAAGCAGAGCTGGCAGCTACGGCTCTGTGCCAGGGCTAGGACTGCTTCATTAATAAAACAATACCTACCAGAAAAAAAGGGAAGGAACTCTACTTTGTAACAAACCTATACATCGCTTTGAAGCATTTCCTTTTCCTAGGATGAACAATGGATATATTCTGTGAAAAAGGTTTAATTACAAGGTTTCAATGCCAGTGCATCCTGAACCTATTCCACAGCCAAATGCCAAATGATTCCTGAAAATGTGAAGGAAACTTGGAAGGACTGAGCCTATGCAGACACTAAAACTTGCACACAGACAGCATATGGCACTATTGCTCCCTTTATGGTTCCTGCTGCTGGACAACTGCCAGAAACAGAGGTATCAAACCATCATGAAGAAACTTGTTTTCACAAGATTTCTAATACACATCTGTAGGTTCAGAAACAACAGAGAATTCCTAGGTGCAGTCATAGGTGTGACTTCTGTGGATTCTGAATTCTCCAATATACTGTATTATGAAGCAACATCTCAGTGAAACTGTGATTACAGTGGATGCCTTGATGTCTCATATCAGTTATTCAAGAAGGAGGCACATCTTGAGCTTCATAAGGCCCTCTTCCAGTGTGTACAGTAATATTTTGGCATTGCTGATCATGGCCACGGTGTTGAACTACAGGGAGGACTGCAGCTGTATTTTGAAAGCTTTCCAACGATGGTTCCTTGCTTATGAAATGCTAAACAGGCTCTCTAGCATCTGAAGCATTAATAGTTCAGAGTCATTCAGTCCAAAACCACAACATGTGACTGACAGCTGTCAAGTGTCAGTGTCAAGTGTCATCACCCCTCAATTGCACAATATAATCATTTATAGTTTAACAATGTGTTCAATAAAATGAACAATCCACAGTAAAGAACAGGACCTTAAAGGCGCCATCCAGATAAGTGTTCCTCCTGAGCTCTTAATTTTTATTTTTCAGAAGTGCTGGGAATTTGCAGTTCTCAGCTGAGCAAGGCCTTTCTGAAATGACATCAATTTTCAGCAAGCAGTCGTCAACCACACAGCTGGTCCAAGATCACAGATTAGGCTGCTGTGCAATGATAAGAAACCCAACTTCTGCTCTAAAAATACAGATGACAGAGATGTTTGCTTTCAGTGCAATTAAGCTCAAGACCAATAACGCTTCTCATTAGTCATTACTCTGCTGGTTATGAAAACACAGTTACCAACACCAAAAATCTTCTCTGCTTTGGGCTATGGGATCAGTTTACAGGCTCCTAGTAGGGAGAGCAGAAAGCAGAGGTTTGAAAGGGTCAACAGAGGCATATCTGCTCATAGTTTTGACAATAAGGAGTTTAACCATTCTCAATATGTAGCCTGGGGAATGGGAACGTTCACCACATCTTTGTTCACCAAACTGCTGAGCGTAACAGGGAGAGCAAAGCTGAGAACACAGGCACAAATGGAACAAGTTGTTCTGTGGGAAGCAGAACTCAGCCTGGTTTCCTGTGGGTTTGTGTTCTGTGGGTGGATTACCTCCAGTGTAATGAGGCATGAGGTCTGAGGGAAGCTCTTCTTGCAGTTGGGCCCTCCTTCTCACTTCTACCCCTTACTGTGGGTTCTTTGGGATATGAAAGCACAGCCCACTCCACACCCTTCCTGGACACTGAACTGGATCTCACTCTCCAAACAATTCTCCTTAACCTTCTAAGGTTGTTATTATTATTATTATTATTATTATTATTATTATTATTATTATTATTATTGTTATTATTATTTTGAGATTGCAACACTTTATAACACTGGTTGAAGCACCTGGCAGGTTCAGATTTTACCAGGAGAGATGACCCCAGCCCCCAGAGCACTGCCAACCCGTGCCAGCCCCACTGCAGGGGTGGACAACTTACGACACTGTACCTGCATACGATTCCATGGGGTGGACAGACTGCCACTGGTGTCCATCTCAGGAATGGCTGACTGCATACATGAGCTGACAGAAGAGTAAAATGAAGTTCACAGAATCACAGAATGGGTTGATTTGGAAGGAACCTTAAAGATCACCCAGGATCAAGCTAGGATCAGGCTGCCCAGAGCCCATCCATGGCCTTGGACACCTCCACGGATGGGGCACCCACAGCTCTCCGGGCAGCTGTGCCAGGGACTCACCGCTCTCTGAATAAAGAACTTCTTCCTAACATCTGACTTAAATCTCCCCTCTTTTACTTTAAAACGATTCCCCCTAGTCCTGTCGCTATCAGACCATGTAAAAAGTCGGTCCCCTTCCTGTTTCTAAGCTCCCCTCAAGTCCTGGAAGGCCACAATGAGATCTCCCCAGGGCATTCTCTTCTCCAGGCTGGACAAACCTCAGCTTTTCTTCATACCAGAGGTGCTGCAGCCTCTGAGCATCCTCATGGCCTCTTCTGGCCCCTTTCCAACAGCCCCACATCCCTCTGGTGCTGCGGGCCCCAGGCCTGGACGCAGTGCTGCAGGTGGGGTCTCACAAGGGCAGAGCAGAGGGGACAGTCCCCTCCCTGCCCTGCTGCCACCCCTCTGTTGATGCAGCCCAGGGTACTGGTGGCCTTCTGGGCTGCAGGGCACACTGCTGGCTCATGTGCAGCTTTTTGTCTGCCAGGACCCCCAAGTCCTCAGCCGGGCTGCTCTCAAGGAGTTCTTCTCCCAGTCTGCATTCGTGTCTGGGATTGCCCCGACCAAAGTGCAGCAAGTTTCCTGCCTCTGCTTCAGTTTGGGTGTCTGCTGCAAAGATGTCTCTGTCCTACGCCCCAGCTGCCAGAGGAAATGCCCGAGCTTCTGATCTGTGCCTGTGCTGAGGGAGCAGCACTTCGCTCAGTGAACTTTCGCCATTATTCCTGCTGCAGCTATTTCCCCTCTTTGTAGCTTTCTCAATTGTCATTAAAAGAACGTGAAGAAATCGCCACTATTCATCAAAAGGGTTGTCTATTTTCTAACATCAATTCCACATTTTCTGCAATGGTAATAGGAAAAGAAAGAAACAAACCCGACCACCTAATCCTTTAGCTCTAGAGGTATTCACATGCTTAAGGCTAAAACCTTCAAGTTTGAGGAGAGATGGGTGGGAAACTTCATTTTCATAAACAATGACCTACAAGCCTGCCCCTGTTCTAAGTTCCCCCACAGAATTTAGATAGCATGGCCTTACCGCAGAACGAACATGGGGAAAGCCAACAGAACAGCATGGAACGAGTGTGTGGACTTCTGCACTTGGAATCTTGAAACAATATAAATGTCTAAAAACGCCTGACAGGCCTGAAAGATCTCAAGGACAGAATATCTTTTTCAGATCTCTACCCTTGTAAAGGCCATCCTTTAAAAGGACAAATTTAAGTCATGTAAATGTTTAACAATTTGGCATCCCAGAACACACAACGTAACTCCTGTTTGTAGACTGAAAATAACCACTACCTTTTATTAAAGTGCCTTAAGGCCAGGTCTTTTATTAAAGACCTGCAAAGACCTCACACTGGGGAGTGCAGAGCACTTGCAGTGTGTGTGTTAGTTACATGGTATCCCCCAAAGGAAATCTTAGCCCCCAGCTTTTTCTTCAGAGATAGGGGAAGCTCCCTGCTAAACTTTGTGCACAGGGTGGCTCTGGGCCAAGACCTGTCTGACACTACATGTTTGGGAAGCTGTGTTTTAACTCGTGGTGGACTCACGATGGGGAGCCCTGTTCTCCAGAGGGAGCCCTCCAGATGGGAACTGAGCATTGCAGATGACACAGATACTGTGGATGGCCATCAGCTTGTGTTCTCTGACAGAGATCAAGAAGAAACCATGTTAATACGAAAGTCTCAGGTAACTACACCTCCTGACAGCTGTCAGCGGCGTGTGAGCCCCGTCAACTGCTTTTTTATTCTGTTATCTTCAGCTAGCAATGATCAAAATTGTATGCACGCTCAAACATATACACACATACATGCCAACAGAGCACATTAACGCCGACAGCTTTCTGAAAGCTACCGGTGCCCAGACAAGATGGAAGCCTGTTCAAACTGCTGTAGATATTTCATCTAATTTCTGTCACATCTAGAACTCTGTATAAAGCCACATAAAGGAGGAGCATCCTAAAATGAAAGCCTGAACTGTTGCCAAGCATTGCGGACTTGAAGGTCTCAACGAGTTCTGTGGGGTGAAGGCTATGGGAGGGAGTTGGAGGGGCTGGGAGCAACAAATCAAACAGAAGCCTTCCTCAGAATTTTGTCTCCAGGACTGATGCTGCTATTTTCTGCTTAGTCCTGGACTGGAAAGTGAAAATATGGAATGTCTGAATTCTCAGCATTTCTTGTTCTTTAAGAAATCAATGTCATCCTCCCTTTCAGAAGCTAGACTTTTCCCATTTCGTTTACAGAACTTACAAAATGGCAGAAGAAAATTGACTGACGTCAGTGAAGTAACACAACTGCCATGTACTTGTAGCTGTGATGATCAAGGGTTTGTCTGAATCCAAGGCCAGGCGTGAATTTCCTAAATCTCCCATTTGCTCCCTCATACAGACCCTGAGATTTCAGCTTGCTCAAACTTGCATTATCAACCCTGCAGCTGGTTAATATGACAGGGACAGAGGGATGCTGTGAAACAGTTTTGGGGGTGATTCTGACATTGACCCAAATTCTGGGCCTGTGGGGAAGAATCACACTCCCAGACCACATCACCACAAATTGCTCTCATCCTACTTATGTCTCCCACATCCCCACGCTCGCCCACCTGCCAAATACATGGCCCGGACATTCGCTGGGACCCAGGCAATCGTGCTAACAGAAACCAGACCAGACTTCCTCTTTTTAAGCCACTTCCCAATCCCCTGTAGAAAAAAAAAAAGGTTAAAATCTTCCATGGGAATCAAACAACTCTTTGGCTATTCTCCACTGACCAGAGTTTTTATGGACTTGAGACTCCAGCAAAATGATCCTGTTCTTTTTCTCTCTCTGTACCAGCCAGAAGGAACTAATGCATTTTGATCACGTGATCTCTCTGAAATTGCTGTGAGCCCAACAGCAGGCAGCACAGCAACTGCAGACCACTTACATCCTGCTTACTAGTTTAACTGCAGCTTGACAGTTCATACTGAACTATTTTAGCAGAAGTCAGATCACAGTCATTCAGGTTTTCCTCTGTTTGAACTCATTATAAAAAGCATCCCCATACAAAAAACTGTGCTGGCTTCACTGAAGCACCAGCGGACTTACAGTCAAAACCCCAAGCACAACAACTGCCCAGAACATAGTGCCCTGCAGCCTTTGCCCCACTTGTGCTCTCAGTACATCAGGCGCTTCCTCAAAGCACCTTTCCTCAAGAATCAGATTTGCCACGTGGTAACATGTCTCTGCAGTCCAAAAGCTTCTGAAATCAAAGAAACTGGCAATGAGAGAAACTTCCTGCACAGATAAAATGGGCTATGGGAATGCAGTTGAACTTGACCACTCAACATTTCCTGGAGGAACAGGCTGATGGGCAGACGGACTGGGCAGCTTTGGCTTCCCTGAAAAATAATGCAAAAAAATGACAGCATTTACTAGAATTCATACATTGCACAGAGATACTTTTTGCCTTGTTGTTACTTGTTTACTGTCCAACAGTGTACCTCATCAAGTGGGATAAGGCAGTTTCTTACGGTCCTTGGCCCTACAAGTCACAGGTTTTACATCACGCCTTCAGCTTTTCTTCTTGAGCTTAATGTATCATAATTTCTCACTTTCAAAATTGTTAAGCATTTTTCCTTTGCTGCTGAACTGAGATGTTTTATTAGATAATCCCATTTCCTGCTCCTGCACTTATGGCTTTCTGCATCGAGCATTAAATTCAGGAGCTAATAGAAACCTCATATTTCAAGAAGTAATTGTTCAAGGTTTCAAAATAAATTCAGTGCATTTTGTTTTCTTTGTCAAAGCAATATGTAGCAATTCACTATATATTGTTTGGCTTATTAGTTCATACATCATGTTACCAGCCCCAAAGGTATTTTTTAAGTCTGGTAACTTTTGTGCAATTTCTTAATATACCAAATACTTGGAAGTGATTAGCAAAACCAGATGAAAAAGAATAAAATAAAGTATTTCAAACAGTGACTGAAATAATCTTTCTAATAAGAAAATACAATATTGCTTTATATGGTTCATAAACACTCTAAGCAAAGTCCAAAACTGACCTCTAATGCCTGAAGTGATGCATTTCGAACACCTCTGTTAAGACTTCTGTATCATGCTGCATGACTCAAAACTACCCTCGAGATGAGAACTTCATGCAACACAGCTTTAACATTAAACTTACATTCAAGTCACTGGCACAAACGGTCAGCTTCTTCAAGAGGTTCGAAGCACCTGCAGCTCGCCGTGGCACTCAGCCCTCGCTTTATGACTTAATCCAGACCCAATTATAAAGTCTAAGAAAACCAAATCCAAAGCTTTCCATTTACCATTCTGAAATCCATTTTATATTATTAGATTCTCTTATTTCAGATGCCACATCAAATATGGCTCACTGTCATTTTACTGCAGCGAAGCACAAGACATATTTCATTATATTACCCAATAATTGCATTGTTTGTCTGCCAGTTCACTCCCAAGAACATGTCATTCTGAAAATCTCTACTGTGAGTGGCTGAACTGAAAGGAACACACAAGACACAGAGCCCTGAAACGATGTTGAGCCTTTCCGATGATGTTTGCGAGGCTGGTACGCATCGAGACATATGTCAGCATTCAAAACACTACAGGCTTCGTATCTGAAGGTTGTGTACTGGTTATTTGCTTCTGGCTATTAAAAGCTGGGTTCAACTTTGACTGTCACTTGAATTAGTTATAAGACATACTTTCCTAACTGTGGAAAAGTCCTCCTCACAAAGTACCTTCCATATCAGAATTACTAATAAATTAGAGCTGTAAAACTTGCTTCCCAAATGTTGGAAGCAACAGACTGTGTACACCCATTTCTTTTTTTTTTTTCATTATGCACATAAAAAGAACATAGAGGCCTACACAGAGCTGTCTTCAGATGTGATTGAACTGTGTAAGACCGAGGACACATGGTGGTTGCTTCAAAACAATTCAGTTCTTTATCCACCCCTTTTTGGGATGAGGCATGCTCATTGCCATAGCCTGGAATGCAGAAATACATTAGCAGGAGCACATTGGGTGCTCATGTCAAAAAAAGGATACACCCAGCAAGTTCCTGCATGTGGCTGCTGAGCACCTGTGTGTTGGAACGCTGTGCTGGAATGAAGGCTTCTGGCAACGAGAACACTGCAGGGACATAGCATAGAGGACTGGCACAGGTCAATACTGGCCTTGTGGAAGGGCCTGCGCAGAGTCCTGGTAAGGGGTGACCTGGAACGACAGCCTCGCTGCCCAGTCTGGAGCTGTGCATGGGCAGAAGGCAGCTTCTCCAACAGTTACACCAGGGGGTTGGCTCAGAAGGCTTTCACTGGCCTCTGTATCCCTTATTTTGGAGCACGGCCTTCACTCAAACATAATTAAAATTGTATAAAATGTGAATAGCCCGTGAAATTATTTATGCCTCAAAAGTTAGGGCCATATGTAAATATTGATTCTGGGCTTGAAAATGGTTACATGTGCCAGGCCTTGTTTGCTTACACTACCCTTTGTGAACAGTCCCCTAGGTCTCTGTATTAACAACCTGTTGTGTGCCCGGAGATGCCGAGACCCCAGCTCCCCCCCTGCAGCACGTAAGGTGTCTTCTGCAGCCCTGAGGGGCTTGTGCCTCCTGTGCAGGTGACAACGGGCCAGCTCAGGTCTCTGCGGTACTGGAAGCACTTGCATGAGGCTTGTGTGGCAACAGGCTCCCCCTGGGATGACATTCCTGAAGACTGAAGACCAGTATCTTTGCACAGCTCAGAAATGATCTTCAGAAAACAGTAATGCCAGGGCATAGCTTCGGCACATGAAGTAGCACTCTTATTCACACTCTCTCATTTTCCACTTTGCTGTTATGTATGTGTATGTGTATGTGAATGTGTATGAGTATGAGTATGAGTATGAGTATGTGTATGTGTTAATCTATGTGTTAATGTATGTGTTAATGTATTAACAGCAAGGCTACCCATTACTGGAGGGAACCAGTGGTCCCTCGGGTGACTGCATAATGACAAGTTCATCCATGACATCTGCGACTGGGAATACTCAGCCCCGAATGCACCCACTGCCACATATCTGCGCTGAGGCTTGTTTCAGATGCATGAAAAAGGCAAGAGAAATAAATGCATTATCTCATTTAAAATGCAAACAGTCCAAAGAAGCAGGACAGATTGTAGGTTTCACTGAACTGTACGTAGTAAATAAATAATATCTGTAATGCAAGACACTGGCTTAGGACGGAGGTGTTTAGGGGCACAGACAGGGAAGGCCTGAAGGCCTGGGTGTCTTCACGACTACAGAGCTCCAGTCTCTGAGTGGCATCTTCAGCAATGAAATCACAGCAGATGCTATCCAACCACACCAAGGCTTTTCGTAGCATCATGTGCACAGCAGCAGACGCTCCTCCAGCCAGCCAGAAGTGCAGGCACACCCTGCACGTCGCACTGCTGCCCAGCCAGCCCCTCTGCCTGCGCCCACCGGCCCCGGGCGGCAGCCCCGCAGGCTGGGTGCTCTCAGGATCCTGTTCTGTGCCAGACACGGGGACGCGCTGCCTGCTTGGGTGGCTGTTTCCTTTGGATGTTTTCCTATAGGAAGCAGGAACTTACAGGTACTCCGCTATCAAGTTATTATATAACTGCTCTTGCTTTACGCACTGGAACATGTTTCAGTGTATAAAGGTACAAGGGGCCTGTTCTTTGCCTACAAACTACTGTCTGTGAATTCAAGCCAGACCTTGAGAATGCTAAAAACAGGAAGAGAGACATTTAGAATTGATGTCCTTATATTCATACATAAAAGCAAGCAAACAAACACACACAGAGCTGAGGTGCCCTGGAGAAGAGACGGGATGTCCCTCACTGGACACACAGGATGTGGTCTTACTGGGCCCTGGATATCCTAATCTAAGGCCCTGCCTTCAGCAGAAGGATGATCTCCAGATTGCCCCTTCCAACCTCAAACTGTATGCTATTCTCCAGTAACTTCTCTATTCTGGCAAATGGTGGTAGGAGACAACAGAAGAAGAATCAAAATTAGAATATATGCCTCTAAAAATAATCTTATTGCTAATGCATTTGGGGAAAAAATCTTAATTGCCATGGAGTATTATTTATTACAATCCTTAACATAAATGCTCCGTTGGACTCTCTGTGTTTTGTCATTTAAGCACCATGTAGCCCGTGCACACAATGTTGGCTTGGACTTGGGACTTTGCAGGAAGGCTGAGGAAGTCACACAACTCAAAATTTTGTATTTAAGACACATGCACAGTATTTTCCTGTCATTATTTCTAACGTTTCACCTCCTGGATGAGGGCAACCATCACCAATTGTAGTGATAGAATGTCACTTCTCAAGGTATCACTCTGGAAAGGCACAGTGGGGAGAGTCTTAGTAACAAAGGATCTCTCAGACAAACACACCAACTCTCCACACAGCGACTGAGGACTAGCAGAAAACCTTGGATCTGGTTCTGGGCTGAGCTGAGGCTGGGCTGGGGTGCACGAATAGGTACTTTGTAAGAAGACCACTCACCATTTTTTTTTTTTAACTATCCCTATTAATCCAGATAGAACAATGTTTATGGTAAACTACACCATGGTCTCCAATGGCCAAAGAAATGGCTTTCCATTCCAGTCTTCTTGCTGGCCTCCTACCTACGCAGAACTGAATTGACTTAGGAGCAAACTGCAGAGACTGTCTGGAGTACAATGAAATCAGCTGATGTGCTTTCATGGTGCCTTTAAGTTATGTACCTAATTGAGTCATTTTGAAATGAAGTTAAACTAGGCTGATTTTCAGAAACAAAACCTTTCCAATATGGGTTAGAAAGATAAGTGAAAAGGTATGAGTTAAGGGATAGCTAATACCCATAAAAGTAACAGATGGTGAAAATCAGAGTGCAGTGTGGTTTGTAAAATTCCCACTTGGCTTTTTGTTATTAACTGAACTTGGACTATTTGCAAATTTCCATGTCTAAACACAAAGACAAGAAGATAAAAATTAAGATAGTTATGAATGAGCCAATTTCCTTCCCTACCAGAAGGTTCTTTCACATTAGAAAACAGGTAAGACTCAGCCTTTTGCATAACATGGAAAGATTTTTGCAGGAATCCTGACACGAGACATGAACATACAGTCCTGGTATCTGTCCGTCCAATATTGAGGCTTCGTTTTTAAAACCCAAAGGCAGGCCTTCACCCTGAGGCATCCCCAGGGGCAGCTGAGGTCCCGCTTGGTCCCCAGCATCAGTCGCCCACTAACAGAGCCCTCTGAGGACACCTGGTCCCTGGTTTCTTGGGTCTCATTTAGCGCATGGTTGCCGGAGACAGGCTGTTTGCTTTAACTGGGAAGCGGCAGCATACTTTGGCAGCATTAACATTAATCCACTTCTCACAATTAGCGCAGATCCAATGGAGCTAGACAAGCAAAATTTGGGTATCCCTCAGCTTTGTTCTCTTACACTGCTTTCTGCTACCTGTCTCCTCCCTTTTGTATGTGATTAAGAAGAGAGGAAAATGGTCCTGGTTCTTACTTTTGGCCAATGGGCAATCAATTGTCGGAAGACCTTTCCTCTACCCTGTAAAAACAACAATCAGCTCATCAATCTCGGCTTTTTTTTTTCCTATTACGCTAAGCTTAACAAACCACCTCCAAAAATAAGCATGTTATTGTACCTCAGAAATGAGGTCAAAAGTAAATACCATAATCACACTCCTAATGACAATAACGCAATGCATATCACCTACAAGCACTGGAGTCATCAAAAAAAGGTGGTGGGCTAATAAAACGAGTGTTTACATAGAGAATTTATACTTTCATTATGAATAAACCTTAATTAATTCAAATATTAGATGTAAATCAATGACAGTTGTTTTCTAGCTTTAAAAAATCAATTAACATCAAAGCAAAGAGGCTAACCTAGCAGTCAGATACATGCTTCCTCCCCTCTGCCAACATCCACAAAGGGACATTGCTGGTCAAGAACCGTAACAACCTTTTTTCGAGTGCATGTATTCTGGTTAGCACCTCATACCACAACGACAGCAGCTACTAGAGTCCCGTGTTTCTCTAGGGGAGGCAAGAAGCAACAGCATTTCCAAGGCTGATGGAAAAGCCTCACCGCATCGCCAAAGCAGAGCCCTCCGAAGCTCGACCCTCCTCGCTTCCAGCCGTCTCACCAAAGAATCCCAAACACTTTCAGCCCAGCTGTGGGCACAGCCATCAGCTTGGGTTTTTCTCACCAGTGCAGCTGGAACCAGGCGCTCCAGCCAACAGACAGATTCTGGCTTTTCTTGAAATAACACTCTTCTTTTCAAAATATGTTTTCCTACATGAGAAATGTTTTGGTCTAGTTATAGATCGAAAAAGCAGCACTCTCCTCCCTCTCCCCCACTTGGCTCAAGTCACAACTGCGACTCAATATGTGATTTTGATTTATTAAGACTAATTTCCCACAATGAGCAAAACAAAACACATACAATGGCCCATCTGGGCAAATAATTTCTGCAAATGCTTGCAAGACAAATAGCACTGCATACTCCGAGACACAACACAGGAATAATAAATGGGCATTTCAGCATTATATATTTTCTAGTACATAGTAAAATATGCCGGATTTACATAAAGATTCAGATTTATATTAAAATGTTTCATTTTGGTCTAGTTGTACTAGTATTTTACATTATTTCTGTCCCTACTGAAATCTTGAGGCTGTTTTTAATACTAAAAAGACATTCCTTGATCCTAATTAATATTATTTAATTATACCTTACATCACTATATTTAAAAAAAACAAACTATCTGCAGACCTCAGGACAGCAAATGTACACCGACTTCAGCCAGGGATGATGTATACCTCAATTAGCAATAGGTTACAACACTAACGTGCTCTCCAGAAAACAATGCTGCTGTGATGGTTTTTCAGCAGGACTGGGCTAGAGCAAGCCCTCCCGCGCTGAGTCACAGACAAATTTCTGGTTTTGGCAGGAGCTTTAAAGCCACTACAGAATCAAGGCCAGAGCCCCCAAAGGGCTTTTCTTTTAAAAACGTGAGGGTACATAATGAGGCAGTCCCACTCCTGCACAGCCTCAGGACCAGAGCTCCCACACCCTTCATGAGCAGCTCCCACCTGCAGACAAACAGGCTCGTGGCTGAATTGTTCCTGCCTGTTCTGCCTTTCTGTCTGCCTCCCAAGGCCCACTGAAAAGAGGATCTGCTTCAATTTTTCTCCCACCGCAGCCACATCCGTGCAGTTTCCCGCAGGACATGGCTGAGTTGCTTGCAGCCCCTGGTTTATCCCTGCTCCCTGCATCCTACCTGGACGTGCACGAGTCAGAAGTGAGGAAAGGCACACACCTCTGGTCTCAGAGCAGTAGTACTGCGCAGAAACCTAAGTCCAGCACAAGATTTTGACAGACTTCAGGTGCCCCAGCCCACTATTTGAATACATTTCTTCTGAATTTTCCTAATAGAAGTCCTAACAGATAAATTCTCCCAAGCAATCAGCAACTGCATCCTGCTTAATTGCCTAGGCTCTACAGCCTCCACTGCAAGAAACGCTTCTTGGTGAAGCATCCCCATCCCCACGTAGTCTGCCACATAACACTACACCTCTATGTGCTGCTGCATGCTACGCTGCTTTGCGAAGAGCATTAACATTTTGGAGCAAAGCAAAACAAACAAACAAAGCCTGGATGGTAAGCAAACTGTGTAACCAATGAAGTAATTTGAGACGATAGTTTATCTGAAGATAGAGTTAAACAATTTTTATACAGCAGGGCAGGAAAGAAAAAAAGCAGTCCATTTGCTCTTTCCTGGCATTTTAAGACTTTAAGCATAACTGACTGGAGTTTCATTAATTCTATCTTTATTTTCCTGAAGGATATGAATTATTTGCTGAGATTTACTAATCAAGCAATGACTATGGCATTAATCTAATTATCACTTCTGCTGCTGTTTACATTTGGAGACAAAAGTGGTAAGGGCTATTACTGCCTTTATAGTGATATGAAGTCAAAAAGATCAGCGAGTTGCAGAGGTGTTTGCCTCAAATAAAATCTTTCTCATACATAAAACACAGGCAAGCTGAGGCATGATTGATGGTGAGTGATTGCAATTGACTTCTGTGACCCAGGCCATTCAAAACCTGCCCTGAAGAAGCAGTGGTCTCTGTTGTGCTAAGGACCACTTCCACCAGCTGAGTAGTGATGTAGTACCACATTACTCACAAAATACACAACCAGCCTTGGGGTCAGCTGGCTGGCATTCTCAGCAGGCTCTGGTGGCGTGGCCTTGGCAGAACCATGCTTTAGGGAACAGCTGTACGCCTCCTGTACTTCTGCATGGGCTTCCCATCGCAGAAGTACCCATAAAATACAGGCTGCACGGAATGAATCCTGAAAGCCTTGCAAACATTCTACGTGCACAAAGGCTATTAGTGCACCATAAACATTACACATCTAGGATGGGCCCAATCCTTCAGTGTGTATTTTTCTATTAATTTGTGCATCTGCATTAAATTCAGTGTTCCAAATTAGACACAGTCTGCTTGGTTAGTCAACAAAGAGTGTGAGTATCTCCAGGATTTTCCCTACTTTCAAAAGTGACAAGGAACATCTGAAATCCCAAACAAAAGTCCAAAGTTTCCATATGCTCTGGACAGAAAAAGAAGATGTGTTTTGGAAATCCAGACTTAAGGTATTTCTAGAAACTGTGTTTTATTTATAAGAGTCCTATGTCTTTACAGGTTTGGAGATGTGAATGAGGACAAGTAGTAATATTTCTTATTTGGTCTCTTTAAATCCCCAGTACTAGAAGTCATACAGCAACAGTCTAAAGTGACTACTTGCTTTCTATGTTTTCATTGTACAAAATAAATAACAGAGCAGTTTGAGAACAGAGTAGTCTTAGCCCAAGTCAGCTACAACTTTGGATGAAAATCGAACCATGTCTCCACTTAAATCTCATATAAAAAGTCTATAATGTAATACATTTTGTAGATGTCTGAAAAAATATATACACGTTTAAGTTAAGTAGTGGTTAAATGATTTATAGTATTACTCTCTATTGTCTAACCCAATTAAATTCATATTCAAGATTAAATTATGGGTAGCTCATATTAATGATAAGAAACATCTCAGTGTTGTTTGGAACTTTGCTATGACAGCATCCTTTGTACACAAACCTAAAAGGAATTCAAGACATATGCATCTCCTAGTTCAGCTGGCAGATTCATGTGGCTTAAGTGGGGGGGAAAAAAGAGTACCCGGGCCCAGATTCAGAAAGTTTTGCTTTGGTCTCACTGTCATTTTAAGCACTGGGATACTGCAGTGTCCCTGTGACTTACAGCCATGCCCTAAGAATCCATCTGTGACTGACAGTAGCAAAAGACACTGTATTCTTAAAATTTGTCAAGATTAGATTCAGGCTGACAAAAGACGAAGAAGTTAATCTTGTATGTTACTTATACTTCTTTGAGAATGTCCATGCAACCCTGCTAGTTATGTTATAGTCAAAGCTTTTTCCCTTTTCCCTAACATGCTCACTGCTTTCAATGAAATCGATCCTTTAGGATTTTTTACCTTGGCCTCCAAACCTCTTGCGTTTGAACTGTGAAAAGCACTATGCCGAAGGAAAACACTAAGACATATTTAAGTGTGATTACGTGGCATGGGCTAGTACTCAAAAATGGTACAATGTGGGATTTCATGTATATTACCAGTTGTAGTTCGCATCTGCTCTATTCACAAAAAAGGGGGAGGAAAGGATATTATTTGTAACTGCTGGTTCTTCAAGATCAACCTGGGACTTCATTTGCTCTCTTTTTGCATTACTATAGGTAAAAATTACTGTAAATTGTAACTCAGTAATTCTATTGATATGTGAATCAGCAGCTACAATAAAGCCTTTAAATACCTTATCTGACAAGGGTGCAAATAACAGTAATTTTTGAATGATATTCAGTAATTTTCACCTTACTTCTGGCTTTACAAAGTGTTATCAAATAGCCTGCTATTTGCATAATCATTTTGTTTTAAAAAATACTATGTAGCAAGGATTTAACTCCCAGATGAAAAAAAAGAGGAACTACTGTGATCTCCAATGAACTGGCACTTCAGCCCAAACACAAGCCAGAAGCGGGCACGCAGCACGAAGATTATTTGTAGCCTGGCAGACACAGTTTGCTCCATGACGGAAGCGCCGGTGTCCGGAGGCAGCAGCAATTTGCCCTGCTTCAAAAAGCTTTGGAAGTGCTGAGCTAAGGTGTGTCTTTGAGAAAAATGAATCCTGTTGATTCGAACACAACCGTAGCCAGCAGTACCCCGCAGCCCCAGCAAATCAATCCAGCAGACGATTAATCCGATTTTCTAAAATACGCACCACTGCATGTCAGAATCAGAGACAGAGAGCCAACAGGCCCAGGCTCTCCGATGGAGAGATGCAGGAAGACTGGAGCACGCTTTGGTATGAGAGAAATGTTATTTTTGTTTAAATCTCAGCACATCTTTCTCTTAGCCAAGAAAACATTTTTTCTATGTAGTTTGGCAACATTAGTTAAGTGGTAGAAGGTCAGCGGGGCCTAGACATATTATATCAGCTGTGATTGACAGCCTGTGCATTGCTCTCTGCTCTCCAGGCTTCCCACCTCTCTAGAGCTGTTTCTGTATATGAAATGTGCAACTGTTGCTCAAAATGGTGTTGCTAATTTCAAATAATTAAGGAGATACAAAGATAACATGCTATTTTATCACTGTTTAAATTCCACCAAATCCACTGCCTCCAAAAAAAAAAAAAAAAAAAAAAGAAGAAGAAAAAAGAATTTGATGAAAAAAATCAATTTGCCCATAAAATGAGTAACTGGATTCTGTATCACTCTTCCTCTATACAGTCCATACATGCAATTGATGACACTTTAAAATCTTGATTAAATTGGCTTTTTAATGACAGTTTCTATTTGTGTATTAACATCACAACTGAAATGAAAACTTTTGAAGAAAACAACTACATATGTTTCATGATATATGTGAAATCTTATATATTTAGCAACTCTTTGATGCTTTGATCTCTGAAGAAATCTTACTAAAATTATGATCAAAGGAATTCATATTATTCCATGTACTTAAGAACGAACCATCTTAGGGCAATAATCAGTATTCTGTTTAATCCTTCACCCTTGGAATCCATTATTGCTGAGCACCTCAATCTGATGGGAGTTACATTTACTTAAGGATGATGTTCTCCTAAAACAGAATGCGAAGTTTCAGCTTAGACAAAGAGCTGGGAAGAATTGGATTTTACCCTTCAAACTAAAAAGTGGTCTTTAAAGGCATTTTTTAAATGTACATAACTTAAGAAAATTGGTATGCATCTCATTATAATGAGATTGTTCAGATTTTTTTTTCCTAGAGCAGACAAAGAAATAGAATTTCCAATAGAAAGCTACTTTTAATTTAACCTACTTCTAACAATTTTCTATTGTCAGTGTTTATAGAGGACAATTACACAGATGGATATATCTAATATTTATAAAGTAAATTAACATTCTATTTGATAACATACAAAGGCAGATAAATAATGAATTATGCTTTCCATCAATCTGACCACCTAATGTCTATTTCACTGTAATACCAAGGACTGCATCACACTCGTTGTAATCCCCCATGGCAAGTTAAATCAGCGTGATATAAAGAATCCCTAAACCACAACTTACAGAGCCTAAGAGCCAACCCAGATTTAACAAAAACGCTAATTACAGGTTAGATGATGGATTTACCACCTGTTGTTGATGAGAGGTAAAGGAGGGCTCTAATAGTAAGTAATAATAAGAGCAAAAAAGAAATCAAATCATGCCGTTTCATGATCTTAATCTTCCAGTTCATTTTTTAGAAAAATTGCTCTATCACTCTTTAATGGTGAAGGATTGTGAGCACTCACGTGCAAACACATCTGATTGTGAACACGCTGTTCTAAGCATTCTTCCAAGCTGACAGGAAAACATGCCTACTTTAAACAAAAATCAATCTCTGCTAAATCTGTTGGCTTCAGCTCATTTGGACTGGCACTGCTTTAAGAACTCACAGAGGCGTGCTGAAGCAGTAACATCACAGATCGGTGTGCTTAGGTTTGAAAGCCTGCAGATCCCCTAGGACTGCAGGTGCATCCAGAGAACACCAGCAGACGACAGAGGCAGGCAGAGGTTAATCACGCACCTGACAAATTCAGCGGTCCTTTTGGTGTACCAAAGAGATGTTTTCAAAGGGGCACAGCTGACTCACCCTGGAGCGCCTTCTGTCCTGATTTAAGCATTCTGTATGGTTTAGTTATTACACAGTTACAGACGCATTTTGTCTTTTCACCTGTTTACATCTACACCGCTGAAGAACAGGAAGCTGCACAATCAAGGAGATACTCCTCCAGCACAACAATATCATGGGGCTCCAAAGTGCAACTTGAGGGCCACGAGGATGATCAGAGGGCTGGAGCACCTCCCCTACGAGGACTGGCTGAGAGAGTTGGGACTCTTCAGCCTGGAGAAGAGAAGGCTGCGGGGGGACCTGATAGCAGCCTTCCAGGACCTGAAGGGGTCTACAGGAAAGCTGGGGAGGGGCTTTTTACAAGGATAGATAATGACAGGACAAGGGGTAATGGTTATAAACTGGAAGAGGGTAGATTTAGACTAGATATAAGGAGGAAATTCTTCACTGTGAGGGTGGTGAGGCACTGGAACAGGTTGCCCAGAGAGGTTGTGGATGTCCCCTCCCTGGCAGTGTTCAAGGCCAGGCTGGATGGGGCTTTGGGCAACCTGGACTGGTGGGAGGTGTCCTTGTCCATGGCCGGGGGGTTGGAACAAGATGATCTCTAAGGTCCCTTCCAACCTGAACCATTCTATGATTCTATGATTCTGTGACTAGTCACAAGCTTGATGTGAACTATGGGACTCAGGAGCTGCTGTATGGGATTTCAGACCACAGCAGTTAATCAAGCACTATGGGACAACAGCCAGGAACTAGAGCAACTTTCACGGAAATAGTTTTGTCTCATTAGAGTTCATAAGCCAGTTGGCACAAGAGAATCTCCGACTGCCTTTAGTACCAGGCCCACTCCACGGCTCTCCCAGGGCTCTGGGAAATGCAACAAGAGAAGCAGTATCACCCACTGCTTCTGGCTTCAGCTCTGCCACCAGATTCGGTGGTAAAATGCTCTCATCCCTGGATGTTACTTACTTGATTAAAGTGCTGAAGTTTGTCAATCAAATTGCTGATGAGTGGGTCTAGTCCTCTGACTTTCAGTTCTGGATTATTAATTTGTGCCTTCAGTCCATTGGAAACAACTCTGCTGGTGTAACTGAAAAAAAGAAGGAAACATCATTGACTGGAATCATACCCATCAGAAGCAAAAATCACATTAAAATCACATTAAAAGTAAATATTCTGGAGATGGTAATAGAAGTTTCTAATAGGTACTTTTGTTTTTAAATACTCCAGAACAAAATTAGTTTCTTTGTAGTATCATCAGATCATTCAAATCATAAATGAACAACAATTTTGCAACCCACAGAGATTACTTCAATTCCTATTTTAATATTTGAACGTTTACAACTGATATTCTCAAGTTCTTCTATACAGCAGTGAGGCCGATAGCTTCCAAAAAAATTTTCTTCTATAACCACAGAAAGTATGATTATGAAAAAAATGCTTGATGAAAGGCTGAGATCAGATCTTTATTGCTAGACAGCTTATAGTTGAGCTGCCTGCACGCACTGTAAAGCTGCACTGCATTACACCAGCAGTCGACGCCATGCCTTATCTGCATTATGAACTTACTAGCCAGGTGCCACATGCAGGAATTCCCTCTAACAAAGTCTTGCTTTATTTGAGATTAGGGGAGGTGCTCCAGCCCTCTGAGCATCCTCGTGGCCTCCTCTGGACCCGCTCCAACAGCTCCACATCCTTCTTGTGTTGGGGGCCCCAGAACTGGACACAAGACTCCAGGTGAGGTCTCCCGAGAGCAGAGTAGAGGGGCAGGATCACCTCCCTCGCCCTGCTGGCCACACTTCTCTTGGTGCAGCCCAGGATCCCGTTGGCCTTCTGGGCTGCAGGCACACACTGCCGGCTCATGGTGAGCTTCTCATCAACAGACACCCCTGGATCCTTCTCCTCAGGGCTGCTCTCAAGCTGAAGCTGATACTCAGAAGCTGATACTCAGCTCCATACACAGTTCCCCGGTTGTAATCCGCCACTTTGCACAGATGAGCTGATGGAAACACTATTTTGTGGTGCGACATCTGTCCATGACTGTCTGCAATGTGGCTTGTCTTTCATGATGTTGTCACTGCTGCTGACACTCACCACCACCATTCAGAAAGCATTGATGAATAACAGCGAGTACCATTTTTTTCCACATGGAGAAATTCAATTCCATCTCTTTGCTTCATCCACACTTTAATAGCAGATGCCATTTGGTCAGACTGCACCTCTGCTGCCATCAGTTGCACAGCAACAACATGGAATGGGATACTGTTGGGCAGCAGGGCTGCACATCTGCCTCTGATGTCGTGGGCCAACATAATAGGTGTTACTTTCAAAGCAGCCCTCATAGTTTGACACTCATTTGTCGCCAAGCAGATCAGAGATGCTTGCATGTCCCTCAATGGGACACTAAACATGGAAAGTCAGACTCAGCCAGCTCATTTATATCGCTGTTGCTAAATACATACGTTCTTTTTCATACATTGTATCAAGAAAATAGGACCATTTTGTATGAATGAGTCTATAGTCCCCTGACACAAAGGGGACACTCATGCTTTAAGGAATGTTTAGGAATCAGTCTTTAAAGCTCTAGAGATACGCATAAATTATGCACAGATAATTTCACTGTCCGTACTGCTTGCAACTAGACTTATAATGTACATTTCTTAATTTTCAGACGTCAGAGAAAGCATGCATGAATTGTTTGAATTGTGTACCATTTCCTCATCCCCTTGATCTAGTACAGCTTCAGTACAGCAATTACTGAAGACCGAACTGCTAATGAGAGGCTCCAGGACATCAGTGCTGGTCTGGTGCTGGTCTGGACCAGCAGGACTGCATTGCCCTGAAAACGAACAGTAGACCTTTGCCGGGGGTAACACAGATGTAATGTTTGCCAAACGATGTAAAGAGGGGCAAAAGATTTACTTGTAGAGCACAACAAAAACAACTTTTGGGTTTCCAAAACTCTGCTAGCCCAGAGATCATTTCTATAACAAGATCAAGCTCAGAAAGACTCAGATGAACCAAAAAATGATGAGTTCAGAGAAGGTGGGATCCTTGAGAAGGAATGGGGCACAGAACCGAAGGATGGTCACATAGCCAGTGAGAAGGAAGAATTTGTCCACACCATCACAGCCAGGAACCAAGACTGCACTAGGAAAACAGACCACATCCATCTGACTCAAACTGCTATCCCGCAGACAGTGAATCTTCCTACCAGCTCTGCAGCACGCTGAAATAGCTTGGAATAAACACTATACATTTCCTGAAAGATAATCTGATTACTTCACTTCTTTGCACTACCTAAAACATTTTTTTTGTTGACATCAGATCCTGAATTACTGGAAATGTACATTAAGTGAGAGCAGAAATTGGCTTGCTTTATTTAATAACCTGCAATTTAACTGAAATATAGTAGTGCAGAATTGTTAACTCTGGTTACTGCTCTAGTACTTTATTCATACAAGACACAGAAATGTCAGCAGGAATGGTCAGGAAAGTTGTATGAAAATATTGTCCCTGGAACAATCCTGAATGTAATCACTATATGAGAGGCCAAGGAACAGTATGTGCAGGCAGAATTCTCTTCCAGACCTTTAAGACTCGTGCCAGTGTTGTTCCACTAATGATTCAAGCAAACCAATGATGCTTTAAAAAGCAAAGAAAAACAAGTGATAAAAAAATTAACCTCTCAAACCCTAATTTACCCTATTTCAGAAGAACAGTTTCAATTATTTCAGACCTTAGCTAACACAGTTGCTTGCAGGTTCACAAAAGGGTGAAAAGTGAAATGTTAACACATGGGACTGCATTTCCACTGAAGGTACACGTTTTTATTCAGTGGATAAAGAGTTGGTTGGAGTGTTGCAGCCAGAGGGTTATGGTCAACAGATCTACATCCAGGTGGAGGCTGGTCATGAGTGGCATCTCCCAGGGGTCTGTCTTGGGACCAATGCTCTTCAACATCTTTATCAGCGACATAGACTGTGGTACTGAGTGCACCCTCAGCGGTCTGCTGATGGCACCAAGCTGAGTGGTGCAGTTGACACAACAGAAGGAAGGGATGCCATCCGGAGGGCCCTGGACAGGCTTGAAAAGTGGGCCCACGGGAACCTAATAAGGTGCAAAGTGCTGCATTTGGGTTGGGGCAATCCCAGATACGAGTACAGACTGGGAGAACTTGAGAGCAGCCCTGCAGAGAAGGACTTTGGGCTTCTGGTGAAAGAAAAGCTGCACATGAGCCAGCAGTGTGCTCTTGCAGCCCGGAGGGCCAACAGAGGGGTGGTAATGGGGCAGGGAGGGGACTGTCCCCCTCTGCTCTGCCCTCGTGAGGCCCCACCTGGAGCACTGTGTCCAGGCCTGGGGCCCCCAGCACCAGAGGGATGTGGGGCTGTTGGAGCGGGGCCAGAGGTGGCCACAAAGATGCTCAAAGTGCTGGAGCACCTCTCCTACGAGGAAAGGCTGAGGGAGCTGGGGGTATTCTGCATGGAGAAGGTATGGGGAAACCTCATTGCAGCCTTCCAGTACTTGAGGGAGCTTATAAACAGGAGGGAGAGCAACATTAGAGTCTATTAGTGATAGGACAAGGGGGAATGGTTTTAAGCTGAAAGATGGGAGATTTAGATTAGATATTAAGGGGAAATTCTTTACTGAGAGAGTGGTGAGGCCCTGGCACTGCCCACAGCTGTGGGTGCCCCATCCCTGGAGGTGCCCAAGGCCATGGGTGGGCTCTGGGCAGTTGAGCTGGGCGGGCATCCAGCCCATGGCAGGGGGTTGGAACTGAATGATTCTTAAGGTCTCTTTCAACCCAGACCATCGCATCATTCTATGATAAATTAAGATACTTCTGTTTACACTTTTAAGTAAAACCAGATGCTACTCTGAAAAGTTGGGCTCTTTTTAACTTCTCATATGAAAAGGGATTGAAGTACAGGTCTCCATCACGAACAAATAGGCCTTTTTAGATAGCTCGGTGCTTTAAAAACAACACTCAAAATGGAAAGGACTTCCAATTTCAGGGAATCCAGTGCAGCAACTGCATTAGGGATAGATCTAACCAGCAACAATATTTAGCCACCAAAGCCCAAGGAACAGGGTGCTGTGTTCACAGCACTTCCTTCCCTTCATCATCATCACTTGTCTGGTTAAGAGTGTCTGGTAAAGCTTTCATAGGAGCTTTTCCAAATGTTATTGATCAGCCTTTAGCTGGAGCCTGTTTCCATGGCTCCCTGCTCCTTGGGGTGCTGCTACCCTGAGCTGTGCCTCTAAGATCCCAATGCACTGGGGTTAATGGCCTGTTCTCCTCCAATGAAGACATCTCCAGCACACATACTCACTGCAGGGATCCCAGAGCAAGACACCACAGCAGACTTTGTGTGCTCTGTAACAGGCACAGAAAAATTCAGAAATCAGTACTGGAAATCCAGTACACTGAACCTGATTTACATCTGAAAATCAGTCTGCTGCTTTTAGTTCCCTTCCTTCTACTTGAGTATTCGGCCCAACGGAGCTGTTTGAGAGTCATCATGATCCTTGTTTCATTGTGGCAGAAACTAAACATCCAACATCACAAGGCAAATCTGAACACCTAAGCCTCACATTCTGTTTTCATGAATCCATGAACTTCTGTGAACATCTCTATAGGACAGAAATTGGATTTGTTTAAGCAGTTCGTTCTGTTTCCATACATATAAAATAAGAATAAAATATTCTGGCTACGAAATTAAAGATACATTTACCAAGGTTATTCTTATTTCTTGACCCAATTTTTTGGTTATAATCATGCACTATACACTACCAAGAAAAATAAATAAAAAGAAACAAGTATTTTTCAAAATCTGCCATGCATTTTTTTTTTTATCATTTTTGTTAGTACTGCTTGAATAATTCTGCTGTGATCAAAAAGGCTAAAACAGCAACACCTTTCTGAGACATATTGGTAAGCCCAAACTCTTAGTGTCTGAGACTGTTGGTCCTGAAAGTCACATTTAGTCATCTATTTCTCTGGAGTTACAAAAATGGGACTGCCTTATTTTCTGTACAAATATATAAACTATTCTGTACCCCTCCTCCACAACAACACCTCTTCCCTCAAAAGAAAATCACATTAAAAACTTGCAGACTGAGCCACCTATTAGGAAAATGTTTTCTCAGCCTTCTAAATAATTAACGGCTGTCCAGCAGGCTGCTAAAGTGAGCCAAGTCTTCTTTCTTCAAAAGCAAGCCACTGATTTTATAACCAACAAAATCATAAAACCATTGAAACAAAACTAGACTTTAGAACAATCATTTCACATTCAGCTCTGATTTTTTAATCTTAGTGCATAATTTCTTAAACAGGAAACAATTCAAGAGATATATGTTGCCTGTAAAACCACCCAGAAGCAGACAGCACTATGCAAATAATAACTATAATGAATTAAAACTATGTCTTCTCAGGCTCACATGTTTGAATCAGTCACGCACTGTGGGCTCTTATTTGCTAAAACAAATTCTGAAGCAGCCTGTTTATTCCAGCAGCATACTCAATACACTGTCAGTGCAGCCACCACCCACCACCACTAAATGACTCAGAGGTTAAAGGGTTGGAGGGGGAGAGGGGGAAGGAAGAACTTTCAATGTGTCATTTAGTAGGAAGCAATGAGAAATATGGACAAGCTCTTTAACTGGCCTTGAGATCCACTGAACAATTAATTCAGTTACACTAGGCATGGTTCACCAGATGGTATATTTTGTCTTTTATTTATTCATAATTTGACTCTTGGGCTTGAATGGTTTGCCTGAAATTCAATTATGTGAATCCACTGTTGATCTATACCAGCCTGTTGTGCCTCCAGATTCACAATTTTTGAACCTTTCTCTTGTGTGCATTCATTCTGACCTACAGGGCTCTGCAAGGAATGATTTTCTTCTGAGTCAAGGCAACCAGAAGCACTCAACAACCAGTCAAAGCAGTGACAAAGAAAGCTACAAGGTTGAAGAATGAGTTTGCAATAATGCATTGAGATTGTCAGCTTTGATCTGATTAGCTCTTCTGCCCACAATTCTTGGCAAAATGGAAAGCCATGCAAAATATATAGCAATTTTATAGCCTTTGCATGGTCATCATAGTTACATGAAACTCAATAAGTAGCTTCCAGGAAGAAATGAAAAAGCCATTTTCCTGGAGTTTTCCTGATGCTCAACCACTGTTCTCCTGGCAGAGCCAGCCTTGCAGCCAGCTGTCCCTAAGCAGCTCCACGTGCTGAGGCAGTCAGGGTGGGAACTTCCCCCAGCTCCTTCCACTCTTGTTGCTAGAACTGACCAGCAGGCAGATTGTGCTTCATCTCCAAGCAGCTGCCACAGTAGCACTACGTTGAGAAATGCCTGTATCAAACTTCTTATCATTTCTGTAACAGCTCAGAAAACATGGATTATGGCCATTCAGCACCTTGGCTGAGAGATGTCAAAGAAAGAAATGGTCAATCCTTGACACTGTTCGCTAGGAACTACACACTCTTATGTATTCACAGAACCACAGAATACCTTGTGTTGGAAGGGACCTTAAAGCCCAACCAGTTCCAACCCCTGCCGTGGGCTGGTCGCCACCTACTAGGAACAGGCTGCCCAGGGCCCCATCCAACCTGGCTTTGAGCACCTCGAGGGATGGGGCATCCCCAGCTTCTCTGGGCAGCTTGTTCTAGTGCCAAATTCACAAGAAATTAAGCAGTTTATTTAAAAAGAAATGCACCTTAATAATTTTATTTATAGATAATTATCAGCCATGAGGGAGAAAGAAGTTTGCAATTTTTTTTTTGTCTTATAGTTCAGCTTATTTTCATCTAGTCAACTTGAATATTAAGTGTGTAAGCACTTTACAGAATTGAAATCTTGTGAGTTCTCATGACTATAACATTTATTCAGTTAGTGTGATCCATTAGGTCATCCTGCAACTAGCTCCATTACCTTAAATTGATACAGTCCTTATTTATAGGATGGTTCCAGCCAGCCTTTGCTCACAGCAGGACTGCAGGAAGGGAAACTCAGTTCCACAGAACAGCTGACAAAAGTGTTCTCTAACAAATAACATCCTGAGAATGACACGGTGTAAAGGCACATCTGGGGAAGTCTTCAGAGATGCAGACTTTTTCAAGCCCTTGCGTGCAGGACTGCGCGCTTATGAATGACTGTTGAAAGTCAAATTTCTCAACTTCTTGCCTAACCTGAAAATCACTGGGGCTTTTTGTTTGTTTTCAAGGGAAAAACATGTAATTTAAGCTAATGTCGCAATTTTACTGAAGTTAGTGGAGTTACTAGGGCAAAATCTGGATATATTGCACAAAAATCAGGCCCATTGTGCACACAAAAAAATGGTTCTGATGTTCTGAATGATCAGCCAAACACAACTGGAAAAAATATTTTCCAAGAATACGATTTAGTTGTTTAAAAACACCTATATAAAGAGTTGAATTTGAAATGAACAATAACTGCCAACAGACTACATGAGACTACATGAAAGATCAAATCAAACACTTAATGAGCTTAGCTGCCCTGAAAATGTAGTGAAGGAAAAAAAGAACTGACATGATGTGAATATCCTCTCTGCCAGAGCTACTCAGTGCAAGTTTCATAAATAATCTTGTTTATTAGAAATTATGGCAAATTATGAGACAAATACTGTGTGCTAATGGAATAATTCCAAAAAAAATCACAAAGCCAAACAGCAGTTATAATGGCGTTTCTCCACTTCTGTAAGACAAAAAAAGACCTCCTGCAGTCTGAATTATGAAGAGAATGTTAAGAATACAGCTATAAAAACAAGTTACCTGAAGGTTTCAAGTGAGCGGGTGATACAACTCCATGAACACGCTGGAAATAACAGTTAAAAGTGTATACGTAAAAGATCTTACTAACAAAACACGAATGTTCTTCAGGTTTTCCAGAAACATGCTGACGTTCAAGGAATACATGTAAAATGCTTGAGAAGTGTTGTAAAAAAGTTATTACAGATTGTGGGCGAAAGAGTCTACTTTCTTTTCCTAGGCATATGGAAAGTTAATGCTACCTTCAAGGGACCCTGAAAGCATCGAGGAAATTTGTAGAAGCTAATCGGACACCCTTTATGTTGGGAGAAGGAAAGTACTTGCTTGGACTAACATCAGATAGGATGATCATTGCAGAGGGATAACCTCTACAGGACAGGCAAATGATACCTCTTTTCCCATCAAAGTGAAAATGTGCAATGAGAATGATACAAAACCAAAAAGAGAGAAACTAACTAGCAAGTGGCAGCACAAAGAGCACTCCACATTAACTGAATTTGAGAAACAGGACAGAAAATAGCACAACAAACAAACAGCGCATACTTATCAAAGTAACATCTGTGGCCATTCCTAGCAGAGAAAGCAAAGCTAAACTGAAACACCTTATTTGCAGTAACTTCTAGACCAAGAGACCATTCTTGAAGCACAAACAGGAGAACAGAGCTAAATCCTAGCAGAATCTGATTCTGCACTCCTTGAGGGCTGGTCACATGCACCCTGGTCGAGGAGCAGGAAAGACAAGTGGGAACATGTGAGTGCCTAACTATTAACCGGAGAGATGGAAGACGTCACTGGAAAACACACTGACAGAGCATGGAAGAAAACACAGTCCTGAGAGAGGAGTGGACTTGTACTCCTGGGAGAAGAATAAAAACAAATAAAGACTAGCAATAAACTTCACAGCAGTGAAGAAAGAAGGAAAATCAAGCAAGAGCTTGACATTCCAACCAATATTTGGTTGATAGGTCTTTTGGCAGGCAAAGGTGGCAAGGATCCAATTCCTTTTACGGAAACTCCGGTTGCTGATACTTAGAAGTCAGGCTTGACACATATTAGTATACAAAAGGATATTCTATGATCCAATTGCAGAATTTTATAGGAAGCAAAAAGGGGAATGTCCTGATCTGTGCAGTATCAAACATATTATAGGGAGAAGAACTTGCCTGTGGCTCATTAAAAATCAAGCAAAACAAAATATAACAAAAAGACATTAATGTTAGGAGGTCTAAATTCTAGCTTTCCTCAGAAGCCAGTTTCTCCAAACGCACTTAGATCCACATGGCAGATTAACGAGCAGCTGGTGATAATGAATACACAAACTGCAGCTCTGTGTGAACTCTGACCTCACAGGCTTGGCTGGAGCCCGCTGCCTCGACAGCCCTGGCTGTGTATCGCGTGCTTGTGTACGTCTGCAGCTAAAACCCCTCTTGAGCCTAACAGTGCAGCATGACTATTGCTGAGCACCACTGCAGCAATTTCAGGTTTCCTGTCTCTGTTTTCAATGGTTGCCACAGCTGTGGTCCCCACGTTTACCTCCATGTCCCTGTATCTATCCTGCTGATTATGCCAGCACAGGCCCAGCTTTATTTCCTTCCTAATCCCATCCTCCTCTCCCATGCCTGCTGTAGCACCACCTCAGGCTGCTCTTTCAGATGGCTCACTGCCTACTTTCCATCCATCATTGCCCACTTGTACTGCAATGCTGACAAAGCCATTCACTACTGCTTCTGTAACAGAAATGTGTTTAGCTGGTACTGGACACAGGGAGGGGATCAGATATATTGCTACTAGAGAGGTGTTTCGGTTTTACACCTGTACAGCTCTTGCTCATATCAGCAAAACCAAAAAAGGAGGTAATCATATGGCTAGATTTGACAGAGGAGGACCTCTGTCACCATGGGGGAGCCATCCTTGCTGAGACAGCCAAGTCATTCAATGGTAAACCCAGTGTCTATTAGACTTTACACCTATCTGCCTTTCAACTGATCCCCAACTACAGTCCTTTTCTTCCCATTTCATCTGAGTAGCCGAGGTTCACACTCTCCTTCAAGCACAAGTCTTCAGAGAACCCCCACAGGGCAGATGAGAGGCTGCCATCTGTCAATCTGCTGTCACTTCTCCTTGCTCCTTGTCTCCTTATGGCTGTCCCTGACCTGCTGTCCCTTGACAGTCACGTATTCTAAGTATGCACTAATGTATACACATTTGAACTCACGTCCTTAGATTTTTGATAGATTTGTGCAGAACTATGCAAGGCATCTCTTGCCTGCTCCAGTGCCTTCCTTTTCTGACCAGGTCATAATACGATACAGTAGGTGTTTGGTCTCTTGGCCACAGATGAAGAATAATTGGTCCTTTCTGCGCTGCAGGAGAGAAGTACACACTTCCAAAGCACTGTTATTTCCTGGTTTAAAGTATCCTGGCTTCAGCTGAGACAATGTTAATAGCACACCAACGTTGTGGTTGTTGCTGTGTGATGGGAGCACACCCAGGGCCGGGCTGTGGCTGCTCTGCGGAAGAGCTGCCACCATCACGGTGTGGTGACAGGGGGCAGAGCCAGGACAGCCGGCCTGAATTAGACACGGGGTTATTCCATACCACGTGACACCATGTGGAAGGCCATAAAGCTGTGGGGAGTTGGCTGGGGGTGGCTGCTGCTCAGGTGCTGCTGGGCATCGGTCCGTCGGTGGTGAGATGTTGCGTTGCTGGCGGCTGTCGATCAGCAGGCAGCTGTGTTAGCTGGGCGTTGGGTGGCGAGTACTTGCATTGTGGATATATACACATATCTTGTTATGATTGCACTTTTGTTTCCATTTTCCTTTTCTGTCTGAGTAAATTGTTTTTATCTCAACCCATGAGTGCTATCTTGTTCCCAATTCTCTCCTCATCCTACTGGGAGGGGAGTGAACAACCAGTTGTGTGGTGCTGAGCTGCTTCCGGGTTAAACCACAACAAAAGTTTTGTCACTAACATGGTGGCAAGCAGGCATAAAACTAACATTTTATGGAAGTAGACAGGAGACCTTCGTGATGTATAGAAAAAAGATCAGGTCACTGAGACTTCCAAATCTCCTGACTCAGAGTTTTAAGCTCCTTCCCTTTTGCTTTATCTTTTCCACCAAGAAGATAGCTGAATTAATCATTCCAAAGCACCAAAGATTCCACATAGAGGAATCAATATTTTATTGCTGAAGCTGTAAGAGCTACCTGTTCAGCTCACCAGCAGATTTAGAGGCTTCATCCAACTCCTTCCTTTTGCAGCTGCCTAACTGGCACAGATCAGGACAACCAGCTTTTATTGTTCCCCATACAGCAAAACGCCAACAGACAAAATGCACTCAGGATCTTCAGCTCTAATCAGTTGATAGCTATGGGCGCTGGATCAGGTTTACTTTGATTACAGTTATCCTGTCAGAGGGCTATGGATTCAATACACACTTTTTCATTGCTAGCTTCTGGGTTTGCAAACAGTTTAGGCAGGCAGCAGTTTAAGTTATTGCTAGTTTACATCTAACTAAAAGGTTAATGCAGTAATTCTGTATCTAGCAAAAATCATCATTTTTATCACTCTTGATAACACTGCAGAAAAAGCTAATGTTAGTAGAGGGCAAGTATGGTCTAGTTCTGGAGATCAAAGGGGCTGAGCACTTGCCCATGAGAAGTGTTCACCTAGGTCAAGGCTGAAAAGCTCAAGAGCAGTGTGGGAAACTGAGCTGCCTCAATTCATGTTTTTGTCATTAAATACATAGCATTGTTTTTCTTGCTTGTCTGGTACTTATACAAATAACTGCACTAGGGGAGAGGTCAAACATAAAAACATTTACCTGTCCTCGTGAATATGAAAAAGAGAATATTTATACCAAAATCAATTTACTTGACCTACACTGTTCAATTCTTCTTCTAATGCTGTTGAAGATTTATGTCTGGTTAGAAATGTTCCCTTCCACAATTTAGCTTCTCTTCTACCCGATTTTGCAGTAAGGTCACTATCAGGAGTTCATGATTTTATACTCTGTTGCTAAGAACAGCAACAAAACTTCAGCACAGGTTCACTGCAGGATTAACTACATCAAAGACCAAATTGTTAGGGATAGAAACGTTTAATCACAAATACATACGCTACAAAATATCAGGCAGAAGACTCTAAGAAAAATAAAGACAGTTTAGTGGCATGGTCCCTCAGAGTTTTCTGTTGCACAGATTCCCTTCCTTTACTCAAGAGCTGCAATGCTTTTGTCTTAGATGCAGTAAAAATACTCATTATATCTCCAAGCAAATGAACACAAAGCAGATCGTGAGTTTCACTAAGAACAGGGAAACTCTAATGCCATTCCCATCATACACAGAAATGTATGGTCACTTTTTAGCTGGGAGATGCAGATATCTGGAAGCAGAAAAACAAACAAATTAAATAATGAAACATAGAAAGAAATAGCCCTGATGGAACATACAAAGAAATAGCCCTAACACAGCATTATGCTAAGGGCATTAGAGAAAACAACTAAAATGTACTCCAACAAAATAACTGATGTTACGCTGGTTACAGGGACTTGCACAGCTGTCATCCACAGAATGCCCAAGTTTCCCTGACTTTTTGAGTGTAAGTATCATCGCAAGTAATCTGTTTAGTAAGAACATACTGCCACTCACAATTTACTTCTAGAGAAAGAATTTATGGAACCTTAAGCAGAGATCCTAAAAGGACTCTGTTTCATCTAGTTCCCATTGATCCTCTGGGCCTAAACCACTTTGTCTCATACTCGGAAGGTGTTAATGAGGAATGAATCAAATGCTGATCTCCCACAATCACTCACCCACTGCAGCCTTCTTTTACCTTGATCCTCCATAGTCTATCGCCACAGGGATATCCAGGTGCCACTGCCATGTTCTCAGGTAAAGGCCCACTGGCCCAATCCGCCTGTCACCAGTCACACCACTGGAACACTCCAGGTGCAGGAGCTGACTTCAGCTCTCTTCCTGGCCCTCTCAATACCCCAGGGTGAGCTGCAGCCGCCACTGCTGCACTCCTAGCACAAGGCCAGGACAGCCCTGGCTGCAGTCAGGATGTGCTTCGGAGCCAGGTCAGCATGGCTCAGGTGAGGTGAGCCGTTGCTTGTCTGCTGGAGGTCTCTGGAGGTGCCTTTCAGTGAGTGTTCCAAGGAGAGCATGCAGGAGCACCTCACAGCACAGCCACAGCTCTGCTTGTGGTCAGGCAAAGGTTTGGACCTATTGAGTGGCATGGCATTTTCCTGTGGGCTTACGCTGCCATACAAAGTACTTCAGACTGTTGAGTACGAGCACTCTTAAAGAAGAAGCTGAAAGTTTCAAGTGGTTGCCATGGGTCAAGCAGACAGAGCTGTCTCCTCACGCTCAGCAGCTGCCCTATGTGTTTTTTCAAGTGGTCGCTGAGAAGCAGAGAGCTTCTGCACAGCACACACGCTGCAGATGGCACCACTCAGCATGGGGAGCCATGGACCTGCTGCATTCTGCGTAACAAAAGGCCTATGGAGATTAGGAAAATAACAAGAGGGCTGACTGTTTTCCTGCTAAAATCAGCAAAAGAAAACACAGGAAGCCTCCCTCTCTCTTTTTAGATGTGTACGGTATTAGAGAAGGCAGACAACCAAAGTCATTTTGAACACAAGACAAAAGGAATGAAAATAGCAGGCAGTTTGCTGTGGCACAGCCAACAGCAACAAAGCATCACTTGTTATCTGTGTGCTAAAAATATGATAATGATTAATGGCAAGGATGAAGGAAAAAACAAATAATAGAAGGAAGAATAAATGATGTAACGATGTTAAAAAAAAAAAAGGCTGCATGTGACATTTCAACATTTACAATAGGATCCAAATAGGATTCAGCAGCCTGACTGTGCTGCAGCAGATGGTGGGCCCAGAACAGCCTCTCCACCAAGCAGCCTTCAACATAAGCACAGGGGGACAGTGTGTTGGGCCTCCCTCCCCAGCCCTCTACTGCGCTCTTAGGGAATCATAACATAGCGTCACAGAATCATAAAATGGCTTGGGTTCTAAGAGACTCACAGGACCTTGATGTCTTCTGCCCTGCTGGCAGGGTCTCGAGGTTTCATCTTCCCAGAGGAAGACCTGCATGCCTTGAGAGCTGCCAGCAGGACTCAACCCAGGCTCAGGGCTTTTACAGCCACCCCTCTGTTGTGAGGTCATGGGGTGACAGTGACTCTCCAGTGACATCACAAGGCACACAGATATACATATATTTGCTTTCTGGTAGTTGTTACATTAATAGTTTCAACGTTTTCCTGCCAGAGACCACGCAAGGACTTTCACTGGGACAGTTTCACAAACATCAGAAAATACATGACTTATTGAAGAGGCAGATGGAACAGATTTGGGATGGCTGTTGATAAAAGCACAACTGCAATAGTGCCGATGTCTGATATCAGTGCTGGCAAAACCAGTGCTGTCCCGGCTGTTCTACACCACGAGGTGGAGAGGCTGTGCTTACTTTCCTCTGCATCCCACCCTCATCTGTTCCCATCTCAGGGTCAATGTTTAACATGATGTGGGTGGAGAGTTGATTACTGTAGTCCTGTATGTTTACTGTGTTCTTAGAGCTCATTACCATACTCAAATTTCAGCCTTCTCCATGTCAGTTGTCACTAGTTGTCCCATCTTATTTGTTGGTGGCTTGGGGATGCTCATTTTCTTGAATCTCCCTTTTCTTGCCAACCTGCTTGTGGAAGCCTTTCTTCTCAATCTTCTCATTTCTTGCCAAAGTCACCTCCAAATGTGCTTTGGAGAACATCGCTGGCTCAGGGCCTTTCCTGCAGAGCTGCTTTCCAGCTGGGTGCTCCCCATGTGCCCTGGTGTCTCCAGCTGTTCCTCCCCAAGGGCAGGACTTGGCACTTCCTCTCCTTAAAAATCATGAGATTCCCATTAGGCCATTTCCCCAGCCTGCCCAGGTCCCTCTGCATAGCCTTCTGCTGCATCAGCCACTGCTCCCAGTTTGGGATCCTGAGCAGCCTTGCTGAGGGCATACTCTGTCCCATGCCCAGATTATTCCTGAGGCTGTTATAGAGGAGTGGACCCGCTCTTGACCTCTGGGATGAACCTGCAGGATGGCTGCAGTTCTCCCAGATCCAGGCAGACCAGATGGGGCCTCAGGCATCTCAGCTTCATATTGTACCCAGATCTGCTGAGAGTGTGCCCTGACTCACCATCCACTTGCACAGTCACAGCCACCCCACAGGTACCTGCACTTGCTGATGGCCCTGCCAGCCAGAAAATATTCAATGCTGCCATCTGAACATGCTCATTCAGCTTGCAGCCTCACATCCCATTGCAGCTCTCAGGATTCTTAGAGTCACAGAATAGTTGGGTTGAAAGGGACCTTAAAGCCCATCCAGTCCCAATCCCTGCCATGGGCAGGGACGCTTCCTACCAGACCAAGCTGAGCAGAGCAACCTGTGCCTCACCACCCTAAGTAAAGAATTTCCTCTTAACATCAGATCTAAATCTCCCTTCTTTTAGTTTAAAATAATTCCCCCGTGTCCTACCACTATCTGCACATGCAAAAAAGTCAGTTCCCCTCCTGCTTACAAGCTCCCCTCAAGTACTGGAAGGCTGCAATGAGGTTTCCCCGGACCTTTTCCAGGCAGAATAAGCCCAGCTTCCTCAGCCTTTCTTCACAGGAGAGGTGCTCCAGCCCTCTGAGCATCAAGAAGTGACATTTGAGTCTGTTCTGCAGTGATATGCAGGAGAAACAATTTCATGCACAAATCCATCTGCTTTGGAAGTCATGCTGGTGAAAGGCAAGAGGACCAAGGGAAGGCTGAACTGCTGACCATCATCTTCTAACTGCACAGAAATTCTTTCACCAAAGCAACTGGGGAGAAAAGCTGTGAATCAAGTTCTTGTGTTTGAATGACTTGAAATTTCATCAGAAATGCCAAGATATTTTCTGCAAACATTTACTAAACCCTTTAATCTTGTACTTTAAAATTACATTTTTAAAGAGCAAGGAATGAGAAAAGATTTTAAATTTTGAAATTAATTAAAAAATGGGAGGTGGGGCAGTTGTTTTTTGATTGTATTTTAGATGCACCTCCATTTTCCGCAGCAAATCAAAAAGTAACTAAAAAAAAAAAATTGACATCTACTTGGTCAAAAGTGAAGTCTTTTTCTTGATCTTTTCAGTGTCTAAATAAAGTCCATTAATTCCTGAGATGTACAAGACATTCCACACTGTTTGTACAGTTTTACGTATACTTAGGAGCTCCTAGCTTGATCTTTCCTTGACATGAAAGTAATTATTATCAAAAATTAATAGCCTCCATGTAGACAGTTATGCTCAGCAATAATGATTAATGTATTTCTCAAAAGCATCTCTGAAATTTAATGACAGCTCTTGCTCTGGCAAATGGTGCAAACACAGCAAATCGCTTGAGGAAAGAAAAAAATATTTAATCGATGTATTCATCATGAAAAGAGAAATACATGATCCACACAAAAAGGTAAGACATAAAAATATCAGAAATTACTAGATGATTAGCTTAGCCCAGTCCAGATTTGTTAAGCAATCAAAGCCTCTGGCTTAATGTCACTGCTCACAAAGGAATGAGTCTGGAAGACACAGCAACAGCAGAATCACTGGTGGAACCACAACAGGACAGCCGCACCGCTGCGATGCAGAAGTCTATCCTGTTCACAAAGCATGCATCAAAAGAAATCCCAAACTCTGAGCCAGTGCTACGAACAGAGCAGACTGCATTTCTTTGCCCATGTGAAACCTGGTCTTTGGCCACCTCACGACCAGGGCCCTGCTCCACAAACTGTTTTCCAGTCGATCCTCCCTTTCCCTTCTGCAGCAGGCATGTTTCCAAGCTGGAGGACTGGGCAGCAGGGTGGGAACCTTAGACCTTAGTCCAGAAAACAGTTGTGCTCGGTCCTGCACAAATCAGTGACTGCTTGTGGACTGCTTGTGGATTGCACACCATGTACAGAAATGGGGCCTTTGCCAGTAAGCTGTTAGCTACATAAAATCCATTAGCACAGTCCTGAAGTAAAAGCTACTGATGAAGATCCCATGCTCAGAGGCTGTAAGACTTTAGGATATAATGCATGCTCCTGGCTTACAGCGTAGGTTAATCAGGAACAAAACAGAGGTCTGCACTGTGTTCCAGGGAGGTATCGTTTCCACCCTGACCACAAAACAGCCCATGAGGGCTGCTGACAGGCTGGTCCATGCCGCACGCTGCGGCCCAAAGCCTGCCGGCACTGCTGCACAGCCCGGCTGGGCCAGGCTGCCCTGGGCACCTGTGGGACTGTCTTGGCCTCCTCTTCCCCTTTCAAAACTATAAGAATCTATCAAAAGGGAAAAAGAAAGACTGAAAAGAAGACAATTAGCTTATGAAAACAACTGAAATCCAGCAGAGAACTCCGGCTTATATTGCCTGCCATGCATAATACTGCACAGCTCTCACATCATTACAGCCTGATTGTAACGCTTGGGCACAGCAGCGCTGGGCCCTGTGGCACCTGCGGCATCACTGTTGACAACACCCATAGCAAGAGAAGTCCCTCAGCCCAGCAATGGTCAGCCTCACCATGCACTGCTTCAGGCCCCCTGGGGAATGGCTTATCTCTGCTGCGCTGTCCTGGTTTCAGCCAAGACACATTAGCCAAGACACTCTGTTGTTGTGTGGTGAGAGCACACCCAGGGGCGGGCCGTGGCTGCTCTGCGGAAGAGCTGCCACCATCACGGTGTGGTGACAAGGGGCAGAGCCAGGACAGCCGGCCTGAATTAGACACGGGGTTATTCCATACCACGTGACACCATGTGGAAGGCCATAAAGCTGTGGGGAGTTGGCTGGGGGTGGCTGCTGCTCAGGTGCTGCTGGGCATCGGTCCGTCGGTGGTGAGATGTTGCGTTGCTGGCGGCTGTCGATCAGCAGGCAGCTGTGTTAGCTGGGCGTTGGGTGGCGAGTACTTGCATTGTGGATATATACACATATCTTGTTATGATTGCATTTTTGTTTCCATTTTCCTTTTCTGCCTGAGTAAATAGTTATTATCTCAACCCATGAGTTTTATTTTGTTTCCAATTCTCTCTCTCATCCCATTTGGGGAGAGTGAGCAACCAGTTGTGTGGTGCTGAGCTGCTTCCAGGTTAAACCACAACAGGCACAAAGAGCCCTGTGGCAGCAGACACCCCCAGGCAGCAACCTTTGCTCACTGTGAAGGACCTTGGGAATGTACATCTGTATCCTCAGTAAGAGGCAGTGATTAATCGCACAGCTGTATGCTTGTGGGAGTGGAAATGAAAAGCCTTCTATTGGCGTCCTCATTATTTAATGATAATGAGACCCCAGTGTGCTATAAACTGCCCCTAATTTTTATTTTTACAAATTGGAGGTAAACTCACTGCTCCTTCTACAGATGTCTTAAATTCTATTCAGTTAACCCTCAAAGACAAAGCAGATTAGAAATGCGATGTCATAGTTAAATTTGAGCAATACTGAAATAAATAAACCTTCCCCTACTACGTACTTTGTTGAGGAGGTATAGCAGCTTTGCAGGGTTAGTCCCCAGCAGCTCTAATCTGACTCAACTGTAATTTCTGCCGACTGCAGGTGGCACCTCGGAATTGCCAGAGAAGATCAGCGCATGAGCACATTTAGCCCTGAATTCCTGCCTCTGGCAACCGCCTCACTTCTAATGCTTCAAAGGAGAAAAAATGAAAGTTTTCACTGTAGACTTAACAAGTGATGTTTTTCTGAACCATGGATGCCAGCCTGTAGCCTCAAGCATGAAATTTGATTACTTAAGTTTACATCTTGTCTCCTCACTTCCTCCCAGAAATACATTGTCATTTACACACTATTTATGCTGGTGTATTTTTCATGGGCCTTCCCAAAAACATGATGGAGAAGGGATTTCTTCTCGAACAAAAGAGACCTCAGGAGGCAGATCCAAGGGTTCAAAGGGCTGGCACGTTATCTCAGGAGTTAGGTATAGCCATGACCTGAGCACATAACACAGGTTACATGCACAGCTGTAATCCTCTACCAGAGCCCTCAGGTTGAAGATACTTTTGTATCTTCTTTTGTATCTTCTGAGTGTATAACTGGATTTTTATTTTTTTTCATTTCTGATAATTTCTGATCACAAATAAATGTGAAAGCTTAGAAAAATCTAATTAAAAGCCACTGCTAGCTTTTTTAACAGAGCATCAATGCAACTTCCAATGTGCACACAGTACCGTGAGAAGGACAGGGTCTGGTTCTGTTTCCCTGCATCCTTGGAACTTTCTCGAAGTCACCAAATGCACATCACTGCAAGCCTGCTGGTGCTACTTCAATGTGCTGCAAATGGGCAAAGCAGACCAACACAGACAGTGATTAGCTACGCGTCAAATTCAGACTGTTGGTGGGAAAGAAACTCCAGAATTTTCACCTCTAATTTAAAAGCTGATGCAATAATTTTCTGTCATTTCACTGTGCTCATTCGACATGCCACTCAGAAAAAGTATTCTGACAGGAACTACACTTCCATTTTAATGCAATTTCAAGGAATAACAGCACATCTATTGCTGAAGAGTGATTAGTACCAACACTTCCATTAACAGCTAAGTGGCACAATATTACTGCTGAAGCTCATTTGCCTACCAAAGCTTGTGGAGTGATTGCCTCCTACACTCTCAAAAGTCATAAAATTGCATTCAGTGTGGACAGTGACTCCATACACATCATTTTTATAGCTGAGTAAGTTTACAAAAGGAAAAAATCACGAATGACTACACATTAACTCAGCATAGAGGGAAAATCCAGTTTGCATGACTTCTACTCAATAACCAAGTAGCCCTAGCTCCATTAAGCAAGCGCTGAGCTATCACAATCTAGGAAAGCATCGTTTTATAGTTGAGTCTAATACACTGAACAATTTAAAACCAAGTCTGGCTAGTAGGATGTTCTGCACAATTCTATGAATATTCAGCAGCAATTTGAACCTTGAGCTCCCCCTTGTGCCACACAACTAAAATACGTGTGGAATAATTTCAGTTTTCTCAACCAGCCTGAACATGTGGGATTTTTTGGTTGATGAATAAAGAATGTGGACTGACACCGCGCGGCCAGCAGCTGGCCTTTCCCAGCAAAAGTATTCAATACTGTACGTAGCAAGGGGAAAGAAGACTTGCTAACAGCAGAACAAGACCTGAGGTTTGAAAAAACTCTCAAGTATTTGAATATCTGTAATTTAAGTGTTTGAGGGTGTGGGGTATAGGACATTCTGGCACATATTTTGCCATGCTTTGCAAACTTCAGAAACTGAGATTTTAAAAAAATCTTTAAAAATTGCATTTGTATTGCAATACAAAAAAAATTGATTTGTTTATAACCTATAGCCTTCAAACACAGCTCTGGAAGGTGCTTCTGTAACCTGCTCTTCCTGGGATTTATGCCTGCTGTCCCCTGGTTGCTGTAGCAAGGGCTCTCAGCGAAAAGGCCTGAAGTCGCTACGCAACATCTGTAAGTGTGTTTAACACAAACAGGCTGGGATTCTTCTTTCACCCATCGCAGTTTCTGCATGCTCAGGCAGGCTCTCAGTGTCATCTGAGCAAAGGCATTGCCTTCCCTGGGTTTGCACAGGCATCAGACCAGGAACCTCAGAAATTAATGTCGCTGGGATGCAGAGGAAACATGCTGACCTGGAACTGTGCCTGCAAGGCTAACATACATACATGCTGATTTAACAACCACACATGTCTTTACTCAGAATGTTACCTCACACGGTCTCAAGAGCCTTGCAGAAGTCTAAGCGCATTGACAGAGTTATCTTTATCAAACCTTTGTGAATTCCAACAAAAATCCAGCACTGAAGTGGGGTGATAGGATCTCCTGTGCATATACCAATGTTGCCTAGAATTGTTACCACCTGCCAGTTACTAATTTTGTCAAATACGACCTTCTATAACTATGCCTTCGATTATCAAATTAACCATTCTTCATTTAGTTGAACCATCCCAACTCATTGATTTTGAAGAAGCAGTGGGTCATGAGCTTTTATACCCTCGCTATATGAGAGTAAAACATTTCTGTGCCCTCACACAGACAGATGCGTGGCAGCATGGGCTGTGCCACTGCTGTTGGACAAAAATCGAACACAGAGGCACCAGCGAGCACCAATTAAGACCCTGGCTTCAAATTTCAACTGAGTGTATTAAGAAACTTCAAGCCTAAACCATGCAGAGACTGTGCTATGGTGACCTGTTCTGTAGGAGAGCAACAAGAAATGGGGTCAAACCACTGCTCTTGGTAACTGCTGTCCTGCATGTGTGGTAATTGGGCAACCTCTCATTTACCTTGCCCACCTTCCATTCTTAGTAAATCAATACAGCTCCTGGTAGGACTGCAGATACAACAAAACTGCTGCTTTCCTTTTTCTTGCAAAGCATGTGCCGCCACCTTTCAAAATCATTTAACTTCAGCCTAACCCTACTACTCTAAGAGATCAGTGGCAAGACACACTGCTTTCAGCAGGGTGCCTATGCGAACCAGACAGGTTTTGCTGAATTCTCTCCCCCTTTCTCTGGGAGGAAGGCATGCTAGCCTCTGGACCTTGGTGGTGAACAACTGGCTGAAGTTACAGCATTCCTCTGCTCCCTCACACCATCTCCAGTTCCCACACACTGCCAGTCTCTGGACAAGATGGTCAGCAAGGGAGGCTTTCAAATTTTCAATTTTCAAGTCCTTTTCCTCACAGCTTTTTCCTGGATTTCTTGAATTCTGGGCCCTGAGCAGAGAGATGCCTTATCAGGACAAATCTGTAGTGGTTCTTGTATATATCAGTTTGCAATGTCGTATGCAGCGTTCTCAGCATATGGCTGCTTTTGGAGAGCTGCTGTTTGCTGTTCCAGATTAGATTTACATCTTCACACATTTAAATCTTCACACACACCAATCTTCTTGAAACTGGTAGTTGTGATGGTATCCAATGATTTTTGCAATGCCTCGGAATTTCTGAGGCTAGATGGTACCTTTTGCTCAGATTTATCCATTTTCCTCAGTCTTCTCAATATTGCTCTTGTTCCTTTTATGAGCTCCTCTGGATGTTAGTTTCACAGTATCTGCTGATAATTGCAGGCAGTGACAGAGTGCTGCTAGTAACTGGTATGCTGGCTCAATAAATGCAATCTCACTTATGGATGAACCCTAAAAAGCAATCTATCAAAACAAGAACAAACCTCCCCTTTGTCCCAGGGGGAGAGCCAAGGTTTTATTAAAAAAGGAGGAGGCGGTTATGGGTGAATGTCTTTGTCAAGAATTTTTATAATTGTATTTCAGTTCTCCTCTCAACACTGAACTGCCACTTGCTCCCACTTCTCCAGGCTGATTTGTCTGTATAAACCGACAAAATGTTAACAGGCCAGTTTTAGAATGAAAGACAGATCAAATAAGGGAAGATCCTTACGCTGTAACCTATACAACAATCATAAAACAATTTCAGCCTACTCTAAAAGGAGCTTTTCTGCTGAAAAAAATTTCCACTGAACTCAAACATACCCCACACTCTTGCTGAACTCAGCAAGTCTAGCAGGTAACCACCACACTAAATGCCCCACAATAACATCCTTAAGTTCTCTGGACCTTGGATGTTAGCATATAATAAGTAGTATATTGCATCCAAGGCATTAAATGCTCTCCTAGCAACTCAACAACCACTACTCACCAAAATGAGCTCACTCAGATTCCTAAGTAAGGATAGAAAATCCCAGATACCCGTGGGAGGACATAACTCACAAACAACCACTGCGTCTCTGACCTGGCCCTCATGAGGGATCTTCAGAAACAGTTCTAAAACACAAGTCTTGGAACAAAAATCGTAACTCCACTAGACACACACACACACACAAAAACTAAAAATCACACTCAGAATATAGAATGGTTTCAAGGCATGCTAGATTTCCTCATCTCACAGCAAGCCCTGCCTCACAGCAAATGACCTGCCTCTCCTTTTCTCTCTGCCAGTCATGTCCCAAGGATGACAATCCTCTCCTCTAGCTGCCTGATCTCACAGCTACAGCCTTGCTCCCAACAGTTTAATTCATGGGTGTCCAACCTTTCGGCTTGCCTGGGCCACAATGAGTGAAGAGAATTGTCTGGGGTCACATTTGAAATATATTAGATAGTTAATGCATACAACTAACAAAACCTTTTTTTTTTTAATTAAAAATATAAAAAACATAACAAAAACAAAACTAGTGGGGTATTTGACCTTGTTTTGGTGAAACTAGTGCATCAATGCCTGGCTGAAAGGAAGTGGTTGCAATTCTCAGTGAGTTCTCAAGGTGTCTGTCAGAGATTTTTGATGAAGTTTGACTCTTTCTGTGCTTCATCCTTGGAAACAGTTGTTCACACGTGTACGCACTGCCATAAAGCGATGATGTGAATAAGGCGCAATTGCAACGCAAGGGATATGTCTCCCTGGTAAGAGAGGTCTTTACAGAAGTCTAGTAAAGGGACGTGATTAAATGTTTGAGCTGAATATCTGATTGCAACTCTATACATTCCATCTGAAAATTCATAGATAATGTATTTATGTCAATTGAAAATGGAGTCGCAAATATACCAAAACATTGAGGATTTTTCTGGCAATCTTGAAGCCTATTCTCAACCTATTCTATTTGCTACAACTGGAGTTTGTCACAATTTAAGTTTCATTTCAAACACTTGTGGTTTGAAACATAGCACAGGTAAGTTGATTTTCACCTTGAAGACGCCATGTTTAACTAATTTAAATATAAGTAGTAAAATTCACCAAAAATGCTAAATCTGTGAGCCATTTTTCATCTTCAAGTTCTGGGATAAATTTTCCTTTTGATTCCATAAATCACTTGATTTCATTTCGCAAATCATACAATCTTTTTAGCATTTTAAACTGTCTTAGCCACCCTGATTCAGAAAAGTAAATGATGTCCCCATAATCAGCATCCATATATTTAAGGAACTCCTGGAATTGGCGATGATTCAATCTCTTGGACTTCATGAAATTCACAGCTTTCATGACGATTTGCATGACATTACCCATTTTTAAAACTTTCACACATAAATTTTCTTGATGTATGATGCAGTGATATTTCATCAAACATGACTTGTCAGTGGCAATTGCATCATCTTGTAATTTCATAAATCCCTCTTTTTTTACCAAGCATTGCTAGGTCACCATCAGTAGCTGTACCAGATATGTTGACAAAGGTTAAAGAAAATCACTTTAATGTAATTTTTACTGCTTCATGCAAATCAAGAGATTTAGTTCTGTCTTTTAATGGCACCAAATAAGGCATTTCTTCCACGACTTTATATTCATTATCATTACCTCTAATGAAAACGGCAAGTATCTGTAGCATCAGTACTTTCAACTATTGTCAAAGCATAACATTTGAAATTAGCAGCTTAATTGTTACTTAATTTCTCCCTTTCCCAAATAAACTTCACTGAAATCACTGATAAGCCACCAATGATGATGGATCTACAGATGCCCATTCTCACTGAATGCAGTCCTTACTCCTTTCCTCCCCTAAGACTACAAATGGGTATACTTGGTGGGACATCATGAATATTCCTTCCTAAATCTTTTCCCCAAATCACAACAAGATAAAACTTAAATAATTCTGTGAATTTCAGACACAGATCTGTGTATGAAAATATTGTGGATACAAATCCAAATCAAAGGGTTTTCTACTATCTCCTCTACTACGAAAGACAGAAAAAGCAGGAATTGTAAAATGCGGAACAATTATATTCCTCCCCTTCTGAGCTTGGAAAGACAGAATTGTTCCCAGACATGGAGAGCTACAGAATACAATTATTTTTTTGGTCCTGTCTTGTTCACCTGCACACACAAAATTCGTGAAAGAATTCCAAAAGTTGACCAAGTCTCACTAAATAGGACTGCAATAAGCCATTTTGCTGATTGGGGAGTTAAGTTTCTTCAAAGATCCATACTTTGGGGCTATTTCTCATACCAAGACTCGGCTTACTTCACTTGTGACTCACAAATTCATACCCACTAGATTTCAAAAGAGACTGAATTTCTCTTTCATTAGACTGCCCTTCTATTTGTCTCCTTTGCTCATTGGCCTAACAGCACAAGATAGAATTCGTTGCAGTTCAATGTTCCATAGCTTCTGTTCGACTATAAATTAATCATTGTCAAATAGGAATAAAGATAATTTCCTAGAGTATGTCTTTTTCTTTATGTGTTAATTACCCATATAGGGACCTGTGCTTTTCAGAGTCAGCATATTCACAATGTTGAAATATCATTATTCAATCTCCTCCTGAGAACATACCAAGCATCTTTGTACTTAAGCAGCATTAAAAGCTAATGCAAATATCCAAGTATTTTGACTTTAGTGGAGACAGAATGAAATACAATGAAAACAACGCTGTTAAAAATGCAGGGGATTGCTATTCACTCAATAGCAACGTTTCATGATCACAGAATCACAGAATCACAGAATTGCAGGGGTTGGAAGGGACCTCAAGAGATCATCGAGTCCAACCCCCCTGCCAAAGCAGTTCCCTAAAGCAGTCACACAGGTAGGCGTCCAGGCGGGTCTTGAATATCTCCAGGGAAGGAGACTCCACACCTCCCTGGGCAGCCTGTGCCAGTGCTCCGTCACCCGCACCGTGAAGAAGTTCTTCCGCATGTTGGTGCGGAACTTCCTGTGCTCCAGCTTAAGGCCATTGCCCCTTGTCCTGTCCCCACTGACCACCGAAAAGAGGTTCCCCACCTCCATTTGCCTCCCGCAACTAAGATGATGCATGCAAGTTTCTGTTCAATTACTGCTGTAGCGCTGCAGTATCTTTTTCATAACACACTTGTTTAACATACAGCTTTGGTAGATATTTTCTGCAAATATTCACCATTTAGTAAAATGAAATAATATTCAAAGCACTTAGACTACTGCACTATCAGATTGTATGACAATGACAGCCATTGCAGGCAGACCACAAGCAGGTCAACTAATTCCACACTCAGCTTTACCATGGCCACTTTATATGGCTGCCCCTGCATTTCAATCACCTTCTTACGAAGCTAGACAAAGACTTATCCAGCTTTGCAAAGGTTTTTAAGTAGAGCCCTATAAATTCTACATATGCAGGTTTTGCATTGTCTGCCTTCTTGCTTAGCATAAGAAACAATCCATTTCTAAGCAACGTGGTTCAAATGTATAGAGAATGCCTGATGAAAAAATAAAGATCTGTTTTTTATAAAGCTGAACAGGACAAAAAAAAATAAAAACAAAACTTCTTGCATTGTTACACAACAATTGTTTGGGGGTTGGGGGGAAGAACAGCAATGAATAAATAGTCAAGCTTAAACAAACCTACAAGGTCCATTTATGTCTGTGAAACAAGAACTTTTCCTGCCTGCTTTGAATACTGTGCACCCCAATAAATGTACTTCTCTCTGGTCACAGGATCAGAAACCTCAGACACAGAAATCTTCCTCTTTTCTAGGGGTTTGCAATCCAAGAACTTCATGTGTCAGATTGAAACGAAGGACCAACGGCAAAGACAAATTCTTCCACTGTCTCCCACTGGAAGGGAAGTTCTGCTCTACTGTGACTGCTCCATGGGCTCAGCTATGGGCTCCGATGGGAGGAAGAGAACAATGGCTCCTTCTGTCCCAAAGCCTCTTCTACACAAAGTGCCTAAAGAAGAGCAGGTACTGTTCAGGAATCCACTACTGTTCAGAATCCAGTTGGTCATGGGGAGCACTCCACCCCATTTCCTTCTGTGATGCAAATAAACACAATGTCCTTGACACAGTCTCTGCAGTCAAATGAACGCTTGGGACACATTTCAATTAAGTTATCAGGATGTAAACTAATAGGTTCCTGAACTATTAACTCCAAAGGTGGATCAGTAAGATTTTATACTATTAATGCTTGGAATCACCATTTATTTATAAAATTTCTATACCAGTACTGTGGAAAATGGGGTGTGGAAAGGGTAACGCTTCCCAACTACAATACTGAAGACTGAAGGCACCTGTTATAACAAATGAATAAGCTGGAAAATGAAGTAGAAATAGCATACGATACTATTCCTGATAGGAACACATTGGAAATCCAAACCAATACCTCTTTGAAAGTGAAGATCTGGCGAAAAAGTGAAAACAAAACTCGGAGTTAACTTACAAAAGTGTTCCTTCTCTTAGTACAAGACACTTTAATGGTTTTTCACCAAGAAACAGTCTGAATATTCTCTCCCCTAGCTGCCAGAAGGTGGTAGCATTTCAAATATTAATATTATTTATGAAGAAATGCACTCACTGCTTTATGAGCCTTGGCTGCCTGCCAGTGCTGTATTATTGCATTCATAGGAGTTACAGGTCAGCATCCACACAATGCCATAATCTACAGACTGGGTATCACAGGGACTGGGAAACACATTGCAGTCCTGTTATTTGTGACAGCTTGTTTCAGGGGAAAACTTAGGGCAGTATCTGCTTGTCATTGGGGTAGTCTGACACAGTATCAAACATAAGCAACACTTTCTGGAATCTGCAAAAGAAATTGTGTGAAACACTTTCAGCCCTGTGGGATCACTTGAGGCCAAGTCTCCAAGTCTAAATGAACACCTCTTTACAAAGCCATTTCATCTTTCAGAGCTTTTTCTGCTATCTTGAAAAATGAATTCTCCAACAAGGACAAAACAAATTTTAGGCTGGATCCGTAATTAAAGCAGCCTGCCAAAGAACGAGTTTGGCTCATGTTAAAAGCCAATTCTTGGCACACCATGCCGAAGTATCTATCGAGGTAAAAGCCATTCCACAGAAATGCTAGCAAAAGTATTTAAAGCATTTTTTGCTCATAAGTGAACACAGTTTTACAAATCTTAGAACCAGGATGAAATTGCTGTAGCCACATAAAAGGGCATGTTGCTTGGACCAGATGTGGTTAGTCAAAGGAATTGGGTACAGCACACAAAAAACAGATGTCTCAATCAACTAAATTAAATTCAATGCATTCTTCAGAGGATATCACAGACAGAAATTGCACTGTCAGGGGACACCTCCTGACCACTTTTGCAAGTCTCTCAGGATGAGCAGGGACAGGTGACCTGGGAAAACAGTCAGTTTGCAAACAAGGCAAGAGATGTCAGTAATTCTGTCAAAAATGGACTCGCACAGCTGTGCCCACTCAATTAACACCTTACCAAAGAACCTCTGTGATGCAAACATCCTCTCATTGTGAACTATTATGCTAAATTTTCCTAAATTTTCCATGTTTATGGGAAGCAAGTAAGTTATTTCATCATGGACCTGAGAAAAGCTGAGTGGCACTGTCAGGGTTTGACCCACAAAATTAAGTACACTGGGTAATACCCACAGGCTCTCACTTTACTAGTCATTTGTTATGCTACAACACACAAGTTATTCTTTGTATAGTTAATCCTTCTTGAAGACATGATGACATTCATTTTGTAAGTCCTCCATGTATCTACCTGCTGGTAAAAGAAGTGGAAAACTTGTCACACCCTGGAGCTGCACGTATTTATAGTCAATAAAACACTTAGATGCACTGTCGCATGATCCTTTAATTTTTATTTCATTCCATCTTTAAAAAGTGAAGTTTGGCAGAAGGTGCCTTTTAACATTCAGGTGTAAAGCAGAGTTTCTACAAGGGCACCCCAGGAACCAAAACAATAGTGCTGCTTTTATTCTTATGTGGTCTACGCAGCTTGAAAACTAATCTAGAAAACCTATACTCTATTAAAAGGAAAAGATCTTTTCTGGGGGAAAATGAAATCCTTTGGGTGTGATACACAGAAAAATCAAACCATGAAATATATGAATCTTGATTACACTTCGAGAATTGCTTGCATGCTTCAAAAATGTTAGCTCAGCTGTGGTCGAAATCCAGTCAGAAGAGATGAAGCTGAAAAATTAAAAGCAACATGGGAGATCCCTGGTGAGTCAAAAGCTGTCGTGTTCCAGGAGATCCCTGGTGAGTCAAAAGCTGTCGTGCTCCAGAAAGAAGGAAAGAGCCACCCTGGATCTTGGCTTCCACCACAGTTATGTGATGGGATGTAATTTAGGAACAGTGTATAATGGTTCAAGACTGATGTTGCTTGCGCACAGCATAAGAGTTGGGCCCCTTAAGCATGAAAAAGTAACCCTGCAGCTTCCAGGAATTAAAAGCAAGAGGACAAAGCAAAGTAAAAACAGGAGAAGATGGGCCAGCTTAGATGATCAGATGTGTAATTCAACCTGGCATTATCACCTGACCGAATTCTCAGAAAAAAAAAAAAAGTACACAGGAACATCAAGCAGTAATTCCACACTTTTTTTTTTTTTTAGAGCGCAAATACTATTTTCTGTTGACCTTCTTCCTGGGGAAATAGGAAATCTTTGTTGTGGAGCTAAACTCTGTTCTGCCTTTTAAACATCTGCAAAATCAAAAGAGCTTAATGCTGTTGAAAACAGCAGATTTTGGACTCTTTTCTTTCACTATAAAAGGTGCTACACCCAAAGCAGAAAACTGTAAAGGAACCAGGAATCTTACAGTTTTGCCGCTCATTGGAGTCAGAGGCCCAATGCCTCCTCTTCCACTTCCTCACAGAGGACGTGAAGTGACGACATGTTCTAGACAAGGCTTGGAAGTGTCAGACACTAAATGCAGTGCAAATGTTCAATTCCCTGGACTCTCTACAGAACGAAAGAGAAACTGAGAGTCCTTTACTAACAGGAGCTTACCTCATCCAAAGTTATGTCCTATTAAAAGTTATTTATTAGATAATGAATTGCAAAGGATTGACAACTGGAAGTGATCTGTCACACAAGTGGTCACACTAAGCAAAATTTTATTTTGGCAATTTAATCAAAATCAAGGAATTGAGTTTGTATGTGAATTTTTCATATAAATCTCTCCTATACTGTCTGTTTCCTCTATTTCAATGATTTAGAGTAAAATTTCCAAAACCATCAGTAATGCATAAAGGTCAACAATATTTGCAGTATTAAAGCAACACAGTATTTGAGTATCCGTATCTCAGCCTAAAAAATTACATTCATTCAAAAGATACTTAAATTCATTTTTTCTAATCACAAAACATTGTTAGCTGGCCTCAAAATTTGCTGCTTTCCCCAAACATCTTTTCTTTGTACTGGAGTATTTTAAGAATTTTTAAATTTTATTTATAGTGCATTAGCATGGGAAAAGAAGTTAGTAAGTAAATAGCAGACTAGGATAAAGTTCCTTCCCCGTGATGACTTTTTCAATGCTGTAAAGGAGTGAATGTGAAGACCAGAGAGAGCCTAGTCCTCATACACGCAGCTCATTTTCCTGAATAAGAAAGCCTAGTGTCTCAGCCCACTACATAAGCAGATTCAAATGAGTGCAAGAGACACTAGGTGTATATTTCATATAATGTATAAACAATGAACAAGCGTACTGCTTTGATCTCTGCAGTCCTGACACCTTGAACTCCATCACACTCAGCACAAAGGGGAGCTGCCTGAAGGCACAGCCCCGTGAGGCTCATAGATACAGCCACACGGCAACACTGAACAGCTTCTCCTTCCACTGAGGTGATTATGACTCAGAAGATGAATCCGTTCTTTTCCTCTGAGGGGAAGTCCACCTGCAGTATCCCTTGATGGGTCTAGCACATGAGATTATTGCCCTTGCTGCCATGCGCCTCCCCAATTTCTCTGAGTGCTGAGAGGGCGTGGAGGGGCTCCAGGCTGCTCACTTCCTTCTCAACCTCTTCATGAGCTGTAAAGCAAATACCACATGCTCAGTGCAAGCCAGGAACTTCACGAGTCCAGAAGCTGTAACCTAGACAGACTTACAGTCACAACCTTGTCATCTGTTGCCTCGCACAGCTGCTATGAACTGTAAATCATGGGTGTCCAACCTTCTGGCTTGCCTGGGCCGCACTGAGTGAAGAGCAATTATTTTGGGCCAATGTTTTGCTTGTTGCTAAGTGATGGGTGCAGGGCTGGGGCCAGGCCATGCTGCTCAGCAGGGCAGAGCCGCTGCCATGATGGCGCAGGGCGGGGGCCAGGCCACAGTACAGGCTGTGCTGGGCCGCATGTGCAGCCCATGGGCCATGGGTTGGACATGCCCGCAGTCTGAATAGCTCAGAAAGTGTTCTTGCTTTAGAAACAGGTAGTGCTGCGAGCAACAGAACCTAGGATGTCTTTCCTTTGTGGATTTTTTTCATGTCTAATAAATCTGAACCCCCCTCTATGAACAGAAACATTAACACAATTTCTCTCTGCTTACTACTGAATTCACAGAGCCAATGTTGAGACCTCTTCCTTTCCATCAATTTGGCTGTGATTAACTCAAATTTGACAGAAATTGTTCAAGAAATGAACAATCAAGAGCGAACAGATCTAAAAAAAAAAAAAAAAAGCTTTTTTATAATAACATTTAACTTCAGGGAAACCTCAGTCTTGGATCCTTGTACATGCCTGGCTAGCTCTGCCGATACTTAAAAGCACATTTATTTCAAATATTTAGTAACAGTGAGACTGTGCTAGAATTTCCATTCCTCTGATACATTTGATTAAAGACTTCAGTATCTTCAAGTCAAGTAAAGGAACACTCCAAGAAACCCAAGTATCTGATTTATTCCAACAGCAGGAACAGAACCTTTGTAGTCAAAGCTGTACCCGCACATAAACATTTTTAGCACTTCTCAGTCCTTCAAAATTAATTGAAATGAGAGGAGTTGCTTGTATTTACCAATGGATAAGGATATGATAAAAAAAGAAATCCAGTAATCCATGGGATTACCAGTGTGTGTGAGGGGTTGCTGATGCCAGGAACATTTTGGATGGAGAAAAGGGAGGTAAATCACTACATTTTTCAACAAAGCATCATGCCATGTACATATAAATAACATAAGCAGACCCTCTAGTGCTGCACATACTATGGCTTTTTATGAAGATAGTTTGCTTAGCCCTTGTACACTTACTGCAAAAGCTCTCTCACCTGACAGCTTTCAACATAAAGGCTCACATCATTTATCTATGAGCAACAAAATTCAGAGTGTGGGGCAGGGAGGCAGGAAAAGAGGTGTCATACAGCTCATGTGCCTGTTACAGCACACATGACTGTTAGTCACAAGTCCCTAATGAAGGATGGCAGCCTTGAGAAGAGAGACATTTTCAGAAAAAAAACGGGGTGCAGGGCAGCTCCTCTCTCCAGTTTGCTGCTCTCCTGGATGGAAAATTTTCTCTTCTCTGAAACACTCCATCCCTCCTCCTTCCCTTCACATACCCTAGAGGCCTTTCGTACAAACGGAGTCCGCTTCTGACTATGTGCAGGTGCTGAGCTGCCCAGTTCTCCTCCCATACAACCCCATGTATATCTGATGTAAGCAATAGGCAGGAGAAAAAGCTGTCAGCTAGGTCTGCCAAAGCTTTTTTCCTTGAAGCACGAGAGAAGACTAGGGTTGATCTTGGTGAGGAGAGTGTATATTAAACAGGAGAAGAAAATTAGGGTGAGGGTGAGAAAGGATTTATGGCCTTGGGAGGGAAAATGATGGCTCACTTGCTGAACTGGAATAAATGATCACAGTACCACTGGCTTTAAGAGTTTATTAACTTTCTGCCAGCTGAGGAACTGGCCTAGTTGTGGGAAGCTGAAGGGAGCTGGGCTTGTTTGAAAGAGCTACAGTTTTCAGGGAGTGATCTAAGCCAAGCAGAGCCTCAATCTGCCCTCACCGCAATCTTAAAACACCCCATCTTTCCCTGCCACCCAAGTTATGAACTTCTGAACTGGCACCAATGAAAGCTATGAGGCTTTATACAACCGATGAAGTCATGTAGCTAAGTTCTGTATCAGTTATCCTGTCACGTATTTGAAGGCCTCACCTCGTACCATGTGTAATCATTTATGCTTGTCCACAGTAAGGCAAATGTGTAATTAAGAAACTGTGACTGCACCTTGTGCAGTGTACTGCATTCTGTCAGTGTAGGTGACTGGGAATTAGCCTTTCCCTTCCTTCACTCAAGAATTAATAATGTTGTTTCGAAGTTGCACTGAATTTACGTTAAAGGTAGTCATCATTAGACTTCAGAAACAGATCAGAAGTCAGCTTTTAACATTTCTTTTCTCCCTGAGAAGCTAGCCCACCACACGTAGACAACACGAGTGATGAAAAGCCAACAGCTCACAGCTCGTGCTCAGGTGCAGTCGTATGGCTGGGGAGAGGGAAACACAGCAAGAGCTGAGGCAGCACAGCACTCAGCACACCCGAGTGGTCACATTACAGCCCCTTTCCAAAGTAAAGGTGTTAGACTGAGTGTTCAAAAACACACATTGAATGAGTTGGCAGAGCTCACAGCACACAGCATGAGCAACCTAAATCAGTGAAATGCACTGGAGAAAAATTAACATATGGCGAGGCACAGAGAAAGAAAGGAGGAAAAAACCCACCACATCTCTAGCTTGTCACAGAGCTCCTAATTCAACTCTTTACTGAAGTAGGAAGAAGGCGTCTCTTTGTTCTGAGAAAAATGTCCTCTGAATAAGGACTCACAACTTACAATTAGCATTCTTGAAAAAGAATGTAAATTGCTGGAGCAACTTCATGGGTTAACATGCAAGCTGTGTGTTTATCCACATGAAATGGAAAAGTACACACCTCGAAGACACCTCTGAGCAGGAAGAAAATCCCGTATCACCCAGAGTCGACACCAGCAAAGTCCTTTAGCATTGCTGGACTGGAAGTATCTGAACAAAACAAGCCCACAAGGAACAGATAAGTGTATGATGCTTCCACGGCCTCTTACTTGCTGCCCAGCCTGTCTACCTGCACCTTTCCCACCAGAGGTGACTCCTAACCACGACACTGGCACTGTGGCTGTTGCTGCCATCACCAGCTGAGCTTGTTCCCATTGAAATCTTTCATCCTTGCACTTTGCCTGAAATGGCTTAGGTGGCAATATAGACCAAAAGAGAGAGAAAGGCTGGGTTACTACCTCTGTTTTGCTGAAAGGAAATTGAGGCAAAGGGAGTCACCCCACCCCTGTGAGAAGGAACTGTAGCTCAACTCAGAAGTGGGTCTATATCTCCTCAGACCCACACTATACTTTAAACACTGGTATTGTTGGACTCCTATTTGTAAACAGTCATTGATGTAGGAAAGAAAAAACACAATTCTTTATCTTTTCTCTGTTACTTTTTGACCCACCACTACTTTTCCTCCTTCCCCTTTGCCCTACACAGGCCAAGTTCCACACACAAAGAAGTTTTCTCTCCCAGCTTGCTTGGCTTTGTGCTTACATATTCTGCTGAGTGCTAGCATCAGGCCCTGGATGACAGATTTTCCTAGCACCAGCAAACATTGCTGTGGCAGCGGCTGCTGCATCGTACAGAAACTGAACTTGGACAATTAGAAGTGTAACAGCTCAGATACAGCTGCACATTGTAAAAACAAAGCCAAGAAGTGAGTGAGCAACTGCAAACATCCCAAGGAAGACTATAATGAAAAGTTGTTTCAATCTTGATCCCTTTATATGTCATTATAAATTGAGCTCTTTCCAGTGTAACAATGGGCTTCTTTTTCCAAGGATGATCTTCGCCAAAAGTGCTGCAAGCCTTTTCAGAATTATTGCTTCATTGAAAAATAATTTCTTTTCAAGCAACTCAATACAGTGATTACATTAAAAAAGCACAGTTCAGTTTGGCCCCTTCACTTCAAGAGAAGTTGCAGAGCAGAAGAGCATCTTGAATTTTAGTTACTTAAGGTTACTTAAGATTTCAGGAGAAAAAGAATATTTGAATCTGGCAGACCTTTTGCATAAGTGACAGCCTTAAGTATCTGACATCAGATGATGCATTTGCACATTTATCCAAGAGCAGCAGAGTCCCAAAATATTTTATAAAGACAACTAAGGCAAAAATACCCATATTAAGGCAGAGAAAGAAGAATTGAATCATAGAATGGTTCAGGCTGGAAGGGACCTTAGAGATCATCTTGTTCCAACCCCTCTGCTATGGACAAGGACACCTCCCACCAGACCAGGTTGCCCAAAGCCCCATCCAGCCTGGCCTTGAACACTGCCAGGGAGGGGGCATCCACAATTTCTCCGGGCAAGAGTACTGAAGAGTATAACTATGTATTTTCTGCACTGTTCTGCAGTCATTTACTGATAACTGTAAGTAGTGACAACAGTGAGAGCCACCACTACTTACAGAGCAATGTGTGATAAGAACAAAAGGTCTGATTCATGAAAGAAATGTAGATGACTAACTTCATCATGACTTACCCTAATGCAACATTATTGTTTCTCCAGCCTGGACACTCCTAATGAAATATACAACACACAGGATAGGGAAACACAGCATGAAGTAGACAAAGCAGACAAATTCTCAAATTCTTTGCCATAGATGCTTGTTAAAGCTGGAAGTAAAGATCAGAATGCAGAGTCTTCAGTGGATTCACTGCAGGGTCAATGCTTGCCTATACAGAACAGGACGATCCAAGTAAGAACTTCATGACCTGACTCAATTTTCCTCTGAAGAGATTTAGTCTTTTTACCTACTCCTTGGTGGGTATAAAATAGCATAAAACTGTGCCTGTCAGTAGAATTATATTAATTTATAGAGGTTGAAAGAGTGGCTCATGAACTTCAGTCCAGCCACTCTTAATTGCCACTGGTGCAACTGGGTAAAGAACTGAGTGCTGCGCACTAAAACCCACAAGTGATTCCGCTAATCCAAAAATGTCTGGTGTTCTTCCCTCACCACTGTTGTACCTGGCACACATAAAATACAGACGTAATGTAAATCTTTCTCATTAATGTCCTTCAGGAATAAGGACTACCGAAGACCACAGCAGCAATCACACAGCGGAGCCAGTTCCCATCAGCAGTTCTGGGAGGAAGTCTGCGTTCTGCAGCACAACAGGGCCCTGTGCACAGCTATGTGGACTCAGGAGGAAAAGAGAGAAGATACAGTCCTGAGAGAGCACAGAGTGAACAGCTCTGTCTTAAAAATGTTTTTCCTATGCACAGTATAAACAAAGCTCTGGAGAGAAGGGAGTTGGTTACATTGTTCAGGCTGTGGTTAGGTTGCTGGGATTTGGTAAATAAAAAACATTTTTACAGCTTATTAAGTGGAGCTTTGGGAGATGGTCTCATATTCGTTTTCAATGGGCTATGGAGAGCTTTCATTGTGCTGTCGGTCAGGGATAAGGTATTCCTGGGGATAAGGTTCAGGGATAAGGTATTCCATACTGGGCTGAGGAGCACTGATTTGCAACCTCATTATTTTACTGATCGGGTAGTTGCTGATGCACTACTGCTTTCACTTGGTAGATTTGACCAAAGGGCAGTATTTACATTAACGGAAAGGAATCACAGAACTGGAGTGCTCGAGTTGATTCTGCAAGACCACTCATTTATTTTTTTGCTTTCTCTACATCATATGAAAACCACCTTCTGTGCGCGTAGCTGAAATTCTCACTTCTGCATCACAGGAGTTACACTGGTCTTGCAGGGCTTAAGGGACAACAATTTTTCCACTACTTCTCTGTACAAACCCTAAAAAACCACACATGGGTTCTCTTCCTAGCAAACGAAGCACTTAGTGTGGGCCATTACCCCAAAGCAAGCAGTGTCTGTGAGTCAGGCAGCCTCTCAACAGCACTCCTTTAACCAACCAAGTCTTTGCTTGCAGACAGGAAGACACAGATACAGTGACAGATGTGGACATCTTCCCACTCACTCCTAAGAAGTCTCTTGACTGGAGGTCCTAACTACTTTAGGGTGTATTCTTTTTTTGAAAAGACCCTCACCTTGAAAACACAAATAAACCAAAAAAACCCCAACAATTAAAGACAGTCCTATGGAAAAACAAAAACAACTTGAACATCGCTGTCAATGTAGGTCTCTTTCCCTCATTTCTGGCTTTGCTGAAACACACGTACTGAAACAGAGTAGATGTAACAACCTAAGACCTCTACTAATTCTTTCTTGTTTGCTTTCTGTAAATTCCCAGAGGTTTCTAATGTCATGGGCAGAACTATCTCTTTCAGGATAAAGGTAGCGTCATTCAGAAGCTTGCCTTTCCTCTCTCCTCTATCTGGTGGATATTTTCAAGGGAGGAAACACAGAAGGGTATTTCTACTGCTTAATTCAGCCTTATTGTAATTTTTGCACCACTCTCAGGTTGATGTAAAACGTCACGTCCATGCCTGGTCTTGATCAAGAATGTTAACATTTTCCACTGCCCTAAGAATTTCTACTTTCCTTGCATACGGGTGCTTGCAAGGAGCTGTGAGCTCCCCCATGTCACCATGGAAAGTAATAGCACCTAGCAGTGTCAGAGGAAGAGAGAAAGAAAAGGTCAGTGGCAGAAAAGACACTGCCTACCACTTCTAATTAGCTGTGATGCCACCTTCTAAGCAGCTAGCCATACAGAGGGAGAGGTGGTGAGCAGTTGGTTTATGACATTAGAGTAGTAGCCACTCTGCCTCCTCCAAGGCAGATTTCAGGCAGCTGGCCAGCTGGAGCACTCTGATTTGTAAATTATTTTTTGTAAATTTCTATTTGTAAATTATCGACTTCAGGGTCGTGTCACTCCTGATGAAGGACTTGATTCTGCACAGTCAACACAGCCCTTATGTGCTGGAGAACTTGACTGTAGATGAGTAAAACTGAGCCATATAAACAAAAGATACAGCATCATTTTTCTGATCTATTTGTCTTTAGTAACATCAACACTAATAGCATCCTGAAAATAAACTCACTGAAGAAATTTTAATGGCCACACTTTGGTCTACAAATACTTCTAGAATCTATGGGGTTAAGTAAATTACTGTCTTTCACCAGGACAAGCTGTGTAACATTTAAATGTCAGAGTAATAGACAGTTTAGAAGAAAGATAATGCAGTGGCTGAGCAAGGAGCAATTCTTAATCCTGAATGGGTTTTAGAATCACAGAACAATTGAGGTTGGAAAAGACTTTCAAGATCATCAAGTCCACCCAGGACCTATCACTACAAGTCCACCACTCCACCACGTCCCTAAGCGCCACATCCACACACCTCTTAAACACCTGCAGAGAGGACGCCACCACCAGCAGTGCGTTCCAGTGCCTAACCACCCTCTCCATGAAGAAATTTTCCCTAACGACCTCCCCGGTGCATCTTGAGGCTGTTTCCTCACATCCTATCACTTGTCACCCAAGAAAAGAGACCAACACCTCCTCAGTGCAGCCTCCTTTATATGCAGTTTCAGAAACCAATGAGGTTTCCTCTCAGCCTCCTTTTCTCCAGACTAAATCCCAGTTCCCTCCACCACTTCTCATACATCTGGTTTTCTAGTCCTTTCGCCAGCTTTGTTGCTCTCCTCTTAACGTGTGCCAGCAACTTAACATCCTCCTTGTAGTGAGGGGCCCAAATGAACACAGCACTTGAGGTGTGGTCTCACCAATGCTGAGTACAGAGGGACAATCACTTCCCTGCCCCTGCTGGCCATGCTATTTCTGGTGTAGGCCAGGATGCCATCGGCCTCCTTGGCCACCTGGGCACACTGCTGGCTCCTGTTCAGCTGACTGTCGACTAGCATTCCCAGATCCTTTTCCCCCAGGCAGATTTCCAGCCATTCTTCCCCCCCAGCCCATAGCATTGCATGGGGTTGCTGTGACCAAAGTGCAGGACCTGGCACTTGCCTTACAGAATCACAGAATCATAGAATCATTAAAGTCAGAAAAGACCTCTAAGATCATCTAGTCCAACTGTCCAGCTACCATCAATATTGCCCACTAAACCATGTCCCTTAGTACCATATCTACATGTTTCTTGAACACCTCCAGGGATGGTGACTCAACCACCTCCCTGAGCAGCCTGATGGGAGTGCCTGGATCAGCAGCCCAATGATCCACACTAACCCAGATCCCTCTGCAGAGCATTCCTGCCCCCAACCAGATCAACAAGTCTACCCAGCTTGGCGTTGTCTGCAAACTGAGGGTGCACTCGATCCCCTCATTCAGATTGTTGATAAAAATATCAAACAAAACTGGCCCCAATGCTGAGCCCTGAGGAAAACAATTGCAACTGGCTGCCTATTGGATTTAACTCTGTTCACAACAATCCTCTGGGCCAGGCCATCCAGCCAGATCTTCACCCAGCAGGGAAACAAATGAAAACACAAATGGACAAAAACCACCGAACAACCAAGCAGAAAACAAGCAAGCAAGCAAGCAAGAAAACAATCATGAACAAAAACCAAAAAACAAACAAAAAAAAACCCCACACTTTTGATACTGGTCAGCTGGTCTCCACTTGATCTCATCCCAACAAAATCCATAAGACAGAAGACTGTATGATCAAAATCTGAAAGATCCTTATGAGAAACTGCACTAGCTGACAAAAGGTTAGAAGAACACTTGAACCAAACTCTGACTGGATATCTGATAACCTGAATATACCCACACTCATTTTAATTCATACAACTGTAAAGATCACAGGAATTCTTTGACAGCTGAAAGAGTAGGAAATAAGTGTTTCTGTATGGTTTCTGCAAAGAATGGCCCTGTTCATGTCTCTGAATAACTGAGCTACTTAAGGTTCTGCCATCAGACCTATGAGGAAAGCAGATAAATCATAGCAACTCCCTTCTGTATGCAAGCCAAACCTTGACCCTTCCCAGTGTGAAATTCTGCACGAATCCACTTTTCAAACCACATGTAAAATTGACAGTTACACAGGAAAGTAAAATAGTGATTCAATAAAAGTGGTAAATTAACATCCTAGGGAATTTTTAGTTTCCTTGCAGATTTTTTTTTTAAAATAAGAAACATTCTATACATTACCATGAAATATTTTTTTCCCATGATAGAGTACTTAATTAAGTACCCTGCAAGAGATTGTGAGAATGTGAAAAAAGATCTCCTAAGGAATGCACTGTACACAATCTCTAACATCATCACAGTGGAATTAAAGCAAAGATGTCCATACAAAGCTGTAGTATTTATTAATTCAAAGTTCAACGTTAGCATCGCACTTGAAAGAACAGCTAAACCAACAGGGTGTGTCTGGAATTAATTTATTGGACAGCAGTTCGCTGACTGGCGGCAAACAGGATGAAGTTGGCAGCCAAACATTTTCTGGGGATGTTTCAAAGAAATTATCCAGGACTTGAGTAACAGCCTCCCCAGGGCAGGAGTCAATCACTGCCGATCAGCTTATCAGAATGATCCTGTTTCACCAGGTAGAAAGAACTGGATTTAACTTCATGCTTGGTAAATGTTCCTCACTACATTTCTCAGCATGGCATGCCACATGCATTTGTATCTTCTGAGAGACCTCATGTATGTGAGCCTTAATTCGTCAGAGTTGCCACAATTAATTGCCACAACTCCTCACAGCCCACTGCCAAAGCAACAGGCAAATGAAATGATCACTTATCAGCTCTCTCACTGCCATCTTCTGCTATCTACCTACACATGCCTTTGGGGGATGCCTTCTCATCTTTCTGAGGCTTTGGAGTTCTAATACAGACTGTTCCTCACTGTCAACTCTGCAAACAGAGGGAAGTGTTATTTCACAGATGTGACGGAATAAGAATCACAGAACCACAGAATTATAGGGGTTGGAAGGGACCTCTAGAGATCATCACATCCAACCCCCCTGCCAAAAGCAGTTCCCTACAGCAGGTCACACAGGACCGGCATTGATCCCTGGGAACACGGCTAGTGACAGCCTCCAACCAGACTCTGTGTCACTGATCACAGCCCTCTGAGCTCTGCCACTCAGCCACTTCTCAGCCCACCTCACCGTCCACTCATCTGTCCTGCACTTCCTCAGCTTCTTTATAAGGGTGTTGTGGGAGACCTTGTGTGTCAGAGGCCTTGCTGAAGTCAAGGTACGCAATCCATTGCTCTCCCCCATCTCCCAGCTGGTTATGACATCACAGAAGGTTACCAGGTTGGTTGAGCACCATTTCCCCTTGGTGAATCCATGCTGACTGCTCCTGATAACCTTCTTCTCTTCCCATTGCTTGGAGATGGCATCCCGAACAAGCCGTTCCATCACCTTTCCAGGGACAGAGGTGAGGCTGACTGGCCTGTGGTTTCCCAGATCCTCCTTCTTGCCTTTTTTGAAGACCAGAGTGACATCGGCTATCCTCCAGCCTTCAGGCACCTCTCTCGTTCTCCAAGACCTTTCAAAGATGATAGAGAGCAGTTCAGCAATCACCTCTGCCAGCTCCCTCAGCACATGTGGCTGTACCCATTGGGGCCCATGGATTTGCGCGCACTGATTTTGGCTAGACATTCCCAGATCACCCCCTCCTTGACCAAAGGGAAGCCTTCCATTCCCCAGACTCTCTCTCTTACCGCCAGGGTCCAGGCATCCCAAGGGGCAGTCTTTGAAGTGAAGACCGAAGCAAAGAAGGCGTTCAGTATCTCTGCCTTCTCAGCATCTCCTGTTACCAGGACACCCCCCTCCCGTTCTCCAAGACCATGCATAGCTTCACTGTTCTTTCTTTTTCCCACATATGTAAAAGTGGGAAAAAAACATCTAGCAATTAAAGGATCCAGAAAAAAAAAAAAAAACAACTGTAAATCATTTTAAAGGTAATTATCATGCAAAACTGCAACATCACTGCAGCTTGAACAGTTCCACACAGATTTCCAGACTTACGGAAAAAACGAGGTAGGAAGCCCTAGAGCAAAACAGGAGAGAGGTTCTTTATTAATACTTTTGTTATCTCTTACTTTACTGAAAAGTAATAAATCTTCTGAAGGAAAGAAGTACCTGCTGGTATCATGATGGGACTTTAACACGGCAAGATAAAAATCCCTGAAGTCAAAAGTAGCTAGTGGTGTCAAAGAAAACAATATAGCAATTCATATTTCCACTCCCAGGTTTTATGTTACTGCAGAAAATTTGATCTTTTAACAATTAATCATAAATCAAAACACTGACAAGGTATTGGGCTCCTATTCCTTTCAGAGAGAGGTGGAATGTATATCAAGAAGCAAAAATAAGAGCTTGCTTGCTAATGTGTCAAATGGAAGCTGCGTTAAGAGATCACTGTTTTCTGCCACAACAGCAATATGGAACCTCTGACTCAGCATTAAGCTAATGAACTGGATGACCAAGCTTCAAAACCCGAAGATTCCATGTGAGGTGAGCTGCTCTTTTAGAATACTTAACAAACGTAATCCGGTAAGTGCAGCTCACAGAACATCTCAGGTAGAGCGCTTGATGTGAATGTGTAAGACTTTATGCACAAAAAGGGAAACAAAGCATTGATGATAACTCCAAGGGGACACCAAAAATGCAGAATATGAATTTTCACATGAAAGGCGGACAAATGCATTCATTTAATTGGTGACCATTCTTAAAACAGCCAGAGCTGCAAAATACTGGAGTCTTCAGACAAATTCTGAAACAATTCACTTTGAGAATATGGCAAATAAGAACAACCTACTAAGAAATAACTACAACATGTTGGCTGCAGAACCCTACCAGCCTACCACCTCACACTGCCTGAGACAAAAACAGCGTATGACATCTGCCCTTTAGTTTTCTATAAAAAAGTTATCCAGTCAAAAAATGAGATGCTCTTCCAAATGTAGGTAACTAAATATTCTAAGGAGCTTTCCAGGTGCAAGACTAAAGGTATTTGGGATAAGACTGGAAGGATTTCTGAGAGGCACTTTACACTGTCTCCTCCCTCCTTCTCACAGATTGCTCTTCTTCATCAAGTAAATCTTTTTTAGATTTGTTGTTTTTTCCCTAGAACTGCTATTTTCAGTCCCCTAAAAAACTACTGCAATTGTGTATACATCCTGGATGTATAACAGTCTCAATAATGTTAAATTGCAAGATCTGTGGTGGGAATTGGTGGTGAGACACAGGAACAGGGTGCCCAGAGAAGCTGTGGATGCCCCCTCCCTGGCAGTGTTCAAGGCCAGGCTGGATGGGGCTTTGGGCAACCTGGTCTGGTGGGAGGTGTCCTTGCCCATGGCAGGGGCGTTGGAACAAGATGATCCCTAAGGTCCCTTCCAGCCTGAACCATTCTATGATTCTTTGATTCTATGAATAAAGTGGGGAAAAGCAATTTAAACTTAACTAGCCTTTCCAAGTTCTCACACCTGTAAATGGTTTCTGGTTTGAATACTTAAAGCTAAACACGCACCTAGCCTCTGTATGAAATGTTGCTAGCTGCCTCATTTCCACATCATTTTCATACCTAGTGACTCTGGAGGGACTGCTTAACTGCTATAGAGGCACGAAGTACAAGACTAACGTGCTATCTTTTCCTTCCAGTGGGATCTTTGTAGACAGTTCTTCTTACAGATTCTCACAAAACAGAGTATAATTTCACCGTTTCTGTGCACGAGGAATAAGAAAACCTTATTATCAATTCTATAAAGAATGCAATTAAAATCCAGGCTTGTGATCACTTTAAGTAACTGCTTACTATATTAACTTTCAATTTGTTATTCCTAAACAGTTTCTCCCCTAGCAAGGAGTTCATGTTTGAGTGCACATTAGGAATTTCAGTGGAATTTAGTTATATCTACAAAAATGTCACCCTTAAAACAAGAAGTCTATAGATAAAAGCCCAGCCATAAGCAATTAAGAGATGCAGCCAATTCCCCAATGTTGTACAATCTTTCTCACTCTGTTCAAATTACACTATTCAGCCACCTTTAGATTTGCATTTTTGCTCTCCTCAGTAATACAACATGTTGCTGGATGTAACTGATGATACATCTGATTATTCAGTGCGCAGTAAAAGTTTCAAAAATATACTACAATTCCTTAAATTCTTCTCATGGTCCGCATACTGGAATAGGAAATTGCTAGGAGAAGCTAGCATACTTTTTAATGAACAAAGCGAAACCGGAAAAAATTATATAACAAGGAAGTATTTTAAAACATAAAATTGCTTAAAGTTTTTTTGCTTTCTTCTGAATTATCTGAAGAATTAGGTCATTTGGGTCAGACAAAGGAGAAGTACAGCTGCAAGGGGTATTAATTAACTCCGAAGAGGAAACCAGCTTTAGTCTCGATGTGGAACTGTTGCAAAACCAACACATCCCATAGTAAGGCAGAATATAACACTATTGGATTCTCTGAAGTTTATTTTGCTTGGTAATTTAATTAAAGCAAGACTTCTATCTGAAATCCTATTTTATGGTTTTCAATAGAAAAGGCTCAGATCACTAATCTTAGTAAAAATGAAGACCAGATTATTTAATAGAAGTTTTCCTCCACATCCTTCAGAGCTAGAGTTACACTAGCGGTCGAGAGACGTACTCAGCAAGGGCTGAATACAACTCTAATGGTTCCAGGTGTGCTGGGGTGAACAGCATTTATAACACTTAAAAAAAAGCAAACTAATTTTGTTGGCTGCTGTTTGTTCTACCAGACATGCTCCTTCTGTGGGTGCTAAAGGAGTCCTTCTCATCTCACTTAAATCCATTTTGCTATATTATTGCTAGTACCAATGCGCATTCACAGGGAGAAAGACTGTAGGGAGGAAGGATTCTAGTAGCCTTTCTTTTGTCAGTATCTTTTAAGTGGAATAGTCACAATCTAGCTTTATAATACTTAGGGACATTTCTTTGCCTCCTAACTTTGAGATCTTCACCCTTTTTAACTGAATTTGCACAAAAATCTGCACAACCTGCAAGTTTAGCTGATCTCTCTTTGCACTGCTTTCTAAATAGCAAGCAATCATGGAAGCCAGAAGACAGCAAGAAACAAAGCTCAGTTTTATTGCCTAGCAAAACAAGATACACATTTCAAGCAGCGGCAATTACACATACTGTATTTGTGGAAAAAGACTGCTCTTATTTGGAACGTGGTTCAAATTTAGAATGTACTTTTCAGCTCTATAACCATTTTACAAGTCTGTTTTGGATAATTAAAAGAAGGGTGTCTTTCATACAATTAGTCCCAACAAGGCATCTCTTACTAGACTGAAAATGATTATGATAAAGTTTATTACCCATCTTTATATGGTTAAAATCAAGTTCTCTCATTTAATGGACTCAATTGTCTAAACTTCTTTAGAATTGAGGACTGACCTCACGATCATTGGACTCTCTGAAAATGATCCAGACCTATCTATGCACACCCTGGCAAGAGATCATCTGCTTCTCTATCAGGATTAACGCTGGCAAGGAAGAGCACTTCCTCAACACACACAAATAGCTTGTAGAACTGACTGCCACAGCATACCGCTGAGGGCAAGACCTCAGGAAGGCTAAGAGTAGGATAACACACACAGAAATATAAACCTGGAGTCACAGTGACAGATCCAAAAAACAAAACCTGAGTGGTGCAGGCACCCCGGTGCTGTGCTCGTCAGGAAGAGCCTCCCGGAGACAGCTCTGTTACCATCCTCAGGCGTACATGCCTTATGTCACACCCCTGGCACTGGATTCACCAGATAAACTTGGATTTAACAATGCCTGCATTTTTGAGCAGACATATGTGCATCTAAACACAAAAAATAAAGCTCTAAATTGTACAAGAGAGTTCACTGGCCTCTGTGCCGTTAAAATATACACTCATTACTTGCAAAAGGAGAGTATGCCTTTTATAGCCTTCTGACCTGCAAGTACACTTAATGTTTTCACTGCAAGATAAATATAATCTTTTCCCTCGTTTTCTTGAAAATACACATAAATCAAGCACTTTCTGAAAAGTTGCAGAAACGTCAAATTGCAAGTGCTCTGGATGGAGTCACTGTCATGTTCAGTTTATTCAGAAGAAGATTAAATTGCAACAGAAAACAGTTAAGAATTTTGTGTTATTTGGCATATATGCAAGCGAAGGAAAAGGCATGCCACACATCTGCTTCTTGTCATGATTCAAGCCAAAACGCATGTGACAATTGCTTTGCTTTTTATTGCCATGCATACCATAAAATTCTGAGCCTCTCCCTCCTATTAGGGACATAAGATTTTCCAATCTGCTCACAAATGTGAAGTGTGAGGTAAAATTCCTGGTTGACCAACAATTGCTTATGAACTGTTAGGTAAAAGGGAGAGCTGCTTTCCTCTGAAGAGCACTGTGGAAGGGTCACAGTGGGAGTGCAACAATGCACAGAAGTTCCAAAAAGCTTTCAACAAGTTTAGCTGATTCTGCAAATAACGAGCAGAAACCCCGTTTTAAACTTGGTTGGTTTTCATGCAAGACTGTGTGTTGTTCAAGAGCTCTAATGGAGAGAGGCTGTGTTAGGATCAGGTGGGCAACAATTAACACTGGCTGGTGGTGGTTGCTTTCTTTTGTATTGCCAGGCTGCCCGACTTCAAGCTTCTGCTTACTGCATTTCCTGAAGGCGTGAGATGTCCAGCGCAATGGAGAAGGTGAGGTCAGCCCTTTCTGCATTAAGCCTGTTGCCGTGGCTTCTCTAATGTCACACCAGTAACTCACTCTCTGTAGCTGTTTAGCAGATATTCCACTCAGAACACAAAACGCTTTTTGCCAAGAAACTTTCAGAGTACTTTTGGCACTATCAGAAACAATCCCGTAGAAATCGATGTCCCGGGGGGGTGAAAAGGCAGCGTTTAATGTCAGCGCAGAGGTGCTATGGAGACCACAGGTGCTTTCAAGCTGCTCCCCTCTGCCATGCCAGGTGGTGGCAGAGCTGAGACATAAGGAAAGCTGCCCAAGCACCTGCCAGACAGGCAGCTCTGCTCCTGCTCTGCTTGTGCCCACAGGCAGCAGCTGAGTGGGGCAGGACCTTGTCCCAGGCTGCCCACCCATGGGGCACATGCCCTCCACAGGAGTGGGCAGGCTGGGCTGCACTCTTCCTCCTCCTCCAGCATGATGCTGCTGCTGCTGCCTAGCAGAAAAAGCTCTTCCACTTATTGGCCCAGTCCCTGAGTTCGCCCCTTCCACGGCAGGGTTCCACAGAAGGGCAGGAAGTGTACAGACCAACATGATTCCAAGAAATCTTAACCATCCGCAGCAATTTGTAACCATCTAGTTCTAACAGTATGTAAGGCTTCTTCACCAATAACCAGGCAAGCTTCGAGCATCACAAAGTCCTCTACTGCAAACACTCTCTCATCTGTTTTGACAGTAAGAGAACTGATAAATCAGTCATCACAGTTCTGGCAGTAACGTAGTCTTACGGGCAGCCTGAGATGAAAGCCCATCTTTTAAAAATTTTAAAATTGCAGCATTATGTATCAGATTATGCATAGAGTTGAGTCTACAAGAAGAAGCCACACACAATCTACAACCGCAACCTAAATTTGACAGATTTGTGCAACGTGAGAATGCAGGGCTCCCACCTAGCATGAACGCACGGGTCCTTCACGAAGGCCAGGAGGCCACAAGCACTGCCTTCCAGTTCCCAGCTCCTTACCTGCCCCTTTCCTGCACCCCACCCCAGGCTGCTGCTCCTGTGCTCCTCACCGACCGCAACATCCCTGCTTCTCTGATTGTCCCTCATGAGGCGAAGGCTGGTCTTGATACTAAACAAATGGATAGACAAGGATGATAAAGCTCATTCTAACATTTTAAGTCTTTCCCATCTAAATGTTTAAGAAAATAAACAGTTAACATCTTTTGAAAGGAAATTTGGCCTAGGTCCACCAAAAATGTTTTGTTTTTTTTCTTTCTTTCTCCAAGCCGCCATTAATCACAGAATCTGTGATTCTGTGATTCTGTGTAATTGTGGCCCAAACAACTGGGAAAACATTAGGGCACTCTACCTGCCAGATTTTCTGGAAACACAGCTTTCACTTTAAGTCCCACATCCTTGAAATACGCATATTAAAAAATCTAAGCACAAGCTTGATACCTCCAGACAGATATTCTGGCTTACCAAACATATGCAGAACACATGCCTTACCCTACCCCAGAAGAGCTCATACAATCAGACTTTAAGTTAAGACACTTTTAAAGGAAGGAAGGCTACTTCAAGTTGTTAACAACAAATGCTGCTCTTGATTTCAATCTTTGCTGCACCTGACCTCTGCACAGCTGAGCTAATGAGGTCATCTATCCAAACAAATAAAATCAACATAGCTGTTCTGAAGGGAGCAGCACAGCATTGATTTACACCAACTCTTGTTTTGGACTATGGAAAATAAACTTTGCCTCTGAGGGCTAAATAATTATACTGGTCAGATACGGAAAACAGCTATAACAAAATGCTATCAAGAGTTATCCACCATTTGATTTGCACTGAAAGATTCATGCACTGCTTTCCAGTTCACAAATGTGATTGTTTCAAACTCTGCTGATAAGATAACTCACCTCAAGCTCAAGCAGGTCAGAATATTCTACAAGCAGAAAGGCACATGAACAAAGTGTTATCTTGACATCGTTAGAAAATTTGTAAATTCTAAGTAACCTAAACCAAAAATCGGCTTTAATATTTCTGATGCTCTCTTTCACATACACAGATGAGACATTTCTAGCATAAAAATAAGCAAAATAGATTGAATTGTAGTGTAACATTTATAACTTCTTAAAATATGCCCAATAAAGCGTTAGTAGTTCATTCTATGGAACTGTTTTCTCCTGAAAGCTACGATTTGATACTTTAAAGAATCATCCATTTCTCTGCTTTCCTCTCTCACACAAGACACAACAAGTATTTAAATTAAGCCATGCAGAGTAAGTCCAAGGGCTTGCAGAGACAGCCTGTGAACAGAGTAGGCATTGGTTCAGAACTGCATATGCATACATGCAAATTTTGAGCAACAGTGTGGAGAGCAGAGTTATGTGTCTTGTTGGTACACCGTTCCCTTACGCACCCAGGGGATCGACTCTACAGGCATGGTTGCCATTTTGTGGAGCAGAGCTGATTCCAGACACGTGAAGAGAAGCGGATACGGTCTCCTCCTCTTTCTGGCAGTGTTCAGATGTCCTTCTATTAACCTAATACAAAAGTCATCTGATGTAAAGTATGTTTCTGCTTTGTCTCTGGAACTTACACCATTAGAAAATGTCAAGAATTTTAATTAAAAAGAAACCTAAAACAGTTTTTGGTCTGGAATTTAATCTTGGTATAAGGCTAGCAAGCCAAGATTGCAGTACTCTGCCTATGTTCAAGTAAAATGGGCTATAATGAAAAAACATTTTAACTAAAATTGATCAAGTAATTAGTTTCTGGTAACTTAATAAATTGGACTGATTCCCCTGCCTAGGGAATATCTGTCCTCTTAGGTTTGATTACTCACTGCTTGAAAATACTATTCCACAACAAATGCAAAACACTGTGGATTAAATTGAAATGGTAATTACATTACAAATTACTCTTCAAGTCCTACAGATCATCATGAATAGGCCTGATGACGTGAGGATGTGAGACAATGTCTCCATTCCCTGAGCGGATCTTGAGTAGAGACCCCAAAATTCTGCAGCATAAATAAGCACAGTAGGCTAAAAAAAAAAAAAAGACAAACATAACATGAAGAAAACCACTCCGAAACCACAAAAGAAGCATTTGCACAGGCCAAACATTTCTAGCAGTATTTTTCTAACTTTTCTGTTCTTACTTTTCATTTTCTAGTATAAGGAAGCTGAAAAATATAAATTAATGCCAAAGTTTAATGAAAACATGCTTGATTGTGCTGCAACTGGCCCTAAGATGTTGCTGACAACAATAACAACGTTGAAATAATGAGAATGCATGTTTATAGCATGTGTTCTCCAACCAGGCTGTAACTTTCATAGAGTCTGGAAGCAAAGAACATAATGGAATTCGATAAAAGAAGGGAAATTAAGAAAAGAGGAAAGAGGAAACAGAAAATACAACAGTAGTGTGGGTAAATGTTTTAAGAAACTAGAAAGGCACTTTTTTTCTAAATACGCAAGAGAATTGACAATGGAAGTCATAGTCTGACTGTATGGCACATAACAAAGACACCTGAAAATATCCCAAAGGGTCAGGAAAAAAGCTCAGGAAGGTTCTATGTTCTGAAAATCGTGTTGAAACTGCGGAAATCAGTCATCTTATGCTTGTTTGCTTACAAAAACATAAAAATAATAACACATTTATAAAAACGAATTGCTCACCTGACAGCCAAGCAGCTAATATATGGAAAGCAAACAATAACCCAGCCTTTAAAGAAAAATAACCAACACAGCTGGAGTATCCATGTTTCCAAGATAGTCAAGAGCGAAAAACAAATGGAGGATTTGTTCTATTTTCCTACATTTCCTAGTCGTCAAGATTCTGCATTTAAACATTCTCTTTCACAATAGAGAAAAAAGGGAAAAAATAAGGAATTAGACAGCTCTTCATAACTGATATTTCGTCAGAACAGAGGCCTCCTCTTACACTGTAAGAACAGCAGTCATAAGGCACAGTGTGATGAAGCAAGTCAAAAAATGGAGGCTGGCCTCTCCTTTACGAGAGGAGGCAGTTCTGGCAGCCAGCACAGTCCTCTGGAGAGCTGAATCACCCCTTACACTGCCTCACCACTGACAGCACATGGAGACCGAAGCCAATGGGCTCCTAAATCACTTGCCTCCACCAAGAGGCTAAAATTAGAAAAGGGGAATTGAGGCTACATCCAAGCTGGAAGAACTCTGCTAGAGCTCTTTGGGTAGCAAACCTGGGCTTGCATGGCAGAAAATGATCATAGAATCAAAGAATCATAGAATGGTTCAGGCTGGAAGGGACCTTAGGGATCATCTTGTTCCAACGCCCCTGCCATGGGCAAGGACACCTCCCACCAGACCAGGTTGCACAAAGCCCCATCCAGCCTGGCCTTGAACACTGCCAGGGAGGGGGCATCAATGACTTCTCTGGGCAACCTGTTCCAGTGTCTCACCACCCTCACAGTGAAGAATTTCTTCCTTATATCTAGTCTAAATCTACCCTCTTCCAGTTTATAACCATTACCCCTTGTCCTGTCATTATCTATCCTTGTAAAAAGCCCCTCCCCAGCTTTCCTGTAGGCCCCTTCAGGTCCTGGAAGGCTGCTATCAGGTCCCCCCGCAGCCTTCTCTTCTCCAGGCTGAAGAGTCCTAACTCTCTCAGCCTGTCCTCGTAGGGGAGGTGCTCCAGCCCTCTGATCATCCTCGTGGCCC
>WBMW01003120.1:0-14777 GCA_013396635.1 Penelope pileata | reverse complement strand
AGAAGGATGTGGAGCTGTTGGAGCGGGTCCAGAGGAGGCCACGAAGATGCTCAGAGGGCTGGAGCACCTCCCCTACGAGGACAGGCTGAGAGAGTTAGGACTCTTCAGCCTGGAGAAGAGAAGGCTGCGGAGGGGCCTGATAGCAGCCTTCCAGGACCTGAAGGGGCCTACAAGAAAGCTGGGGAGGGGCTTTATACAAGGATAGATAATGACAGGACAAGGGGTAATGGTTATAAACTGGAAGAGGGTAGATTTAGACTAGAGATAAGGAGGAAATTTTTCCCTGTGAGGGTGGTGAGACACTGGAACAGGTTGCCCAGAGAAGCTGTGGATGTCCCCTCCCTGGCAGTGTTCAAGGCCAGGCTGGATGGGGCTTTGGGCAACCTGGTCTGGTGGGAGGTGTCCTTGCCCATGGCAGGGGGGTTGAAACAAGATGATCCCTAAGGTCCCTTCCAGCCTGAACCATTCTATGACTCTATGAAATAACCCTTCCAAGCTGAAGTTACATCCCTGACTACTGCTGCATCAGGCTCAGGCCATGCTGCAGTGCTGGGCTCTGCTAATCCAGATTTGTTCACAGATACACTGACACAGCTACAGAGTAAAATGTTTTTTCTAAGGCGAACACTCTTTGAACTGGGTATACGGGTTTTCTCAAGCCAGATAGGCCAGTATACACACATCTGTATCAATTCTGTCTAAGTACTTGTTTCATCAAACAACATATCATCCTGTGCCCTTAGAAAAAAACAACAGCTAGAAAAAACTAATACAAGCAAATATAGGCCATCATAATTGCCATTGCACTTCAGGCAAATCTTTATCTTGAATTAGAAATCCGTAATTAGCGTAAAAAGATGATGTATCATAAAAGCCAAGAGAATTAGTAACTCTATAAATAGATTAAGAGCCTGACTTTCAGAAGGACTTCAAATTGTAATTAGAGGTGTACGTGATGTCACTGCAATATTGAACTATCTATAATTTGCAAGCTCTATTATATCTAGAAGATAGCCACACAGTGCCCACACTGATTTGTCATCAGATCTTCACCTTAATGATCATCAAAATCTAATCCACATGAAAGCAGCCTAAATATTTATGCTATTACTTCAAACATGGATTGGTAGGGCAATTCAGCTCTTGACAACAGTAGATGAATTAGAAGGCATCAATTCTAATCAGCTGCAAACATACTGCATTAGCTTAAGGCCCCTTGAAGCACAGCCCTGATATCTACAAGTCTTATGGTAAAAAGGTAGAAATGGAAAAAAGCAATACTGGAAGGTGGGTCATTCTGTCTCCTTGGCTTAATGGCAAGAGGCTGATCTCTTGAGAACTTTGCACATAGCCCGCCACTGCTTTTCTGCAGGGAGCCCCAGGGACGGGATCAGTGGAAATACTTTTGCTGTCAGGTATGATAAATGATATAGATTATATAGATATAGATCATTAAAATATCCATTCCCTTGTCCACGTTAAGCAAAGGCCCTGGCCACTCTGTCAAGTAATCTTGATGATAGTGTGCTCAGCAAAAGGTGGAATACGAGTGAGAAGCTCGAGAAGCTGAGAATATCCATATGCATTCTGTAAGGGAAAAGGGGACAACAAATAAGAGGTGCACAGCGTTGTCAAACCATGCAGCACAACTACAGTGCATTAACAGTGCTTTCATCCCATATAAATGATTCTTCCTTTTTTCCCCTTCATTTTAACTGTATAAGCAATTTTTCCTGCATGAGATTTAAAACAGCTATTTCCTTCTGGGAAAGAATTCCAGTGAAGGCATCAAACACAATTAAGTCTTTTCAACTGAACAGTTTGTCTCAGCACTGATTTCCCCTCTTTCGTCATACCTTCGGCAGGAGCAATCCCAAGCAGTGAGCTTGGGATTCACCTTCACCTCAGAGCTGGAGGGTGGAAAAGCACCATCACTGTAAGTACATCTGTGCTGCCCTAAGAAATTTACTGAAGTTCAGATTTCTCTGTGACCTCCAAGTTTGTTTGTTTCTGCAAACTGACATGTTTTCTTCCTTCCCTTTTTTCAATGTTTTTTATTGAAATTCCTTTCAAATTCAAATTTTTTTTATGTGCTTGGATACCAACTCACACAACAATACCTCATTCACTATAAAAAAACAAGACAAGTTGTTTTTCTTTTCCAGGGGAAAAAATGTTGAGCAATGTGAAACCATAGCAACTGTCAACTTCCACAAGGTTGTGCTATAAAGGAAAATGGATTGGTGAAGCCACCTCTTAAACATTTATGTGCGCTATCACCATTGTAAATCTAACAATAACACACTTTATCCTATAACTACATTTTCCTTTCAATGAGGGAAGCCATTGATCATTTTAACCAACTATTTGTGACCTACAGTCAGCAGCTCCCATAGGAAGTAAATCTGAGCTAAGGGTAAAGAAGTGAAAATGTGTCTTTTTCAGCAGCTCCTTTTCTAGCAGCACAGGGCAAGAGCTGGTAGGGTGAGATTCTTGCAGCACAAGAATCTGCAATGACATTGAGCTCTATTGTCCTTTGAGCAAATGAAAAATCAAAGATCACAGAAGCCTATTAACTACATAGAATTACTGAAGCAGTAATGAACAGAATAATCCTGAGCGCAGTAGAGTTGGTGCTAAAATTCTTTCTGCAATGATTTCTTTGTTATCAGACTTCTTATGAAGGAAAAAAGAAAGCTTCAAAGTTCCTTTCCCTTCTTGTTAAGTGTATGACACTATTAACAGAGCACAACTTTCTCCATTTGTCATCAGTGGGACACGAATATAAAGACGGATGGACAAGGATTTGCTCTATGGCAATGGACAGTGAGATCCCGTCAGGCTCTGTCTTCCATCCCTCCTCCCTACCGAGGACGTAAACCTTCCCTGTATGTAACAGCAGAGCAGTGGATGAGCAGTTGCTCTCTTTCAGGTATCAACTTTTCTTCTAGGACGCAGGACTGAAACTGAACTTCCGAGCCATAAGTTCTAGTATTTGATCTTATCAGTTTTGAACTATAAGCTAAAAGAAAAATTTAGCATCTGAGTTTAATTTTTGAATCATTTAATGCCTGGGTATTGAAATGAAACATTCTAAATCATTAGTTTGTAGTGAAGGACAAATTTTTTAATACTTAGCAGACAGGAAAATAGAACATCTGTCAAAACAAATAGCTATTATATAACAGCAATCACACAGCAAAAACAATCATTTTCTGCTGCTATGAGATGGTGTACTTCTACCAAAGAAGATATTGCAGCAGCTCAAGTGACAGAGACCATGATGGACAACCGCTCCTTGGAAAGGTGTAGCTCAGAAACACCATAGAAAGGTCTTCCACAAAACCTATCATTTGCACCAGATCAAGCTTATATTGTAAACTCACTGCTACTTTGCAGATCTTACAGTAAAGATAGTGAAAATTACAATGAAATCTTCAGACAAATTTACATTGTGGAACACATTGGGTTTATCAGACTTACATAAACGTAATACAATTTTAAAGCATTCTTGACCAAATCTTTTTCTGCCCACAGAACTGAGATCCTTAGTATAGAAGTATCTTTCCATTTGGATGGTGAATGGTTTTAACCCAGAAAGGTGTCCTGTGAACATATGCAAATAAACTCCCATACATGCTTTCAGATCAAATACGCAGCAGAGAAACATGCTCTACAGGCACACATCCCCAGGGCAGCACAAAGGAGCACACTATCTTTACTGCGCACAGATACATCATTAGCAGAGCAAACATGCACTGGGTGCAATATATTCTGGACCCAATACAGCATGGATCTGCCTAAGAAAAGAACAGTGCTATGGCCGCTTCTGCTCACAAGCAGTTGTAATCAAGAAAACTAACACTCCTGTGACTCCCGCTTTCGCTCTTGCTCTCAGCAGAGATGCATTCACTAACTTTATTGAACTGAGTTTCTTAGCACTTAAGAGTATGTTCCACTACACAAAACCTTGTTTATCAAGGATGTGCCTTTAAACTTCTGGTAATAAAACACAGACAATCAAAGACTGCCAGAGAGACCATAATGCCAAATATTTTTCAGCGTTTTTTCAAACCCAAGTACCATTTAGTATGAATTACTGAGAAGTGATGGCACTCACTTTAATAAATGATAATTTTATTTTTTGTCCTGGCATAGTAACTGGCATGAATTTAAAACGATTTAAAACCCAAAACTCTTTAAATCCAAAGATACGACTTACAGATAACATTGGTCTACCACCTAAATATGGTCTGCTGATTCTTATGTGGCCAATGACCACATATTTTGTTTCTCCAAGCCATTCCGTGGATCAATTAAGACATCTTTTGATATGTGACATGTAATGGAGCCTTAAAAACCTGTGTGATTCTCCAAAAGGTTCACCTCCATGGTTTAAAGAAAGCCTTTTCAATACCAGTAGAATAACAGTTCTTTTATAGTTTAACAGTTTTTTATAGTTTGGCACTATAGCTCAGCTCTTGCATGCACTCTCACTGACTCCCTTGCTTCCCTAATTTTCCACCGTATCTGAATTAACTCACTGTGCAACTGGCAAAACTATTAAATCTGAAACAAGGGAGGAAGAGGGTAGGAATATATAGGCAGGTGTGGAGTGGGAAGGAGGGAGTGATGGCTGCCCTTCTTTTGGTGCCAGGTAGCACCATTAGATCAAATGAAAGTGCACCCTCAGACCAGCAGACAGATCTGGAACAGCATGCTATTTTAGCTTGGAGCCAGGCGGAACTAGAGCCTTAGCACAGGCTTAGCCATTTTGTCAAGTTGGAATCTAAACTGCCATCATCAGCTAAATCAACACTCAAGTCACAGACACAGTGCCTTCAAAAGCAACGCCTAATCTCATGTCTATTAAGAAAGCAACTTCCAGAGAGTCATGTCATTTAGTTTCAATAGCAGGGTATTATCAGCATTGCATAACAGCAAACTTGTTTTCATTGTTAACAGCTATCAATGAAATTTCGTACTTCCACTCTATCTTACATACTGTCACCTAAGTTACTTAAATCCTTTATCCTGTACCAATGTGCTGCTACCATCATTCAATATTACTGACACGTGCTGTTATTTGGAGGAGCAGCTTATGCTTCATTGCTATTATTTCAGCCACACAGAAAAGCTGTAGAAATGAACTATACATACAATGTGAGAAATTTGATTAGCTAAAAAGCACATATTTGCACATTACAGAATAATAAAATACTCAAAAACCACACACATGAATTGCCACTACAGAAACTGAATATGATTTTACTTTTAACCTGGATCAAGCCCTATTACCTAATATAGGCCTTTATATAGAGAACTTCTATTGACTCTAAATAATTCACATCAGCCTGTGAGGATGCAACTGAAAAACATTTTCCCATTACAAAGAAATCTCTTCATGTTCCAAGTCTGCTTGGGATCAGCAGTTCTTTGCAGACAAGAAGATGGTTGAGGTCCTTTGCCATATCTCAGTGTGTGGCGATTCCATAAAACTGACAAAATCAATGAACTTGAAATTCTCAAGACAGTTCATTTCCAAAGAACTTGCTCTACTCAGATAGATTTAACTCAATATACATGTAATAAAGCACATTACTATGGTTTCTGTTTTCCTTAGTTTTCTAATCTGTTTAACCTAATTCAATTCACATATAACTTCTTGGTTTACAATTACCTTACCATTGTAGAATTGTTTTCTTTTCTGAGTTACCTTAATTTCTGTTTATGAGATCCAAAGCTCTGAGTGTCTAGTAAGTTATTTGAGCATTAATGTTGTGGTGGACAGTTGGTGATCCAGGTTACTTGGCTAAGTTGTACACTGCTGCTTGTGCTCTCCATAACTTTTAAGAAATAAGTGTAATAATTAACAAACAAGACATACACACTTGCCTGTTTACGCACTCAAGAGCTTGTAAAACCAGCACTCCCCAGGGCTGAATCAGTCAGTTCAAACAGCTGCTCCAACAGTGTTTCACCATGCAAGCAGCTGTAGTGTTTTGCATGTCTGTCCTGGTAGGCTGATGACCACATAAGTGACACCACAGACAACCACAGCCAAAGAAACTCCAGGAATTGCTGTAAGGAAGACCACTTAGGGATCCATCTGTGAGAGCTTTCTTACTCTGTTCTGTGCATCATTGAACAGGAAACATTTCATAAACTAAGCTCTCTGGCAGCAGAGAAAGCTGATCTACTATCCTTCCACTTAAATAGACTACAAGTTACAACTATACAGGAGAATAACAGAATCACAGAATGATAGGGGTTGGAAGGGACCTCTAGAGATCATTGAGTCCAACCCCCCTGCCAAAGCAGTTCCCTACAGCAGGTCACACAGGTGGGCGTCCAGGCGGGTCTTGAATATCTCCAGGGAAGGAGACTCTTGGCCACGCTCTTTGGAATGTACCCCAGGGTCCCATTGGCCTTCTTGGCCACCATGGCACACTGCTGCCTCATGGCCAACCTGTTGGCCACCAGGACCCCCAGCTCCTTCCCTGCACAGCTCCTCTCCAGCAGCTCAGCCCTCAACCTGGACTGATGCATGCGGTTGTTCCTCCCCAGGCACAGTACTCTACACTTGCAACTATCAAGATAATTTAGGTACTAATAAACATAGATTCATAGAATCATTAAGGTTGGAAAAGACCTCAAAGATCATCTAGTGCAACTGTCAACCCATCACCACCACGCCAACTAAATCATGTCCCTCAGTGCCACATCTATATGCTTCTTGCACACCTACAGGGATGGTGACCCCACCACCTCCCTGGGCAGCCTGTGCCAGTGCCCGACCACTCTTTTCAAGAAGTTTCTCCTAATATCCAACCTGAACCTTTCCTGGTGCAATGTGAGGCCATCCCCTCTCATCCCATCGCTGTTACCTGGGAGCAGAGGCCGACCCCCACCTCACCACAACCTCCTGTCAGGGGTTGTAGGGAGTGACGAGGTCTCCCCTGAGCCTCCTCTGCTCTGCACTGACCCATCCCAGCTCCCTCAGCTGCTCGCCACTGCACTGTGCTCAGACCCCTCACAGCTCTGTTCCTGCTCTGGACACGCTCCAGGGCCTCCATGTCCTTCCAGTAGTGCGGGGCCCAGAACTGAGCACAGCACTGAGGTGCAGCCTCATCAGAGCTGAGTACAGGGAATGATCACCTCCCTGCTCCTGCTGGCTACACTACTTCTGATGCAGGCCAGGATGCCGTTGGCCTTCTTGGCCACCTGGGCACACTGTCTGCTCATGTTCAGCCGAGCATCAACCAACACCCACAGGTCCTTTTCCTCGGGACAGCCTTCCAGCCACTCTGCCCCAAGCACTGCATGGGGTTGTTGTTACCGAAGCGCAGGACCCAGCACTTGGCCTCGTTGAACCTCATCCCGTTGGCCTTCCCAGCAATCCAGCCTGTCCAGATCCCTCTGTAAAGTCTTCTGACCCTCAAGCATGTTTAATCTTGTCTTCTTTATTTCAATTATGGTGCTGTATTTTTACTTTGATTTAAATTCCTTTTCACGATCTGTGCAATTCATAACATGGTGCCTACATTTTGGGCACACATGCAGTAAGCTGATGGACATGGCTTGTGGCATGGCTACTCAGCACCTTCACAGCAAGAAACACAATGCACTGGGGTATGAGAGAAGCTTAGCAATGTTTCCCTAAAGATTGGGTCACAGCCATGGAAAAAAACACACAGTAGTTCTCAGTCCCTTCTTTACTTCTAGCCCAACATACTCACCATACTTTCTGAAGAAAACTTTGTGGGTGGTTGCCTAAACATGCTTTAAAATTAAAATAAACTATACTGAATGTTAGATGATATCCAACTTTTTGCCACACCATCCGGTAAATAACACAGAGGTAAGCTGGGGGCCTCAGGCCTGGGCGCAGTGCTCCAGGTGGGGCCTCACGAGGGCAGAGCAGAGGGGGACAGTCCCCTCCCTGCCCTGCTGGCCACAAACACTCTTCCTCTGAACCCTTTCTACTCAGAAATGCTCTTTGCTGAATTCACAGCTGGAAAGGGTTCAGAAGGAGCTTGACCAGCAGAAACATGGTGCTTTACCAAGGGAATGCAGGGCTTTTCATTGAAACAGACCCTACCCTGTCACTGACGGATGCTACCTTGGCAGGATGGCAGGCAGTCTCCTCTCTCAAAGCAACTGGAGATTATCAGTAGTCATACAAAATTGCAACAGAACTTACACTTTAAGCTTATTAAGTCTCTACAAAGATTTCCAGGAACAGAATTAATTCCCCTAGGTAAGAGATGGCTTTGCTGTACCTGGGGCATGGATTGCTTCCACCCTTACTGTTTCAGGAGGGCTGTGGTTTTGGCATTAATGCGCTAGTAAGCAAAAATCCCTGAAGACATTCTTTCCCCTATAGAAAGCCTGTCTTTTTGCCACTCTGCCTCTGTGACAGCAATGACAGCACACTCCAACCTTTGCAGAGTCCTGGCAGCTCTCAAATATTTTGCAGTAAGAGTAGTATTCAACTCAGCAACAGGAGATTACTGCTATTTCAGAACAACTTTAATTCAGAGGTTTTCAAAACCTTTCAGATTCCCTATATGGCGCTTCCAGGCTGCAAACTCTAAACTCAGGGTTTTGGCAGCAAGGTGACACTTTGACACATGCCCTGCATTTTCTGCTAACATGATGTCAGATCCTGCTCTTTGCTGTACATTTGAACTTCCTTTCCAAGGAGGCCATGAAGGTACAACTTGTCCACAGAAGCTCCTGGCGGTATTTCTGTACCTGAGCCACACCACCCAAAGGATGGAGATGTTCCAACATGCTGCTACACAGCATGCTACACTACAGCACGGCCAGATTTGCTGTTGTCCATGATCCCCTGTATCTCCTCATTTGCCAAATGAATCTCTGAATTACAACTTACCCTTTATTCTCTTTTCCCTGTAGCTAAGTTCTTGCTTACAGTAGCAAGGTTTGTAACACCAACAAGTATTTCAGGTAAGCTGTCTGCCACTACACCTGACTTCGTCCCTGCAGTCCAGCTGTAAATAAATTCACCTGGATGACCATCTGTGCTTGAGCACAGACAGAGGGGACCAGCTATGCCGTAAAAATGGATGTTCTTGAATGTTTAATGCACATAACCTAACTTTTCTAAAATTATCTGTACTGTGGGTGCTACTACACATACATACCCATTCTCCTGCTCACTGTTAGCACATTCCCAAGTTTTACAGCCACACAAGCCTTCCCACCTTTCAGTCTCTTCACCGAAACACGGCTGTAGGAAGGAAGGAATTACTATGGATCAGATCTGTACCTGGTTTCAAGGAGCAATGTCCTGTTAAAATTATAGCAGCTTAAAACATGCCTTACAGTTTTGTATTCCAGGTATTCCAAATAAGGCAAAAGCAAAGAGACTGAAGCAGCAGGAACTCCAGTTGTTCACTTCTTTTGAGTGTTAGAGGCTTTGGTGGCATTCTTTCTTCCCCCATTGCTGTGGCAGGAAGTTGAAGGGAAGACAGAAATTGCTGGAGAAGCCACAACAGTGTTCTACATCACACTAATTGTGTTCGACTGGCCTGCCTCTTTGGAAATGGAAAATACGACGGCAGTTGTTTTTGTTTTGGCCTTAGGTGTTTCTGCAGCAGTGAATAATTTATTATCTTATTTTATATAAGGTATTTTCCAACCAGCTAATGAAGACTCCACTATCATGAATCAACTAAAGACATTTAAAACACTGTAAGGTCTGATGTTTTTTTGTTAGTGAAATTGAATTTTCTGATGTGTACTCAAAATGCCAACACATAAACATTTGTTAGTATTTCAGGCATAACATTTTAAAATCATTTCCTTGGGAAAAGTCTACTGATCCTGATTCTCAAAAATGAAGCCCACCTCTACATCCCTTTCTTTTTCTCCAGTTCACTACATGAAATGATTCATGAGCACAGGGATATTCAGTGATGTACCGAAAGCATGAGAACCAAACCTGCTTTCATCAGCATCCTGGTAAAAGAAGAAACTAACAAAGCATTGTCTGAAGAGCCAACATGCCACAGAGTACAGCATATCCACATAATTACAGTGGATCAATTACTTTACGTAAATTTAGAGGCTTAATCCTATGGAACTGGCTTAATCCCATGGAACTGAAGAGAACATGTTTCATGTCTTCTTACTACTCTTCCATCAGAGCTCATTTTCTTTATTTCCTAACTCAAGGGTTCTTTCTTGTATCTGCATGAGAGTATTTTAAACTGACTATTCTCAGAACAGAAGACATTGTCTGTTTTTAAAAGCAATCACATCAATGAAAGTACACAGCAGAAAGGAAGCAGAAGGAAAGATACAGAAAGACCACTGCTTTTTAGTAAATAAAACTAAGAAGCTGCAGAATAAACAATGTTTAAATCAAACTTTTTTCAAACATTATTTAATGTTTGCCAAACCATCTTTGTGCCTACTCATCTGACCTGCATCTTACAGGCCTCCAGCTGCAAGTCCTGAGAGGACGTGGCTCTGAATAATACCACAGTCAGCAAACACACTCAGACAACCCTGTTTTATTGAGAGGTCAATTTCTGGGCTAGAAATAGGCATCAAATAGTTTTTTTACTCTACCAAAAGTACCACCATTTCCAAAGTTCACCTATTTTGTGTTGAGAAAACCCAAAATCCTTCACAGAGGAGGCTAACATGATTCCACTCTACACACTCATTTATTAAAGCTGAGATTTATACCTAAGCTGCCCACACTGCAGCTGAGTACCCTAGCCACAGAGTTACATGATTCAGACTCTCTTCTCCTTTCATTGGTACATTAAATATTTTATTGCTTATAGATAGAGCTGGATTAATGGGAGAGAAAGACAAATTCCCCCACACTAACAGGTTTCTTGGGGATCTAGGTAACTCTTCAGTGTTCCAAGTTGGAAACAAGAACTTATTTTTATTAATTTTAATGAATCAACATCTTTGAGTTAAAAATATTTCAATAGAAAACAATATCGCAAATTCAGCTCTAAATCTGGGTTCTACCCTACTCTGCTACAGCTAGTTGTCTAAGCATTTGGCTGTGATCAAACACCTTAAGTCATAGGCACATTATACTACATCTAAGATATTTTGCCAGCATCCTACTCCCAAATCTACAGAGGAAGCGCAATTAACAATATCTAGCAAAAAGGAGATTTTTATGTTTTTTATGTTTTAGAGAGCATCTAAAACAGACCTCTGACTCATCCTTTAGAAACAAAGTATCTGTAACACAAACAAAATCAAAACAAACACCTAATTTACCTTAATGGCAAACAACTTACAGCAAGATTGTCCCAGTACCAGAAAACTTGGACCAAACTGCAGAGTACATTTAATTTGACACACATCCAATTTAGTTCAACAGTGAAGCACAGGCACACGCAGATTACAATCCCGCCAACCGCTGTGAGTTCACCTGGGTGTTCACTGTTGGGCTCTCATCGAAGCAGTGTGCTGAATCGGGAGCATGAGTGCTAGCACCACAAGCTGTACACAGAAAGGGTTGGCAGTAACAGAGCAGTAGACTGTGTGAAAAACAGCATCATTTGCTATAACCAAAAGCCAACTGAGTATTTGAGCAAGGTACCAAGGTGAGAGGAGAGCTACAAACTATTACAGAGTAGGATAACAACTCATATTCTCAAAGTGAACACATCAAGTAGGCTGACAACAGCTTAGCCATGAAGTAGAGTTTTTCTGTGCTTTCACTAAAATACTTCCTTTTAAGCATCTGTAGTTTTGAGATTGAGCAACATTTGATTTGAGCAAGAGATTATTCATTTTTGTTTGAAAAGTGAAAAACTGACTATTTATTTCCTTTGACAAGCTCTATTAAAACACGGATTCCTATAGGCATGCTCCAAATTCCAAAGAATTGAATGTGTGTTTTTTCTGTTGACCTGGTCATACTGCAGACAGTCTACAGATGCTGTTTTCATAACTGCAGATACAAGGGACTTGTAAGAGAGAATGAGGAAATTCACCCTCCACTATTCCTTTTAAAATACATTGTTAACTTTACATCTCCAATTTCTTCTTGAAACAATGTCAAAAAAACTCAGTGTACCTGCCAGTGTTTTTCTCACACCTATCAAGACATCACATTCTTGTACCAAAAACACTGCAATTTGTATAGCAAATACTTTGATAGTCCCCGCTATTTCTTCTTCACAGTAATTTCTTCCAACAGTAACAAAATTAACAGGTCTTTAAAGTACATACTCTGTTCAGCACAAACTCATGTGGACTCACAAACTTGAAATTAAGTTAACAATACAACATCATATACTGCACACATCAGTACAAGCTGGGGGCTGAGCTGCTGGAAAGCAGCTGGGTGGGCTGGTGGACAACAGCAGTGCTCTTGTGCCCAGGAAGGCCAATGGGACTTGGGGTGCATTGCACAGAGCGTGGCCAGCAGGGTGAGGGACGTGATCCTCCCCCGTTACTCTGCCCGGGGAGCACACCTGGAGCACTGTGTCCAGTTCCTGGCTCCCCAGTTCCAGGCACAAAGGGAACAGTCCAGCACAGGGGTACAAAGTTGATGGGGGCCTGGAACATATCCTGATGGGGAAAGGCTGAGAGTTCTGGGGCTGTGCAGCCGGGAGGACAGAAGGCTGAGGGGATCTGATCAATGTGATTCTGTGATTCTGTGATTCTGTAATGCTTATAAATATCTGAAGTGTGGGTGACAAATGGATGAGGCCAGGCTTTTTCCAGTGGTGCTCAGTGACAGCAGCAACTGGCACAAACTGAAACACAGCAAGTTCCATCTGAACATGAGGAAAATCTCCTTTACTTTGACGGAGACTTAGCACTGGAAAAGCTGCCCAGGGAGGTGGTGGAGTCTCCTTCTCTGGAGATATTCAGACCCGCCTCGACGTTTTCCTGTGCAACCTGCTCCAGGGAGCTGCTTTAGCAGGGGTTGGACTGGGAGATGCCCATAGCTTCCTTCCAGCCCCTATGTTTCTGTGATTCATTCTAACTGGTAGTTGTATTATTCGAAGAAAACAGTTCCACACTAGAACAGCTCATCCTACTTTCTAGAACATCCTTCCCTGTACTTAAGGAAGTGTATAGATGAGCACACAGGTAGGAGTCTTAGACCTACAGTTAGGTACACCTTCTAAAACATGTTCATGTCTTATATATTGAAAAAAAAAAAGTAAAAAATGTAAAATGCCTAGTATAGAAAATGAACAACTTGATTGACTAATTTGCAATGACAAACCTCGAATAGCCATAACCCAAACAATCATGAACACCACAGAGAACTTTCTTCATACAAAAAAGTTGTCTTAGCAAAAGGATCTTGTAGGTGCTGAAAGTGGAGAAGGACTTAAGAGGTGACCGAGAAAGTTCTGAGGATCACTGAACAGGAATCTACATCCGATTAAAGAAGCGTCTAAGCTGAAAGGAAAAGGAAAACAGGAGCATATTGGGAGCTACTGCACACATTTGTCCAGCTCTTAGTCTTCTTTAAGTACTAATTCATTGTCACTTATGCAGTAGAGTAGCAAAGTACTTGGGTGTTCAATCTACATGCAAATGTCTCACCTAGTGCTTGTTATCTTCAGAGTATGAGTTTCTTCCAAAAACGAGGTTTTGATAACATTTATATACATGAGTTTTTGCTCTTTTCTGACATTACATTTGTATTGCCAATCTGGGAACTTATTTCAAAAGAAATAACATCCTAAAAATCAACCTATAGTTTGTGGAAATGTCCCTGCCATTTTAACCGTAACATATGAGATGAGGTAACCTCTACATGGTGTTTTGGAACACACTGGTTATACAAAGTACTTCATAGGAATTGGTCTGGAAAGTCATCATACTAAATCATATTCCACGTGTTCTGCTATAGGGCAGCACAGACATTCACTCTTCTGAGAAATGCCAAAATGCCTCAGTCCCTGAGGTCAACTGCTTTGGAACCGGCGCAGCCAGAGCCGCGGCGGCAGATTTTGAGGTACAGGGGGGTTTTGGGAGGTTCCTTTCTCAGGGGAACTGCAAGAGAGTGGAGTGTCCCGGCAGCTCCTGGCAGCTCTCGCGAGAGAGGGTGACACAGCGTGGGCATTGCCAGGGCAACAGTGCCCTCACCCCTGCCCTCAGCCTTGAAAAAGCCTCACGGAGGCACGGGGAGGAGCGATCAGCGAGTGAGTGCCGCCCCTACCATGTTGCAGTGGTGGGTGTGGGAGCTCATACCGCAGGGCGCAGGAATTCTGTCCCTCCTCGCTCGCGAGTCCATCCTATTTATTGCCTGTCTCTGTGACCACTGTTTTTGCCATGGTCTCCACCAGGCAGAGAGCTTGCCCCAAAAAGACCGTGGCGACCCAGATGGAGGGTCTGCCCAGAAACGTGGCTATACAGGTCTCTGGCTGCAGGGAGTGCCAGAGCAGGGAGTGCCTGCTGCTGCCGGGGGAGGGCAGCAAGCATTCTACCTGTGTGAGGTGTGAGCAGGTGGAAGATCGGCTCAGCATGGTGGCAGAGCTGAAAGAGGAGGTTGAGAGACTGAGGGCCATCAGGGACTGTGAGTGAGAGATCAACTGGTGGAGCAGCTCCCTGGCGTGCCAGAGGGAAAGGCGCTGGGGAGACACCCCACAATTGGTGGTGGACTCCCTGCCCTGTCCCTGTCGGGCAAAGGGGGGGGATCTGAGGGATGGGAGGGTTGGCAGAGAGTCCCTGCTCGGTACTGTGGGCGAATCCCCCTTCTGCCTACCTCGCATCCTCAGCTCCCCCTAAGCAATAGGTTTGCA
>WBMW01003119.1:219722-248114 GCA_013396635.1 Penelope pileata | reverse complement strand
GGGCGGCCTCCGCTACACCTCGCGGCGGCTCCGACATCGTCGGCGGAAGTGGCGTTGCCACGGGAACGACGGTCTCCGCCCCGCAGCGAGCGGAGCACCGTCGCTCCGCCTTCACCGTAAGTCGTCGTGCGTTTTTGCGCGTCACTTCCGCTCCGCCTTCGCGACGGGCGCTGAGGCGTTCGGGCGGTCGCCATGGATCCGCGGGGACGGCGCGACCCGCGGCCGCTGCTCCGCCTGGTGCGTGGGGCGGGGGCGGGCGGCGGGGGCGGGCTTTGGGCCGGTGCTAACGCTTGGCCCCGCAGGTGCTGGCCGCCGTGGTGCTGCTGTCTTGGGGCTACGTCCTGTACGGTGCGCGGGAGGCAGCGCGGTGGCAGCTGCAGAGTGGGTGGGCGGCCCCCGGGCTGCCCTAGGCCGAGGCAGAGGGGCCGAAGGACGGCGACGGGAGCGTGGAGCGATCTGCGAGGGAGCCGAAGGAAGGCCGGAGGAGCTGCGAGGCCAGCTGGGCCAATAAAGGTTGTGCTGCTCTCAAGAAAAAGCAACAAGTGGAAAAAGGCTGCTCTGTGCTGATTTGTTATAGCGCAGATGTGGGAGAGGGGCAGGCAGAGAGATGAACAGGCTGCAGGCAAGGGACTGACCTCCGCAACAGCTTTGTGCAGCCCTGCTAGGGTCAGGTAAGCAGTGGTGCCGTCAGCCAGGTTCCTTTCACCTTGTTCAGACAGGGGCGTGAAGTTTAGTACTGGGAGCACACACAGGTCCACAGACCCCCAGGTACAACACAGCCACCCTGTTCATCTGGTGGCCCTGCCCATAGGCTGGCGTTCCTGCTTTGTGGGTCATACTCGCCAGCTTGGTGCTTGCTTGTGCTGTCACCCTGCAGGCACTGTGCACCTCCCCACGCGCCCACACAGGTCTTTCTGGCCACCTGATAGCCCTGCTCATTCCCGGTGTAGGGGCATCACAGGACAGCTGAGCTGCTACCAAATTACAAGTTTTCTGTCAAACTACATCCCCCTGCGCATGCACACACTTCTCCATGGGGTTTGGTGGTGTGCAGACACTTTGGCTTGCCGATACCAGACATATGCTGTGACCAGCAGTCCTGGTGCTGATGCTCGCTTCACTCATCCTGGTTATCCCAGTCGCAGCACTTGGGACACACGCAGCAGTCCTGTCCTAGGAGCTGGGGCTGAGGCCATTGCCCACATCCATTACTGCCATCATGACACTTACCTGCTCCTATCTCTAGGGCAACTGGAGGGCCCCCTGTCCAGAATACTCATCTTGGGTCCACTTCCTAAATGCTGTGTGCATGTCATCTCTTAGCCATCTGGGAGACATCTGGAGTCTGTCTGCAGCTCCAGAGTGACCAAAATGGGCGGCTGGAAGGTGCTGTGGGCTCTTCTGTCTGTCCCTCACCCTGATACCCACCGTGCAGGGTGCCTGGCTGCCTACTTCTGCTGGCTGCATCATGCTCATGAAGCAACCTGGCTCAGGCAGAAGAGGATGCAGGTCTCCTTCATGGGGAGGGGTTGTTTATGAGCTGAACAGCTGGGAAGAGGAGAAGCCTGGTGACTCCTCTCCCAGACCCCACACCAACTTGCTACCTCACCTCACCTCACCTCACCTGACCCACAGACCTCATCAGGCTTTGCTTCTCAAGCCACTGGGCCCTTTGGCATCTCTGTCAGCAGCAGAGCATTGGGTGTAACACCACATCTGGGCTTCAGTCCCTGTGGAGAGTTGGGTAATGCTCCTGCAGCATGGCAGCCAGCTGGGAGATGGAGGCTGGGGCAGGCTCCCTGTCAGGCACCGCAGTGACTGGGAGATCAGCCAGAGGCTCAGGCCACTCGATTTGTGGTGGCTATTTGTAACAGATCCCCATAAATGCATGAAAATTGTCACAGGTTCCAACAGTGCCACAGCAAAGGTTTCTGTGCAGACAGAGAGGCGCTCTGCCTCTCCAGGGAGCCTTATTCCCCCTGGGTAGCTGAGCATCCACCACCCAGAGCTGTTTTGCAGGTAAGCAGCCACCAGATGGAGAAGCACTCCACAGCATCACTGCCAAGTCCAGGCAGCTTCCCTGCCCGCAGTGAGCAGCAACCCTGTGCTTAGGGGAGCTTCTCCAGCAGCCCTGGAGCTGGAGCTGCTCCCTGTCCCTACTCCCTGGAAGTGCAAGCCCACAGCTGCTCACGTCAGGGATACAAGATGTCCCTGCAGCTGAGTGAGTGTTTGCCCTATGACAGCAAGGAGGGAGAAAGATTACCCACAATTATTATTGTGCTGTGCTAATTAAAAAAGCAGTGTGATCTCAGCTCTGGTGAGGATGCGTCTTGAGTACTGTGTTCAGTTTTGGGCCCCTCACTACAAGAAAGACATCGAGGCCCTGGAGCGTGTCCAGAGAAGGGCAATGAAGCTGGTGAGGGGTCTGGAGCACAAATCTTAAGGGGAGTGACTGAGGGAACTGGGATTGTTCAGTCTGGAGAAGAGGAGTCTCAGGGGAGACCTTATCGCTCTATACAATGCCCCTGAAGGAGGTTGTGGTGAGGTGGGGGTTGGCCTCTTCTTCCGGGTAGCTAGCAACAGGACAAGAGGGAATGGCCTCAAGTTGTGCCAGGGGAGGTTCAGATTAGATACTAGTAGAAACTTTTCCAAGAGAGTGGTCAGATACTGGAACAGGCTTCCCTGGGAGGTAGTGGGGTCACAGTCCCTGGAAGTTTTCAAGGTACATCTGGATGTGGAACTGAGGGACATAGTTTAGTGGATAATCTTGGTGGTAGGTGGGTGGTTGGACTAGATGATCTTGGAGGTCTTTTCCAACCTTGATGATTCTATGATTCTGTCTTTCTGCAGGTGCAGAAACGAGAATCTCAAGCTTCTCTGCCTTGCCCTGTCTTCTCTCTATGCTGTGGAGCAGCAGCAGCTCACTTGGGTCAGTATTCAGGCTCTGAAAAAACCCTCATTGCCCCATCCACACATGATGTGAAGCCATGCCAAGGAAATGACAGCAGTGCAAAGCAGTTCTCCTGGGTAGCAAGGGAGTGGGATGAAAGTCCCCGCAGAGGTGGGGAAATGCCTCTTTCAAGAGTAGTGGTAAGGGCACAGCTTGCAGCTTCCATCACTTGATCTTCTGCTGGCCTCTGCTGCTTGCCGAATAACAGCAGCTTTTTCAGAAAAGCAAGATTAAAATCAGGCGCTCCCCAAGGGCTTGAAACCACGCCCTCAGCAGGACAAATCTCTCTGTTTTGCCATTCAGGTCATCATAAAACACACCATGGAGCTCCAGGCAAAGAAAGAAACCCCAGAAACCTGGAGTTTAGATTCAGCAGTTTGCCACAACAGAGAAAATCTTCACTGTGAATCTTCTTCCCAGAAGTTAAGCGTTGTCATGAGGCCAAGACCGTAAGTCATTGTCCAAGATTAAGCTCCTGATATATGGATTAAAAGTGATTTAAGAAGACCTTTAGTAGATACCTAGTCTCTAGAGATAAGAGAGTATAATCTCAGTGTATCATCAGTTGCAGGGTTAAAAATTCAGTTCCTATGCAATTTTGATGCCAGTTGTCTCATTTCTTTGTAAGCTAAGCTCCTCTCTCTAAAGAAGCTCCTTGAGAAGCAGCCCACTTTCAGTGCTGCCACCTATGCTTCACGTGTTACCTCTCATGCCCGTTCTAACTCTGCTTGGTTCACTGTCAGGGGCTTGCCCGTGGAAGTCAAAAAGCACATGCAAACCCCTCAAGCTTGCATTCTGGGTCTTGGAGGAAGGGCCCAGACCTGTGCTCAGCATCCAGTTGGGAGCAGTCAGGTCTCCTCACCCACGAAAATGCAGTGAAAAGCAGAAAATATTTCCTGTCCAAAGCGAACAAAAACTATGTTTAAGCAGTGTTAACTGTTCAGCTGTAATTGCCTGAGGTGGCTGTTCTTACACCCATCATCCCTAAAGGAACATAGAATGCTGATGAAATCCCCTTCAGATCTTTTTATTTATTTATTTTATATTTTAAATAAAACAGGGCTTATTTATGACAGCAAAGCTTGTTTGTTAGCCATGAAGTGTTTTGTTTGTTTGCTTAGCTTTCAGGTTGTTTGGGAAAATTGTGATTTTGATGCTTTTGATTAGCATCGCTAAGAGGCACTTCAGGTTAATGAAATGATTAATTGATTCATCCAGGTATGCAGCCACACTAACAGCTGCTTCTACAGATACAAAAGATTTCCCTTCAAATACAGTCTTGCCTCGTGTTAGTACCCATGGATACATGTTAATTATATGGTTGACAAGAATATGTAAGGATAGCTAATGTTGTAGCTGTTCTATTTAATGAAGACTATTGTAAAAAAGTCAAAAAATCGGAATAAAATCATCAGTCAAGCAGGAAATGGTGGGCTGAGTTCTGCTTTAAACCACCTTAATCTGCCAGTGATAAACAATTTCTCTCAAATTATAACAGCAAGGAAGCTGGAACATAATTGCTTAATTCCTGCATTACAGGGTGTTTGAAAACGGAGGAATTATGCAAGTTACAGAGCCCTTTGCCTGCTTAATAATTATATGCTTTTATTGTGCTGTCAATTTTTTATGCAATATTACCTGAATCCTAAAAGCAGAATAAATACAGCATTTGGTGAATATGCACAAGCTTACAGCTTGGTAAAACGAGCTGAACAATCTTTTAAAATCCCAGTGGTGACTACACCTAAAATGCATATAGTCCTAAAAACAGTACTACAGATTTCATGGTGAAAGAGAAAAAAAGATGTATGCATGGTATAGGCAGAGAAAAAATGAGGGTAAGAGAGTGGCACAGCACAGTGGAAGACAACAGAGACCAAGAGAGGGTGGCATGTCAGGGGACATTATCAGTGCTTCCTGATTAAAAACTCAACAGACATAGGAGTGGCTTGTCCGAGTGGCGATGTTGCCAAAAGTCACATACAAATTTGGATGGACAAGTTTCAATTCCTTATTTCAAATGCAAGCAGGGGGGTTTCTTACTACATTGCTACTTCAGTTCTCCTCCACTGTTCACTGCAGTCATCTGCCATCGTTCATCCCATGCTGTGACCGTTTCATACATCTTGGTGGAAAGGAACACACAGATCTGAACAGAAAACAATGTTACGGTGCCCTGGCCCCTGCCAGTTGCTTGACAAAGCTGCATAGCATGTGAATGTGATCAGCTAAAATGAAGCAAAAGCATGCAATGCCTTCTGCAAAGGCTAGACGGCAGTGTTGGCACATACTCCAAAGCACAGGCAATGTACTGCTTGTATTTTGCACAGTGGGCTGAAAATTGCGAGTCCTCTACTTACAAGAATCAGGTTTGGACCTCTTCTTTTGTCACCTGAAGTAAAAATGGCTTAGCATCCGTGAAACTTCAGCCCGAAGACCAGCAACCAAAAAGTCTTAAGCAGATTTCCCCAAGCAGAAATAATGTATCATTTACTTTACTGTCTTCCCCCCCCTTCCCACCACCTAATTCACATTTCTATATGTCAGTGCACTATCTGATTTAACAGTGACACACCATCAAATGATCTGGTCATTAAAAGGAATGTGCATTATTGGAAACGAATATTTACATTCAAATTAGATTAGATAAAAAATGAGGTGGGGGACTTTGCCACAGACACAGGAAGAGATGAATGGTTAAAAAGATGAAGACCATCAAAGACCATATGTTGCCCAAAGCAAGCTTTAATGAATTTTATTGTGGTTCAGTGAATCTGGTTGGCTTTTAACGGTTCATTTGGTAAGTTGTTGCTGCAGCGATTTCTAATAATAATGTCACAATAATCTTTTAACCAAGTACAGTTTTGTGACCATACGGGATTGCTCTAAAGGCAGTTTCTGGACTTGCTGAGATGGGAGAACACATGCAGTGGGTTCCTTGAGCTTCCTCCACTGTGACATGCATCACATGGAAAAACAAGAGGACAGCATCCACGCTTCTCTTCCACTCAGATGAGGATTGTTTTGAAATGACAACAGCAGCTGAGAGCAGAATATTGCCAGCAGACAGGGACAGCGTTTACTTCAGCCTTTGGTGTGACTTCAGTCTTAAAATCTTTGGCTGTTACTAATTACAGTCAATATGACAATACATTTTTTACACAACATTACTTATTTTTTTATAGTTTTTTCCTAGTCCTCTTTTCCAAATGATATTTTGACTTCATACTTACACTGATTCAAGTAGCAAAGTAACCAAAAATAGCTAATATTTAAGAAGTGTTGAACTGCAGTTAAGACTGAATATATACTGGCTTTCATCATTAAGCATAAGCTGAATGCCAGCAGTTTAACCCAAATGCGGGAAAAAAAAAAAGGCCATACTATTTAAATAGCTGGCTAGCTAGGCAGTTTGATAACCGTACTTATCTTTTTTTCAGCAGTTGCAGTTGTCCTGCTGTACCCCCACGTTTCTACAGAGGCTCTTACTCACAGGATAACACACAGTCTTCTGTACTGTCATTTTTCAGCAGTAACTGAGTGGACAATACATTTTGCAGCAGGTAGTGCCTAATGCTAGAAGGTGAAATCTGTGGTGCAGGAAAAGGGGAAAGAATGGTAACAGAGACTTTCCCTAGCAGATTAAAGCCCAGACATTCAGATGGCCCACATGCACTTACTTGGGACAAATAACCTTATCAGAGTCAATAAAAGCGTGCTATTTGGAATGACAAGCTCTGTACAAACATCTGCAGTAGCCTTCAAATTAGTGGCAGCCTTCAAATTAGTGGCAGATGGGAAGCTTGCTTTGACCTTGACAGTTGTTCCCAGTGTTTTCATGTTTCATGTGATTTCATGACCTTCCAGCATTAGGACTAAAAGCCCATTAATTCCGTTTCTCTAGAAGCAAGCAATCCTTGTGGGGCTGCTATTTATTAACCACTTGTATTTCACTTTATATATAAAGTGCCCAAATACAAGGCACTGCAAGTTAACATGCTGTGCTTGTTTGCAGGATCAGACACCAGGCTAAGTGCACCCAAAAGCTGTGCCTGTCTTTCAAGGGAGAGGCTGCATGCTACCGCGTATGTCTGCAGGCAAGTCCTGATGGACACAGGGTTCCACTGGTTCCCTGCTTCCAGCAAGCCTGCTTCTGATGGGATTTATACAAGATGTGTGTTCCACAGGCTTGTGTTAGCAGACTTATGTGAACTTTGCAAGCATTTGCATTTTTCTGTTATCATCTCACCTCTGATTATAAGAAGACAGTCCATGAGGTCAGAACAAGAAGCCCCACCTTGGCAAATGCTGAGCTCTTTTCTGGGTAGAGGAGCTGCTTGGGTATTTCACCTGGACAGAAATACACTGAGAAACATGAATATTTCACTCATTGTTTCCATTTTTACTCTATTGGTGGCATACCTGAGGAGTTACATGCCAGCTCAAAAAGTAGTCTATTAAGCTCCTATGCCTTGCTTCAACCAGGCCACGTGTAGAAGCAGCCTGCAGACTTGATTCACTGTGGCCAGCAAGATTCTGCCTCGACCAAGGGATGCGGTCCAGTGATGAAGGTGTCAGCTCTGAAATGAAACAATCCTCAAACAATCGCAGTTAATTGGACCTTCATCCAAAGTGCTGTGGAGGATGTCTGTCAGCATGCATGTACTGGGGACGTACGTAGTCATAACACTGTGACAAACCATGTTTTTGTGCAAGCACGCTTCCCTGGCTGGGGGCTGAGAGGAGAGGAGCAGATCAGAGAGCTGCTGGGCACATAGAGCCAGCAACCCACAGGTCAGCCTGGCTCTTCCCTGAGGCCCTGAGCACACACAGGGCTTTAAAGAGCCATTAGAAAAACAGCTAGTATGCACTTTTGTTTTCCTAAAGCTCTCTTTTAAGCTCTGCCAGCACAGTTTGGGCCATGAAGTAGCTCTGCCTGAGCCAAACTGGAGAGGAGTCCTCTTCCACTCCTCAGCACGAGAGTCTGCGCCACTCACAGTGGTGGGTCTGCCTCCTTCCTCACAGAATTTCTTTCTTCGTGAATGGTCCATTAATTCTTCCTTCCTGTGGGAGAAAAAATGAAAAGACAACTGCACAGGAAATTTTGGTTTTAATAAAAGAAGTTTCACAATAAATGCTAGCACATTGTCAAGAATTCAGAAAAAAAAGTGTTTTGTTACTTTTCCAGATATAGTAGAGCATGTTAATGTGTATTAGCACAAAGTATAGGTAGAAATATGTAACTTCATATGCTTCATAAAGCAGTTGTATCTTTGATCACTAAGTCTTCTTCTGAATGGATTATAAATGTTATTTTCAATTTTCTTAAAATAGTTAAAAATTAGAAAACTGCAATTTCGTAGCAGGGATCTCAACAGACTTGGGTAAAGACTCCTGATTGTGTTGTCTGCACAAGATCCACCCACAGTTAATCTATGAATGAGTGAGTTGAATGTTCTGTCACTTTTTCTTTAGATAAATTGAAATTAGGATGTCTTTATCGAACAGGAAGAAAGATACATAGCCACATCTCAAAACTACTTCAATCATAGTGCAATCTTGTCATTGGCCAACATAACTCTCAAAGGCCCATTAATGTTGATGATAAATACTAAATGGTTCTTTCTGGGAAACGAGTTCCCGATGCTTATTTGAAGAATGCAAACTTCCCTAGTTTGAGAAGCAATTTTTGAAATAGCTTGGTAGGATTCCTCTGCCATTGCTCAATAGGCGTACGTTCTCTGATTGTTGCTTTTGAGTTAAATGTTAGCTCACCTCTGCTGGTTTTTGCTGGTTAAGGTAGATAATGAAACTGTATGATGCTTCAGAAATCTTTCTAAAACTTCAGTGCTAAATTAAATGGACAACGCCAAGTGCTAAATAAAAGTGAGCTACAATTAATTTTAGGGAAGAGCAAGCCATGCCTGCAGCCTACTGATAATTTACATTTCCACAATCACATTTTTCACTGAAACAAATGCTTCTTTCGCTACTGGTGGTGTGTGAAAGGCCAAAATAAAGAAACAATAAAACTGATGATATGCATTTGAATGTAGAGAGCTGCCAGCATTAAATCAGGCATGTCTCCATGACTCTGCCAGGGGACAAAGTGCCTCAGCAGTGGCTCCTGGAGCCACCTGCACCCCAGAAAATGGGGCCACCTCCAGCAGCTGAAGTTTGGCTCCATTTGCTGACACGAAGAGGTCAGCACACAAAAACTTTCCCTTTTGAAAAGAACTAAAATAATAAAAATATTCCTTACTTTACTGCATTTGTAAGTTTAAGCACATGTTGCCACAAATTTAAATTAAAAACTCAAGTTGAAGCTGGGTTTTTGGTTGGTTCACACAATGTTCCTTTACACTCCAGTAAAGTCAAAGTTTTGAAGTGTAAGTCGGCAGGCAAGTCTTGAAAGAAGCATTCGAGGTATGTAAAACTTAAGACAACAGTTAAAAGTCACTGAGATAGCAGCTGTTTTATACTCCATCTTTACAAACCTTTAACTATTTAAAGATCTCATTCTCCTTGCATACATGCATGGATAAGTTTAATTACGGTGTCATTAAACTGATTTGGTCAACATAGGAAAACAAAGACAGCATTTGTGCCTCTGAATATAATCCACTCAAGATTTAGCTATCTAGCCTAAATCACTTAGGTTCCTCACCTCACCCTGGGCCATCTCATTTTTACCAGAAGATCAGGTGTCTTGGTTTTCACCCAAATGTCAGCCTCAGATGGTTTGTGGAAGGAAGATCAATGTATTACTGCTTTTTTCTCTTAAATTCTCAGGAGTGCCTTCAAATGTGCATTGGGCATGAATCATAATCGCAGTGGTGCCTGCATGAGAGTATAGACGTCCAAGGACAGGAGCTATAAAGGGATTCTGCTATGCTAGTACACTGCTAACTCCAAAATCTATCAGTATTTCAGTTTAGCAGTAGAGGGTAGGATGGGGGGTAGGATGTTTTAACCGCTGTCTGAGTTTGGGAGATCATCTCTACTTTTTCTTTCTGCAACTGCCCATGTGGTACTAAGGGACATGGTTCATTGGTATAGTGGGCAGTGTTGGTGGTAGGTGGACAGTTGAACAAGATGATCTTTTCCAACCTTAATGATTCTATAATTCTAAACAGGGCATGGCTTACAAGAAATCATTTGGGGACTTGAAGCACAGGAGATTGTTTTGCATCATGTATGCTCAGGCAAAGCACTGATGTTCGTGGCACTCATTAAAGAAATGAGAGAAGAGGGATTGCCCCCCAAGAAACCCTGAATGAACTTATCTCCCTAATTTGCTCTCCAGCTATAGCGTGAGACATCATACAGATCAGCTCTGGCTGCTGTGCACTCAGACAGGCCCAGCGCAAAGAAGACTTCAGCATCTGCATCCCCTCAGAGTTTCTAGTGAGCAGCCAAGACCAGGCTCATATATGAACCCGTATCCCAGAAATACAGGCTTTCCTGAAGAGCCAGGACTCAGCCATCTCAAAGAACAAAACTAGCACCAGCTGAACACGGAATAACTACCCATCTCTGAGGTATTATCCTATCACCTGGGTCAGGCTGGTGCCCAAGGCAACCAGGTTCAAAGTCTTGCCAAACACAGATATGAACACAGACATAGTAGGACTGTGTAACAAGAGCACTTAGCCAAAGAGTTTTGTGAGCTGATCAGCTTTTTCAGTTCCACCTGGATAATGACATCTCTAGCATCAGTAGAAAGAGTCCTGTCCATTTCAAGAGGGTTTTGATCAACTTCCAATATGGGATCTTTAAACCTTTTTTGTTATATGCAGGAAAAATGCCTGTCTAGTATGAGTTACTATTTTGCAGTGGATTGCATGCTGGAAAGTGAAAGTCTCCCTCAGGTTGGCTATAAATCCACACAGTGATATTACAGCTTTTAGTGATGGCGATGATGAATTAGCAAGCCATATGAAGCAAGCCATATGATCATAGGTGAAACAGAGTCTACCACTGCACTCTTCAACTATCAAAGAACCTGCAATGCTGACAAGGAGGAAAATATTTACTCATTTTATAGATGGTAATCTCAGACAGATCTGGAATTAGCTTCACAGGAGTCATCTAATCGGCATGCCCTCCATGCTTTCCAATGTCTTAGCACACTTTCACATTGAAATCCATTTCAGAAGAATCTGGTCAAGTCCAGCAGAGGGCATCTGGCCTTAACAGGACCACATTAAACTCTTGCCCCAGCATTCTGTAACAGCTGACACTGCACCACCAGGTCCATGGGGACTATTTTCAGAGATTACAAAAGGAAATAAAAATTAAATAAATAACTTGTCTCTGGGCCCCGAATGCAGCATGTATGCCAAATAAATGTGCATTCTTGCTCTAGTGTCATGGCTGGTTCTCTGATTCTCACTGTCTGTGCACAGTGCAGAGCCTGTACCACAGACTGAGATGCTGACCCAGTGTGCTTTACTCTTACTGTAATATGGAGACGTAGCTTCTTGACCTCCCTTCTGCCTCAGTCAAGTGACCACTTTATCCTTGAGACTGAAGTGATGCTTCCTGGAGGCTTGTGAGCATCAGCTCCTGCTCTCACAGGCCATAAAATGAACGGTGAAGACCTATGAGCAAGCAATGAGCAAGACTTTCTGAAGGCCATCCTACCTGGGGTGCAAGCAAGAATCGCATACAGCTTGTGCTATTAATTAATACCACCACCTCTAGGGGGATTTCCTGCACAGAGTTTGGACTTGCAGTATAAATATCAACTCCTTTTGTGTTCCTTACCCTTTCATCAGAGTCTGCTGATGCCACAGCAGAACTGTAGGTTGATCAAAATGGCGCATCCTTGGCTTCACTGTCTTGGCCCATGCTTCTCCTTCTCAACACTAACATCAGATCCAGTACCTCAGGCACGAGGCATGCCATGTTTGGATCCTCCTGTGCAAGGACAAAACCAGCATAAGAAGGAAATATCAGGAGTGCTTATCTGGGGTGAGTTGCATTTGCCACTCACCACTCACAGGGAACAGCTGGCATGCGAATTGTGTGTCTCTAAATAAAACTTGTGAGGACATAGCAGCGAGGAGATGGGCAAACACCACATGCGTTGGTTTTTCTGCTTATTTTTTTTTTCACCCACAGATGATCAACACTGTGGCAAACTGAGTTTGTTCACCTCTAAAAACTGGGCGGCATCCTCTACTACCTGCATGTGTCAAAGAAAGAATGAGTAGGTTGGTATTTGCGCAGCAGGCAGAACTGCATCTCTGCCTGAGAAAAGGTGCTTTCCGTGGCTGAGCCTGGCTGAGTGAGTTGACCATCCAGGCAATGGGCTTCTAACTGCTTGCTCTAGCCATGCCATGAAAAGGTTAACTCACACCAGCTACAACACCTGCTAAAGCAGCTCCTTAGATTGGCCAGGTTGTGCCATTCAGCACACCCGATGGGCCTGATCTGGTGTCTCACTTTGGGTTATCAGTGGGCAGCAAAAACAGTATGTGATTGAAAAGGCATTTTCCCAGAGGAGTTCCCATTTCCTGAAGGTCTGTCATTGCTGATTATTTTCCCTGGATTGCTCATTCAAGTCTTTCCTTTCTAATCCTCTTATCTCCTGGAGGGCCTGTGTAGCTTTTTGGTAACTTTAAATCAAGGCATAGAATTAGCAATAGCCTGATCACAGACAATCTCTGAAGACAACACATAGAAGAGCATGGCATCCAGCAGTGCCCCTGCTAACACAGGAGTCAGCATGTCTAAGGGGACAAACCTTGTTTCCTTGTTCCTTGAGGAACAGCCTTGAGGTGTATTACACATGGAAGCCATGAGGAATTTCAATAATACCAATGGAATTGCATGCATTTTTGCAGAAATTATAGACTCCATTAACTGTGAGTCTTCTCAAAGAAAACTAGGCCAGCATGTACACACTGCTCAAGTAACAGAAAGCAGCTAGCACCTATTGTGTTTCCAGATTACCATTTGGCTAGTCAAGTTGTTCCTGCTGAAATGCATCCTGGAGCATGGGTCCCATCCTGACCTGAGAAGGAAGTGGACTTACAGAGATAAGGACACCTTTCAGTTACAGCATCATCCATGCATCTCCCATCTCTGTTCTTGGCACTCAGACAAGGGTGCCCATGGGGTCTCCACGTCCAGGAGGAATTAGAGGTTTTTATAGTTTTATTTGGTTTCCCTTAAGCATTAAACACTGGATTTGAACCACCATCTCATTTTGATGTGAGCTGCAGGCAGCTGTCAGATGGTAGCATGGCACACCAGTATGTGAATGTGAATTGAGTCAGACTTGGAAAGTACTGGCTCAGCTTCCATAACTGCTCCTTTAAGCCAGCCAAGGAAGAAAAATAATTAAGAATAAAGGAATAAAAATAAGGAAAAAGAATCAAATTAAAAGCATTTTTTAACTAGAATTATTCTCCAGATTTAGAAGTGATTAGTCTCCAAGCAAAACTACACTCATTCTGTCTCCTGGACATGAAAGGGCATACAGAGTCTAAACCAGCATCATAATCAAAAAGACAAGATGTATATGGCATGCAGCCACTTTCAGAAAGAATTGAATGTTTGCAAAATCACGTGCTGGCCCCGAGGAGTTCTCTGGGTAACAACTGGGAGGGAAGTCACAAACAAATACCTTTCAGCATGATAGTATCCGCAGATTTTTATCTCTGCACATGGAGTAATGCTCCCTGGCACAGGCTCCCTGATGCAAGTCCTTCAGGCCCTCCAAGACCCGCAGCCTTCAACCAGCAAGCTGTCCATCCTCTCGCCATGCCTTGCACTGCTGCAGAGATGCGTACACACCGGCTGAGCTGCCTGCATCCGCAGCCCGTTTCTGTTCAGCACCTGCCCCTTGGCTGGCTGACGGCTAAGCAGCAAGAGAAACTGGAAAGGTCAAGCGGAAATCACAGAGCAGAGAGAGGCACCAAGTGAAGGAAGCAGTCAGCTTGCCAGCCCTGGAAACCCTGGGTCAAATGGGTCAGAAAGAGAGGCTGTTAAGCAAAGTGAGAAACCAAGGAAACTTTGTTATTTCAAAGCTGCTCCACCAGGCAATATTGCCCTGTGGCCATGATGTGTTGTGCTTTTGGTGGTGCTCTGCTCAAGACAGAAAGCGGTTTTGAAATCACAAGACATCAGGGGTTGTATAGAGTAGGCACAAGTTGCGTTGGGAGCAGCATTCATACATATAAGCGAGAAGGTGCGAAGAAAAGACCGAGAGCAACCACCCCAAGAAGGGAAAGGCATTAAATTACATGCTTTTGGTGACAGACAAGGACAGCAGCAAAAATTTTCTCATACCTTCTAATTAGTAAATCCACGAATGTAGAACTTTACACCTTCCAGGTGCTTCATGCAGATTGTCCTTATAGGTCCCAACAGCTCAGCTTCAGCCTGCCCACGCCATGCTCAGTGCCTCAACAGGAGAGGAATGGAAGCAGTCATGACCCCACCCACCTCAGAGCAGGGTGCTGGCTGGACAGGCCTTGCAAGGGTCCCTGCAGTGCCCTGTAGAAGGGCATTTCCAAACTTACAAGGCACCACTGTGCAATTCTGAGCAGCCTCGAGTGCATGAATGCCCCAGGTTCTCACCCCCACTCACCTGCAGACATCCCCAGCCATTTCAGCCAGGGCCAGACACCTCCTCAGCCCACTCCTGCCTAAGTGGGCTTTGCCATTTCCCCTGGCAAACACCAATCCATGCAGCTCCTGCTCCCTGCAAGTGAAGGCAGCATGAATTTTAAACTTGTCCCATGGACTGCAGGGCAGTCTTACCTCTGTGGCTACAAATGCAGGGAGATGGTTCTTCACAAGGAGCTTCTCCAGTGTCAGCACAGCTGGGAGTGCATCTGCAGGGGGAGCTCAGANGTTTTGTTTTTTGTTTTGTTTTTCCCCATTGAAGGAACTATGCTTTAGACATCTAAGTTGCTGAAATTGAACAGCTCAGTTTTGGGAGCCAGCATGTTCATGTTCTCAGAGTCAGGCGGATGCTGCAATGCATGAGCTGCATCGATTACAGAGTTTGAAGTTACATAAGCAATTTTTACTGGAGAATATATTAAAGGCTGAAATCTGTTTTTATGCCTTATGTTCCTCTGCTTCAGAGTTTGAACACCCAAGTAGAAAACTGCTGCAAAAAATTAGTTTTTCAGTCACACCAGGAAAATCTTTTGTACATACTCTGAGTTTAAGGCAGTTTAAGGCCTTTCAAAGTGAAAATTGGGAACTTAGGAAAGTTCCAAAATTTCACTTTTACTTCATTCAAAACTTTAATTTTAGAATTTCTGTATTTTGTGAAGTTTGGTGTCCATCTGGATCTCTCAGAATTAAGCCTTTTTTATTTGCCTTTTAAACCAGGCAAACTGGCTTCTTTGGGCATTGCCAACAATGCAGTTTACAAACAACTTCAAAGCCCTCTGGCAGTGCTGGACTTTGGTGCCTGCAAATGGCATGTGATTAGATCCCTTGCCAACACAAGGGCTTGTAAATGCTGTGAAGGTTTAAAATCAGCCTGCAAGATACAACATACAACAAGCACCACCACCGTAAATTCATATGCTGAAGTACGTAAAAGTATATCACCGTCATTAAGCAGAAAAGCAAGCACATGGAGTAACTGCAGTATGTATTTTCTTATCCAGCCATTAAATAAGGAAAATATAACCTAGAGTGAGAGTGATGAAAATGGAAGATTTTTTTATGATTCAAACTATTATTGGAGCCTTACTTAAACAACCACGTGAGCAAGAGAAAAGCGCAGTGCACTGGGAGGGGAGCACGTGTGCACTCATGCTGCAAACAGAAAACTCATAGTGTCATGAGGCAGGTGATCTCACTCCTTGCACCACAGCTGAAAGTGGGAGAAAACTAGATGGGTTGAGGGGAGAAGGGAATTCAAATTACAGAACAAAACCCCACACTCTTTTTTGCATATTCTGGCATTCTCATTTCCTTAGAAGTGCAAGTTTCCACATACCCTTTTTAGATGCACTATGGCTACAGATTTCTAATGGGGCCATAATCTGGTCAGACACAACCTGGAGAGCAAGAGATGCCCGCAGCAGCAGCCATGCAAACCTCGTGCAGAGCTGGCGGCTGAGCACGGTGCAGAGCCATGGGCTAGGCATCCGCAGCATGGTCTGCAGCGGCTGTCATTCAGAGAGGGTAAAAATAGGAAGTGGCATGTTTTGAAGGAGGCATCAGCCTTCTGTGGTGCTGCAGGTTAATGGTAGTCTGTCAAAGTCATGTGGATCTGGGTCAAGCAGGCACAAAGGAGGATGGAGAAGGGGACGAGCAGATGGAGAAAAAGCAAGGCAGCAGAGTGGAAATGGTGAGGAAGAGGAAAGAGGGCCCAGGGAGCTGCCCCTCCACTGGACCTCACTGACTACTCTACAGTAGCTCATCCTGCAAACAGCTATTGATAGCCCAAAAATGTCCTGGCAGAAAGACTGGTCACAGTGCCTGCTCCCACCTGCCACAGAGTGAAAGAGCCATTCACCCAAAGCTGGGCTCCGAGCAGGTCCTCCATACCAGGGCCCACCAGCACCACTGCCCCATACCCCCACACTGGTTCTGCCTGCCCTGGGACCCTGCAGGGAGGCAGACGAGCCCTTGCATGGCACCTCTCCGTACAGCTGGGCAGCAGCTTGGACCAGCATCACAAGGAGTGCTGGATGTAATTAGTTATTTCAGTAGCACTGCCCTCTTGGGCATGCAGAACAACATGTATGGTGAGAGCCCCAGGCAGCGAGCTGCCAGCTCCCGGGGACCTCGTGCCATCTCTACAACAAGTAGGGCATCCAGCAGGACAAGGAGGGCTGTGGTACAAGCGCTTTGCTTCAGGCACCAAAGCCACTCGGGGCTGAAACAGCCACTCGGGGCTGGCACAGCCACTCGGGCCTGCTGCAGCCTGATGGTGTGAGGGAAGCGCTGCATGCGTTGCTGAGATGTGCGTGAGGCTATAAGCAGTGTGGCAGCTGTTCACCACGTATGGCAGCCACGTGTAACCGCTGTATGGGAGGAAAGCTTGAATTAATTGGACCTTTTGGGGCAGAGTGTAATTACTTGAGCTGGAATTTGTCCAGCCTGAAACAAACAGCTTACCCTTGGCGAAAAAAAATGACTGTGGCAATTTCCATAGAGAACGCTGTAGTCCAGAAGCACCAAGAACGCTGGGTTGACATTTCCTACTATAAGTCATCCACTACTGCAAAAAAAATAATGATTAAAAAAAAAATCAACCAACTATGCTAACTTTGCTCTCCAAAGACAAGAAAGTTTCAAGGGGTTGATCTAACACAGATGGGTCTGACCAGTGAAAGATGCACATCAGGATACGCCAATTGACTTCAGCAGAACTGCTTACCCCGACTGATAAATGTGGCACTTCCAACCAAGATATGGTTTTTAGTTTTGTTACAGCATGAGACAGTTATTTAAAATAAATAAGCATTAATTTTTTTTCATTATGTTGGCTGCCCTAAAGGCAGCTGTTACATTGCAGATGCTCAGCAGTCCGTTGAGAAGTGACCAAGAGCTGATGTTGGACCGTGGCCTCTGAGCAGGCCCACATCTCAACCGCTCTGCAAATTTCACACCAGATGTGGTTGGTTTCTTATTTAAATTAAGTCAGATAAAGAAATACTAAGCTAACTGATGAAGTTAAGCCACTATTAGACTGAAAAGTCTAAGTCACTAACAGACTATGAAAGACAAATATTGTACACTAATGTAACTAGAATAAACCAGTGAAATTAAGCAAGGTGGATTGATCCTGTTTTTGTGATTATCCAGAGAAATATGCCCAAACTCAGTCCTGACATTTCTTTTCCATAGCAGGGTCCTTGCAGATAATGTATTTGAGGCATATGGTGTTTCAGTCACCTAGCTCCCTGTGCAAACCCACACAAACAACGAGCTGTCCAAGCCCCAGCTCCTGCCCATCAGCTGCACGGTGTCAGAGCTCTTGACCAAAGCCACCCAGAGTCCAGCACTGTCTGTGCAGTGCTGACCCATCAGCACTGTGGGCTCGAGGACTTGGCTTGGAAATAAATCCAACTGCAGAGTGCAATGTAGGGCACGGCCTCACGGGAGGAGGCTCTGCTGTTCAGGTAATGACAGGCCATCCTCCAGGACACAGCGTCCCACATCCACACCGAATAAGGCAGCTTTATTATTAGAAAGCTACAACCTACCTCTGCAAGCTTCTACCAGACCTTTCTGCACTTATTCTGTGAAACTAAAACCCCGGTATTATTCACAACGCGCTTTTGTGAGGTGCTTTTCACAATTGCAAAGCAGGACCTGGCAATTGCAAGTTTAATAAAAAAACAATGCAAGACTTACAAAGAGAATATTAAAAATTTTCTTGCTCATTCACAAAGGTCATGTAAGGACTGGAGGGAGCAAGGGACAGTGTCTCTGGGTAGCTGGAACTCACAGAAATGTTCAGCTCAAATCAGTGTAGCGCAGTTTGGCGTGGCCAGTGAGAGCTGGGTGTGCCACTCGTCACTTCAGATCTCGGATGTGCATTTACGAATTTGATCCAGTTAATATGCACTTAAGCTTTGATCCAGTAAACATCTCCCCAGGACATATGGATTGACAAAGCTGATGACACTGTCCCAAAATTGGCTCTGCAGTGATAGTGGGCAGCTGTTACACAACTCAGCTCCGAAAGCTGATCTTGTTTCATCAGCAGTCAGCCAGGGAGTCGCCTGCCCTCTAAGCATTTCAGCAGAAAGAAACAGGGATCCCAGGCAAAGGAAATGAGAAGGCGATAGGCACAAAAAGAAATCGGCTCAAATTCCAGGGATGGTGATGGACCGAGGACGAAGGCAGGCGCAGCCCTTCTCGCCTGAAAGCTTCACTCTCACAGAGGCTCGGTGCTTTCTTCCCGCATCTCAGTTTCACACAAGGCACCCTCCTGGCACACTCTGAAGACAAAATGGAAGTGTTTGGAGGCATTTCTGGAATGCTAGAACAAACTCAGTGCTGGCGCAAAGGGGAAACAGTTACCTCCAGCAAAACATTTCCTCTGCCAGTGCAGTCGTAACCGCAGAATTTAATTCCCCTTCCCTATCTGTGTTGGAGACATGTTCCAGAAATATAAATGTTGGGGGAAGGCGAGGAAATCATCTCAGTGTTCCTTCCTGTAAAACGTCAGCTAGGAAAATGAAAATGAACGGAAGTTCAAAGCAGGGTCCTGCAGCATCAGCGGCTGCACAGACCAGAAACGCAAAGTGACGATCTCAGAGGTGACCTTAGCCCAGCTCTGCCTGGCACGAGCCATCCTCCAGACCTAGAGCTAAATATATTACAATGAGAGAAAGGGCCACAGCAACACCTCTAACACGTGCTGCCCTGTGAGTGAGAGCAGGCATCATCCGAAGGGGAGGAATTGTGCATGCCCTCATCCGCTGCAGGCAGCGACCCTGCAACAAGCTGTGGGACAGCTGGAGGCTCCCTGGGGCAAAAGGGAGAGGAATTCAGGGCAGGGATGTACAGCAGAACCAAAAACGTGACCAGAGAAATATGGCCATGGTGCAAGCCCCAGGGTCTGGTAGGAGACTGAGGACAGCATCATGCCTGCAGGGAACAGGAGCCCCAAGCTGTCGCAACACGGCTGTCTGCAACCTGGAGGTACCTGGAGAGAGCCTGAAAATGACAAAGCTGCACCATTAGGTACAACACACTCCTCTGCAGATCAGAGGATCAGCCAGAATAGGATGGCAGTGTAAACTTCATTGATGTGGTACAGGCCACTTAGATCAAGCTTCTCCTTGGAAAAAGGTCTAGAAATGCTGCTTAATAGGCTCCTCAGAGGCATTTGGCTGGGAGCTAGGGGAGGGCTCCTTGTAACCCCATTTCTGCAGAAGCAACTGCAGAGCACTTCAGTGAGCGGCCTCCTGCTCCAAGAAGCCTTCAGACTTGCAGCACCAGCATCCCAGCGCCCAGCCCCAGAGACATCCCAGAAGGGTGAGAGGGTTGGGCAGGGGGAGAAACTTTCCCAGCACCCAGCCAGCAGCAGGGGGCAAAGCTCAAGATGTGCTGGGCATAGTGCAGCCTCTGCCACATGCTCTGTTGCCATGACACAGGGGCAACGTTCCTGTTTCTGCTGGTGTGGATCTGCCGGGGGAAAATGAAACAGAAAATGCACACAATAAGGTGCTGAGACACACCAGCTGAAAATACCACTGATATTTTCACTTCCCATGAGTTAATATAAGTGAGAATTGAGTTTAGAAAGAAAGGCATGAAAATGCTCCCTAGGTGGCTCTGAGCAGAGGACTTGGAGGGGCAGCACGATGTTTGGTTCCTCGGCCTTCAGCATGGTGCTGGACCAGCCAGGCCTGGCACTGGGGTGCTCCATCACCCCGAGTGGTGCTGCAGGACAGCGCATGCATGAGGTGTCTCAGCTGTTAGCTCGTCCCCAGGCACCAGCACTTACAAGGTCACCTTCAGCTTCCAAAGCCTCTGGACTTGTGTGAAGGTAATGTCTGAGAACAAATGGCATGGCACACAAAATTAGAAGGGAGCCAGTGTTTTGCCTTGATAAAATTAGAGCAGTCTTCAGCAGAATTGCCTGGGCTTTTGGTGGCTGGGAGCTCGAAATGTCTGTTCAGGTTCCCGGTATTTGTCCCGTAAATTAATCTAATGTGTCGCCTCTAAAACAAACCATTACAGAAGCCTTTGTTAATTTGTACCAAAGTAAATGGTTATCTAAAATAGACACCACAGGGAGGTTCTTAATTAGTCTGTTGTCAGCTGGGACTGGAAATGCCCGTGGCAGCATGAGGCTAATTAATTACTCATCCTGCCACATAGCAGCTTTCCATCAAGGCAGAAGGTGCTGCTCAGCGCACACCGGTGCCTGGCTGCTCCTTTTCAGAGACCACGAGAGCAGCACGTGGGGGTCCTGTGCTGAGTGCACCCACTCTTCACAGAGGGGTAGGCTGGAGGCCCACGCCCAGGAGTCCATGTGGGCAGGTATTTCACAGCAGCCTGCACCACAGGACGCCAGCCCCTGTGGAGGGGCTTGGCTCTCCCGTTGCTCCATGCCCTCGCTCCCAGAGCGGGATGGAGACTTTTCCTTCTCCACTCCTCCTCTGCAGCATATGTGGCTGTTTGTACAGCATCCTTGCCTGTGTCTTAGGAGAGACTGGTCTGTTCTGTGGAAAAGGAGTGAGTTTGCCGTGTATTTACACCCACGCTTGTAATCAGCAGCCATTTGATTTCCTCTGATATTAGCATGCAAGGTTTTTACCAGCTCTGAGCATTGCAATCACTGCAGCTATAACAGTGTAAACTTTAACATTACCTCCTCCGCTGAATGCTCTGAAATAAAAAAACGGTATATTACAGTAAAAGGTGCGTAACAAACTCCTCCCCCACTGCCATTCTTCACCCTCTCTGGCTACATGTCTCCTCCTCTAGTAAATACATATTGTTTTTTATTTCTAAAGTGTTTGCACAGCTGCACACCCGGCACCGTGCACAAATATATCTGCCTCTGAAACCTGCTCCCCAACACTGAGCAGTGGAAGCTCGCAGCCACCATCACCTCACCACCTGCAAGGCCTTGGTTATGGGATGCTGTGGGTGCAGCTTTAGGGAAAGGCAGAGCGGAGCCATTGGGAGGAAATACTGAGGTCTGTGAGGCTGTGCCCATACCTGCCCCATCAGCTGGCATGGCACTAAGGCCCCCCCAGCACACATCTGGCCTCTCCTCAGGCAGCGGAAGTCCCTATGAGAGGTGTCTGTACAAGCCAGTTTTGGTCTTCAGACAAACCACAGCAGATAAGAGCCATGGTGAGATTCAAACATTTTCCTTTTCTTCCCTGTGGAGGGGACGGGGGAGGGTGTGACTAGGATCAGGCAGGCTGCCTCCTGTAAACCCAGATTTCATGTTATTTGGGGACACAGCTGCCCTGTTCCTTGTGTCACATTGCACTCCTCCCCCCAACAGAGAGCTTCTGATACACCCAGCAGACTTTATCCCCTCCAGGAAACACATCCCCATTCTCCAGGAAAGCATGTCTTGCCCTTGTCCTCCCTCCGCTGCCCCTGCACGCAGCAGCCAGGGCTGCCCAGCCTGTGCACACACACATGCTCACCCTCGCCCGTCATGTTCTCTGCCATTACAGAATTCCAGCATGGCTAAGGTTGGTGGGGCCCTCCAGGTCCACTTGGCCCAATTGCTGCTCTAGCAGGGACACCCAGAGCAGTGTGCCAAGTCCAGATCCAGGCAGCTTCTGGAGATCTCCAAAGAAGAGACTCCACAGCCTCCCTGGACAACCTGTGCCAGTGCTTCATCACACTTCCTGATCTTAGGAGGGAATTTCTTGTGTTCAGTTTATGCCTGTTGCCTCCTGTCATGGCAGTGGGCACCACTGAAACAAGCCTGGCTCTGTCTTTGCAGCCTCCCTTCAGTTATTTATAGACTTTGACGAGATCCTCCTGGGGCCCTCTCCTCACCATGTCCCATCTCTCTTACCCTTTCCTCATAGGAGAGGTGCTCCAGTCCCTTCATTATCTTCATGGCCCTATGCTAGTCTGTCTCCAGTAGCTCCACATCTCTATTGCACTGGGACATCCCCCAGTTTTGTGTCATCTTCAAATTTACTAAAGGAAAATTACCCAGATTGTCATGAAGATGTTAAACAGGCCTGGACCCAGTACTGATCCCTGGGGCAGTCTTCTTGTTGCTGGCCTCCAACTTGGCTTTGTGCTATTGACCACTGCACTTTGGGCCCAGCCATTAGCCAGTTTTGGATGTACCTCCCTGTCTGCTCATCCAGCCCATACTTCAACAGCTTCTCCATGTGGAGATTAGGAAGAGCAGTGTCAAAGGCCTTGCTGCTCTCTAGGAAGAGCATATCCACTTTCCTCATCCACCTCAGCTGGTAATTTCATCATAGAAGCTTGGCCAACCGCAGCTTCCCTTTGATGAACCTATGCTAGCTGCCCCTGATCATCTTCTTGATCTCCATGTGCCTGGAAAGTTTCCAGGATTACTTGGCAAAGATGGACATGTGGCACAAAGCAGTCAGAGGAGATACAAGCAGGACTGATGAAGATTTCAAGTTTTCTATCACATCTACAGCATGGGATGATTTAAAAAATATATACATTTGCCTTGTTTAAGTGAGCTATACACTAGTCCGTTCAGCATACCCATCCTCTTTTTCATTTGCTTCGAGTCTATTTGGCTTGGCTAGTTCCACTCTTCCAGAGCCTGCAAGTAACGTGAACAGCTGGTACTCTTTCATGTGCCAGCTACTCCCTTAGTTTGTTGCTAATTTTCCCAAAACAGACAGGAAGGGTACCTGCAAGCCTCCCAGTGAGGATTAGTCATCCTGAGTGCTCCCGTATGTGGCCCGTAATTACGTTCCAACCTGTTTCAGCACATCTGAAATCATTAGCTTCCTTTGTAGAGTTGGGTCAAAACAACCTGACATGAGCTGTTTTCCCTCGCTCTCCACAGATGAGAGATTTCAATTAGAGACCCTTTTGAAGAAGTACCGGCTCAGTTTGCCATGTTCTTTGGGACAAAGCAAGATACCTATTATTCACCATTATGCATAACATGAAGTACTTATCGTTGACTGTGCTGAGATTATTGTATCTTTTGTCTGAGTAGTTCTAGACAGAAGAAATAAAGTGTATTTAATCAGAAATATGTTGAAAAGAATAAGCATACCAGGCAGAAAGTTACAGCTAAACATAATTCCCATTGAATTATGTTGGCAGGGTTTTGCTCCTGTGGTGAAAATGTACTGCCTGATGCCATGACTCATACAACAGCCCATACCTCTGCCAGAGCAGCCCTACTGAATTTCCTGAGGTCACCTCATGACTGACACATGACTCACAGGCAGATTTCCTGTGTCCTGCTTCTGGTGCAACAGCTCGAGGCAAAGCACAAGCCCCTCAAGCACCTGCTCCATCCCTTTTGCCTCTTGTTTCTTCAGAGAACTCTTTCACCAGCAGAGTCCTACCACATCTGACCTCCAGCCAACTGGACAGCAAGCAGCAATCAAGCACAAAGGATTGCCTCTGTGACCCAGGGGTTTTAGTGAACAGCTAGGTTCCAAACATCTTTCCTCAGGTGAGCTCCTTGTAACCAAGGACATGTACTCAGCACATAATGAAATGAAAAATACAGTGTACATAAGCAAGGAATTCAATAGGCCAGTGGTCTGAGCTTAGGATGGAAAACTAAAGCCATTTGTGCCTCAAACAACAACGCATAAAGTATGTATATCGAAGACTCCTACAGTTTGCAAAGTTAGAATGTATCTGTGAATACAAGAACCAACTGCTGGATACAGCCACTATTTTAGATATTATATGAGATACTTAGATAACTGGGGAATTGGAAGTAGATGATCTTTAAGGTCCCTTTCAACCCAAACCATCTGATGATATGAGGGCAGAGAGGACTTCCTGCAGCTTTGAGAGAGGACAGGAGGGATGCTGCAAGATCCTGCTAGACAGACCCATAAGCAACACAAATATGGGTATTTCGGTACTTGGAGCCGTATAACCCACAAGCTTTTTCAAATGAAGAAAAAACTAGCTATAAATTAATGAACATAAGGATCTCAACACACTTTTGCGCAGCACAGAAAAGTTAGCAGAGGCTTTATTTCATCGATGAGGCTGAGAAAGCACAATGTCAAAGAAGGCTTGGAGATGGACACAGTATTCAGCATGCAGCTCCAGCATTGAGTACTTGCTATAGATAATTGACTGGAATGGCTTGATGAAGCAGCTCTTGAGCTGGCTTGAAGTGCCAGTGACCTCAGCAGAATGACAGTGGCATACTCAAGCTAATGGAGTGGCTCGAATGTGGGCACAATGGCACCAATGCAAGAGTTTGAAACTTGAGCATTCCAGCCCACACAGAACTTGTCAGCAAATCAAATTGTATGTTTCATATCCAAGTTATTGCTAGGACTTAGATGATCCCACACTCAGAAGTTGTATCAAGTTGTGTCAAGTTTTAGCAATGCCAAAGAACTTGGAAGCTGAAGAGTTTCATTTTACCTGTGATGTAAGCTAAGGTCTTCTGGAGTCTCAGCATGGTATGTCTGGGTTGTTACAGATAGGCCAGCTATCAGCTGCAATCTATTAAACTGAAACTACACCTTCCATGTCTGTTTCCCTTTAGGATGCTAAAAATACACCACACACATTTTACCATGGATTTTACAGTACTGCCTGCTCCAAGAAAGCCTTTAGTTTAACACAAAGTTACTGACTGAAGTGGAGAGATCTGTAACACAGAGGGTTCAGATCACTATTAAGAAAGAATAGCCAAGAAAATTTGTATGTGTCATTCAGCTGGCACATGTTTACCGACAACCATCTTGGTCCACTCTGCTCTGATTTGTACCAAAATACCTACATAAACACTGAAATGATGCAGCACACCTAGCCTGCTTGTCTAGACAGCTGTTTTCATTGCCCCATGGTCTTTAATGTGTTAAAGTTCCCAACTTCCTAGCATATGCTCAACAGTGTTTTATTCATTTGGGACTACTGCAATTTATGTGTTTCACATGTGATGGACCAAGATGATGAAAAAGGGGATTATGGTCTTATTATAGTGTTTTGGGCTAACCGCTGTGTTTAATGTGACTACAGTCATATTAAGTATAACTACAATAGTTAGTGCACTTTGAATTAGCACTTGATTTTAAATCTTTCTTTTCAGCCTGAAACTAGCTATAATTAGCAGTTTTCCATAAAGTGCTGGGACAGGTGAGACCTCTGCAGTGGCTTTTAGTGTGAGTAATGCTCAGATGTTTCACTAACATTGTCCATTAATAGTGAAAGTATGATGCACACTACCTGATTAGCAGTTACACTAAGTTATTATGTGGAACAGGAAAAGGGTTTATAACTAAATGAGCATATGGGGAAATGCATGTTGAGCAAGCTGAAATTAGTGTCCCAGCCCGGAGCACTTCAGCTCAGCATTTGACATCTCTGTTCACTCATGAAGTACAAACATGGTGCCTCGTGTCCAGCACTTGAATTCTGCCTGTCCTGGTATGGGCAAACCTTACATTTCCTCAGAATTCTCTTCCAGAGAGATTAGCCCAATCTGACCCATCCTAAAAAAACTGACACTTCGGAGTGTAGAGTAAGAACACTAATTTCCCTAGCGTCAGCTTCATTTGTGCTTTGAATGAACAGTCAAAGCTATTGGCAGTAGCACTAAGATGGTTAATCTCTACCATCATCTGTTCAATTAATCTAAAACAACGCTTTGAATGCTCGGTCACTGAGCTAGCTGATCGAAACCTTTTGCATAAGGAACCCCGTGGGAAACGTGCTTCACCTCATAAGCATCAGCTTATTTTTTTCTCTAGTTTTGAGCAGGATAGAAAATTCAACCATTACCGCTGCTGCTCGCCTGTGTGAGCGGATGCTTGATGACCTCTTGATTTCTGGTTTGAAAAGATGACTTCACCACTGGAGCATGCTTTCCTGGAGCAGGGTGGTTGGCTTCCCATTTCCATCCTCCCCCAGGAAGCATGCTGTATTCACACTGTTAGGCTGGAAACCATTCACAAAAGGACAAATTGGAGGCATTCAGTTCCACCTTTGTCCTGACAGCTTCTGTATTTCCCGGCTTGCTAACATCTTTCCGTTCCAAAGTGGATGTTCTCTCTTCCATCTCAGTAACCCCGTCGCTTAAATTTGAAGAGCCGTTTTTATTCCTGTTAGGTATTCCGACATGTACCGCAGTACTTACAGTATATTTTCCCCTCCACTGATGCCACTAATGACATTTACATTTCTGTCATCTTCTGAGGCAGTTTTCCTTTCTGTGGTGGACCCTGATGAATACAGTTACAGACGATTGCTGTTCCCAAAGAGCATAGTTTGTTTTTCTGCAAATGACCAATTTTCAACCCAACACAAGATCTTAAGGGAGGTGCGAGGGGAGGTGAGGAAGGGTTGGGGAGAAGGGAGCAGTGAGTTCCCAGTACAGCCCTGCATGGCCTTCACAGCTTTGTAGCTGCATGGAACAGATTGGCTGAAGATTTTCCCTCTACCCAGAGTTTAGCAGAGTGGTAGGAAAGACATTATTCATTCCAATGTGAGGACATAAACGCTGTGTATCTGAATAACAGCAGATGGAAAAAAGCAGCAGATTCTCACTCCAGAAAGTACAAGCCAAGAAGCTATGATCACTGCTCGCCCTGCTAAATCCTGCTCAGCGATGGAAGAAGTTAACGCATGCTGAGATCCAGCTGTAAAGTTCTAATTTTCTTCTAAGGGACCAAATCATTCCTCTCTCAGCCCATCCAGGCACAGGCCAGAGCTCAAAGCGGGTTTTCATGGGCAGCTTTCTTCAAATGACAATAATGTTGCACTGCAAAATTTCCATCTCAAAACATGGCCGCCACCACCAATTCCAACACCTGTCCCCGGGATGCCTCCTTCCTGCTCCCTCACGTATGCTTCCTTCAAGTTAAGAATCAAAGCGGTCACTTGACACCTTGCCCACGAAGCAGGAGTCCAGCAAGGCAGAAACATGATCTTTAGGGAGGGGAGGAAATCTGCAGCACGGGGCAGCTTTGTTCACGTTGTGCAGTAGGGAGGGGGTCTGAAAATCATGCATTTTTATGTTTGGAAGATGTGGATTTACGTTGATGATTTTAATGATTTTTCTGAGCTTTCCGTATTTCTGGTCTCAACAGTAAGTTGAGGAAGAGGAATGATATTACTGGGATAGCTTAAAGAAACCAGGGCTTTGTGACTTAGGTCGGAACATCCTTTCTTGATCTCCCTGAGACACTTCTGAGAGTGCTCTTTTTTATCTCCCAGCACCTCTGCTCGGATGGAGGCATTTGCTCCATGTACCGCCGGCACAATAAGCGTTGAAGCAACCTGCTCTGCAGCTCCCGGCTCCTTCCACATTCCCACACGTTTCAGATCCCCTCCCATAGCAGCTCAGACGCGCGCCTTTGCCTTGAGGTACTACCGCCCATGTGCGTCCGAACACCGCCGGAGGACTCCCGGCCCCGCACAGCCGAGGGCTCGCACGGTGCCCACCGGAGGGACCCGACGTGGTTCCGCTCCCCGCGCCGGCAGCGGGGCGGGGGCAGCTGCGGGCGGCAGCCATCAGTTGGCCATCATCGCCTCCGAGCCCCCAGAGCAACCATCCCAAAACCTCCCCGTGGCGGTAGCCCCCCGTGGGCGGTGCGCGTACTCACGGCTGCGGCGGGGCGAGAAGGAGGAGGAGGAGGAGGAGGAGGAAGGGCAGGTGTCCCTCGCAGCCGCTCCGGGTCCCTCCTCCCCTCCCCGCCTTTTGGCGAGCTCCGAGCCCCCCTCCCCGCGCGTGCCCGCCTTCACGCGTGGGTGGGCGCGGCGGGGCTGCGGGCGGGGGGGCCGCTCCCTCCTTAGCCCAGCGGCCGGGGGAG
>WBMW01003119.1:80161-219704 GCA_013396635.1 Penelope pileata | reverse complement strand
CCCAGCGGCCGGGGGAGCGCGGCGCAGAGCGGCTCGGGGAGGCAGGAGGCGGGCGGGAGGCTCCCGGCACAGCCCCGGCCCCGGGGAAGCCGAGCGGCAGCGGAGCACTGCCGGCAGAGGGTCCGCGGCGAGGAAGGCGAGGGTCGCCCGCCCGCCGTCGCGATGGCGCGCACCATGAGACCCGACGACATCAACCCCCGGACGGGGCTGGTGGTGGCTCTGGTCAGCGTGTTCCTGGTGTTCGGGTTCATGTTCACCGTATCCGGCATCAAGGGAGAGACGCTGGGGGACATCCCGCTGTTGGCCATCGGTCCGGCCATCTGCCTGCCGGGCATCGCCGCCATCGCCCTCACCAGGAAGACCGACGGCTGCACCAAATGGCCCAAGAACAAATGTCCGTGCTGCAAGGAAGTCATCGACCGGGACGGCATGGAGCTGCTGAGGACACCCTCGGACCTGGAGTCTGGCAAGGGGAGCTGTGACGAGCTGGCCAGGAAGGCGTACCAGAAGGACCGGAGGGTACAGCGGGGAGAGGACTCCGTGTCCATCTGCACCACCACCACCACCACCACCACGGGAGAGTGCAAGAGCCTCATCAGAAAGGTGGACCAGGAGGAGGTGCTGAGGTACCTGGAGACCTGCTACCCAGAGATGCCAGGGAATGTGTTCGTGGGAGACAGCTCCACATACAGTGCCTTGGAGAAGAAGAGCTCTTCTCCCAGCAGGGACAGTGCTGCTTGCCCGGATGTTGAAGACAACATTTTTGTTGCTCCCAAAGACAGCATCATTGTCTGCTCATACAAGGAGAACAGCCCCTACGACAAATACTGTTGTTACATAAACCCCACTGGAGTCACCTCAGACCAGGAGACCATAGTGTGAACAGTGCATACTTTATATCTATGTGTGTATTTATTTATACAAAAACTACAGCTCCAACTTCTTGATAGGGGATAATATAGCTGACTGCACTGCATGGGACAATCCTGATACTATTACAGTTTAACCTGGTATGTGACTGATACTCAAACCTTTTGTGCCTGAAATACTCTTTCTGTAAGTAAACAAGCATGTTTAAAGGTTAAAGAATTCAATTTTTCATTTTTGGGGGAAAAAAATCCATGTTAGTTTCCCTTTCTCCCCTTCTCTCCCTCTTGTTCTCCTTCTGCCTGGTGTACCTGAGTTCGCAGACACATGGGTCAGCTGGGAGCAGGAGCGGGGCCAGAACTCTGGAGCTGTCTGTGGGAGAGAGCGGGGCCCTTTGGCTGAGGGTCATACAACGGTGTCACTTTGTTTTGGGCGGGATGGAGAGGTGCCCTCCATCCACTGGCTGATGGTAGGGAATGTGGGAGCGATTTGCCTTTTCCTTCTTCTTCCTGGCAGGATTTTGCTTTCCTCTTTCACGGAACTGATGTGCTGACTCTGTAGGCTCTTCTGAAAGTCTCCAGGAGCTGGATAGGCTTGGGGAGATTTCTAAATGCTAATCCATCACCCACTGCATGAAAGGCACAGGTTTTAGCTCCATACCTTACCGAGATGGAGTTCATTGGAATGCTTCTAACACCTTTGGCTTTTGTAGGCATGCTTGACAGGGGGATTACCACGTGATCATGGCACGGTTCTTGCAGAGACAAGGAGCAGATGTCAGTGGACTCAGGATCTTAAGAATGTATTCAAGTACCTTTTAGGGAATAGACTTAAATGGGTCTTGTTCAGAGCTGGATCTAACTCTTCAGAAAATGTCATTTTCATGTGCCTTTTCTAAAATGCCTGATGTTTCTCCATACTGATGAGTGCTTCCAGTCCATGCAGGAGTGGAGGGATCTGAGGGCCTGGCTGACCAATGGTTTTGTTCACTAGCTATGGATATATAGCATGAGAAATGTGGGGTAATGAGGATTAACTGTTCAAAATCTGTGGCTTACATACAGCAATGCAAATCCTACTGTCTCTATCAGAAAACTGCATGTTCCATGTAGTGTGTAAAGTTGTATCTGGCAGCTGTGTAGATAATAGAGATGTGATGTCACATGATGTGTGTGCTAAACAGCTACTCCAAGGATTGGCTTTTAGTGCAAGGGTTACATGGAGGCATTTGGTAGCATTTCACAGTGTCCCGGCTCCTACAATTCACAACTACTCCCAGAAGTTCCTCTGTGATGGGGTTCTTTACAACAGCTCTTACTTCAGCTGTTTTCGGTCAATGATAGGTTGTACCAGAAAGAACATTGTGGATTATCTGTGTAGGATGGCAGAAAAGCAGCCTTTCTTTGTCATGCCCTGAGATGTGTAGAAAGTGGCAAGGAATTTTCCACTGGAAGGAGCCATTCTTGGCTGCCCATGGAAGTGCTTGGAAAGTGGAAGGCAACTTTATGCACCCCGGAGTTTTTTTGTTTGGAAACAGTATGGTGGAAATGAACCAACACTTGTGCTCTGTACAACCCACATTTCATCCACTGAGCAAAGGAATTCCATAAGAACAGATCCCCTACCTGAATCGTTCTGCACCCATGTCACTGTGAAGCACTCTGTCGTTGTCCAAGGGGTCTCCTGCAGGCTCAGCCACTGCAGGACCTTGTTCTGCAATGCACAGAAGCTGCACCAGGAAATCTTATTTCATAACCTCTGAACTCAATGACTAAACTGCTGCTGAGGTGCCTGCCGAGGAGCAGGGTCCTTAATCACGCTCTGCTCCCAAGGGACAGAGAGGAGGGTCTCAGCACGTTCCTAGGGGTGCACATCCCTGAGTCGGCTCTGCAGGGAGAACGAGCTGCCCGGCGGCTGAGCGCTGCCTTTCCAGCGCTGTGAGCAATCCTTTGCCTTGCATAAGGCAGCACAGCGTCAGCCCACTGGGAACCTAGATTTGTACAGTTCTGCAAATATATATAGGAAGAGGTCAAGCTTTTCCATTTTGTCTAGGATTAGATGTTCCCTGCCAAAAGTTATATGGGGTTTTACAAGGCACGACAGCAAACTCCAGTGACAAACGGAATGGTAAATACATAACTTGAGATACAGCCACACTGATCTAAGGCATGTGCTGTGTTCCATTCCTGCTCTAAAACCTGGAGAATGTGTATCAAAGCAAAGTTTAATGGAAGTGACATTTTCCCACAACGTAGGAAGTGGCATAAAAATGTATGCTTAAAACATGATATTTACAGGCAATTTCCTTCCTTCACTGAATTAACTGGGCTGAGATTTTGCAACAAAATGCAACTTCAGGCAATATTCAACCTTAGGCAATGTTGCTAGGCTAGTACACTATAATCCACTGCAGGGCTTTTTTGAACATGTGGGAGTCTAAAGTTAAAGAAATCTGTATTGCCTCTCACATCTCTTTCTCTATGATTGTTTCCTCTCTTTTCTGCTAGCTAAGCTGAGAATGAAATGGAAATTGATGACTTTGGCCATTTAAAAAATATGAATTTGGCCACTTAAAAATGAAGCACCTTTTTTTTGTTTTTTTTTTTTTTCAAATGAAGTGAGTTTTTTCATCCCCTATAGTTTTGCCAGGAAAAATCCACTGCTTATTTGATCAAAGACAGCACGACAGCAGCCTCGGGCTTTTTATGCAGATAGCACATCCCAGCCAGGGAATTATTGAGGCTTTATTTTCATTCGGCTCGTATGCTCTCCTCTGATGGCTGCTGGAACCTGTATGGCCAGCGCTGATCTTGGAACAAGCAGCAGCAATCATGTTGCTTTCAGAGGCAGCTGCTCCTTGTCCTGAGACTGAATTTGGCTTCAGGATACCACAGCTTCAGCTGTGAGGGAAGCGATGGAATCACCATCCCTGCAAGTGTTCAGGAATGTGGAGATGTGGCATTGAGGGACGTGGCTCAGCCGGCATGGTGGGGACGGGCTGATGTTTGTACTAGGTGATCTTAGAGGTCGTTTCCAGCTGTAATGGTTCTGTGATTCTATCCTTGCTATCTATATCATCTCTCTGGGTTAAAATCCTGCTTCTCAATGCTGCTTTCCAACAGAACAGGTACTTGGTCCTGCTGAAGTCAATGGCTGCATGCTGCTCAGTGCCATGTTATGCGTAGTAGTGTTTGAAGAAAGACAGTGATGTGGACACTCAGACAGGGTTCCTAAGATACACAAAAAACATTTTTAGAGTAGAATGTATCATAGTGCTGCAGTGGAGTTTGCCTTTTAAGAAACCATATGACACAGATCAGTGTATTCAGGACAATTCTGTCTTGCTTTGTTTAGACTTCCGTTGTTATAAGCAGCATTTTTATGGACATGCAAGCTGATTATTGCATAGCTTTTCACAGAAAATTGGGGATTTAGTCAGCATGCACTTTGTCCCTCTCAAGCAGAAGCAATAGCCGGTCCTGTCTGACTGGAACCAGACGCGTGGAGGGTGAGCAGTCCCTGAGAGCAGTATTGCATTCGTGACCTGACTTCTGCAGAAATGCAGAAGTGCTTCTCTACAGGCAGATTTTCCTCGCTGTCTGATCCAAACTCGCTGCAGGCCCAGCTCCAGTGAGCATTTATTCTGTTGTGATCAGCAGAGTAACAGCCACTGCGACCCCTTTCAGCAGTTCTCCTGATACAGCAAGGCTGTTCCAGGGATGGCTCCTGCTCTTGTCCAGAGCGGCACAAGCTGTCCCCATTCCATCCATTCAACAAAAGAGGCATACAAGTGTAGGTTCCTGCAGCACGGGCCTGGGGTGGGTTAGAGATGGGTGACTGTCAGTCACCTCCAGCCTGGTTTTCATGAGCATTTAGGAACTGATCTATTTATATGCAGAGCACACACTGCACCCAGAAACTGGAATCTCAACACATTGCCAGTGAAGCCATATTGCTGGGGAATGCAGTTCTGACAAGGAGTGATTTTCTCAGTCCTGGAAGGTTTCTGCATAAGCTTCTGGTACCAACAGTATTAAAACATGCTGAGGAGTTTCCTAACAAGTAGACTAGAGGAGCTTTCTTGGCACAGTCTTAACACACAGCGTGGGGCATCGGCTGCAAAGCAGCCCTGCGGAGCCCGTTTGCAATCTGAAGTCAGCCTGAACACGCGATCCCTGCTGGGACGCTGTAGGTAGATTTGTTCCCTGTCTGGTGCTGAGGGCCCTGTGATGTCTTATGTTTAGAAACAACAGAGGCCAGATCTAGGCTTTTAGTGCTTTCTGACATACTTTCATCACTAAATGTTACCTTCCAGTCCCCTCAGTGGAGGAATGCCAGACTCCACTTTTCTTTACCCGGTGAGAAGGTCCATATATCATTGTGTTTTATATCATGTGTTTCCTTTCTGTTCAGGACAGCTGCAAGATCTTCCCTGACTATCTTACTGTCAGATGTCTGCAGAATGGTTTATTCTTACTACTTAAAAACACCCCATCATGCATAGGTATATATATATCTATATTTATATATAAAAAACGTTTGTTTGAAAAAGCAGGCACAAGCATATCGACAAATTCATTTGAGATCCACCCAAAGGATCTCTCTGTCTTTCGGACACCTCACATAAATTCTCTGCTTCAACCCTGTTGTTGCTGTCCTGAAAGTTTAAAATTCCTCATGTCCTTTAAGAGAAGAGACTCTTTCAAAGGAGAACTCTATTGTGACTATTTAAGGACAGAGTTCTTCCAACAGGATATGGAGGGTTTATATGTCCCAGGACAGTGTTTCGTCTTAGCCCCTGGCTGCAATACCAATAGCAAACTCAAATTTTCCCCTCCTTCTCATTCAGCCATTCACCAGACCCTTGGCAAAATCCTTGAACCTGTGGTCAGCCCTGGTAGATTCAGTACTTATGGTATATTTTAAATATTCAGTTTCACTACCTAGAGAGTGGGAAAGGAGTGAATACTTCAAAAATCTGACTCTCTACCTTGTCCTATGGTGGCAAGAACAGAAAAAGAGGTACTGTAGCTATTCTTGAAAGCTATAGAGACCAAGCAGTATTTGTAGACAGTATTGCATTACTGAGTTACATTCTGGTGACATAAGCAATATGTTTAGGGCATTCGTTAGTAAGTCTGGCTTCTCTTTGGTAGCTTACCTTGAACAGGCTCCCCAGGTAGCGAAAGAGAGCGTTTTTCTGCCTGAAGGCGGAACGCAATAGTTATGGGAAAAAAATAGGTATGTAGTAGGGGCCTTATGCCAGGAATGCCAATTTGTCTTCAGATCGCATCAAAACCCTTTTTTACACACCATCGTATTTTACCACAGAATGCAGTGATAATATTTAGAGTTGTGCCCACTCATGCACATAAGGATGCTACTATGCTAGCTTTGTTTTTAACATCCACTGGCTAGGATGCACTTGTTCTATTGCCATTGAAATTCAAGGCAAACTTCCAAAGGAGTAAAAAGTAAAAATTTAATGTGGAGCTTCAAGGTCAAACTTAGTGCTCCAAGAAAATCTAGCACTAGAAGTTAGTTCCGGAAAAGGATGCATATATGCATAAGACCTAGGAGAATGCAGAAAATGAAGCAGAATTAAAGATGGGGTAGTTTGCTCCCTTGTCCTCTCTCTGAATGAGACAACTGGGGTTAGTATGTTATGGGACCCTAAATAGAATTATGCAAACTCATGTGTGCTCATCAGAAGGTTTCAGTCATGAGGGTTCCTGAACCAACAAATTCTGCAAAACCCACTCTCCCACATTTCAAACTGGTTGTGTTATATCTGTACATCAGAAAGTGCATTTTAGCAGATTTTAAATTGGTAAAAGACGGGATTTTCCCCCATTTTCCTTGGAGAGAACATTCAGCTGTGAAAGATTTTATCTTTGTATTCCATGTTAGAATGTAGTAGTGTATAATCCAGCGTTTTCTACTGCCTGGTGTGAGGTAGGGGAAAATTCAGACAGGAGTTAGGAGGACAGAGGAGTCCTTATCTGGAAAGCAGATGTTAGCCAGCTGGAGAATAACAAGAATAATCTTGCATAGCCTTGTCTTTTTCCTGATCTGAAAGGACAGCCCCAGAAAGACACATTTCGAAAACCAAAGGCTCCTACTATGGAGTTCAACTGGGATAGAAGGGCTATTAATTACTATGGGGGATATGGGTGGGGTGGGAGAGGGATGCCTACCTGCTCTACGTCCTAGGGAACTTCATGCCAATCTATTCTTCATAGACACCAGACATCCTTTGACTCCATGGTCAGGCTGAGCGCTCATATTATGCCCTTGTACTATTTGCAAAGAACATCTGATTTCATTGCATTTTCTTTAAACAAATAATTGATGTTTCTGATTTCACTTCATAGCTGTAAAAAGAAGCAGACAGCTTTTCTGTTTATGCAAAAAGGAGCATGGAACTGGAGATATCTGCAAATATCAATAAAAAGCTAAATAAAAGGTATTTGCTGGGGATAAAGACTAACTTTTCAGTGGCAAAACAGTCTCCTTCCAATGCCAATGGTTTGGAAAAAAAAAAAAAAAACCTAGGAAGTTTTACACCTGGAAATATATTAACCATTTTTTAACTTGTTGGGACTTTTTTAAATATTGTGGTTATTCGGTCTACTCCTCAGCAGTGAAACTAAAACAATAGAGTGATGGTTTATCAATCTAATTAAAGACTTCCATGAGTCAGTTTTTGTGTTATGTGATTTATTTAAAGTCTTGCCTGTGTCCTCACCTAGATGGAGATGGAGCTGCAGTGAACAATAATCACACAAACTATAAACAATGAAACACGTAATCATTCCATAAAATCACCAGATCACGCATATAGTATTAGTGTCCACTGCATTATTTTCCATGGCTGTAGATGCTGAAAGCCACTCAGTGAAGAACTGAAGGGATCTATGAAGTACGTATCACCTTCAGATCTTCAGTGCTGTTATTAACATCGCTGTCACATTTTCTAGTAGAGATATAATCTCCTGTGAAAGGAGGAACACATCACATATTTATCTGTATACAGTGTCCCTTTTCAGTAAAGGACACTGCTAGACTAGCTGATTGAGTCCACATCTGGGTTGTCAATCTGTGCAAATTTAAAGCATGTTATACATGAACGTTACAGAGGTTGTCACACTGCACGCTGACCAGATGGAGATCATTGGACAGAGCTTCTCCATCTTGCCAAGGTCACCAGGACTTGGGCAGCAGCTTCCAGAGTGGCCACAAAACCTTCCTGTACTTCTTGGGCAGTGAGAAATACCAGGAGCTGTAGCAGAACTCTCTGTAGATCTCAGTTCGCAGTTGCAAATACAGCCCCACAAATGGATATAGATTTAGAGCAGCAGAATGAGAGCATTTATGTTTGCAGGTGATATAAAGACCACCTGTCCTTGTAGCTGAAGTTTCGTGTTGACAACCATTCTGTTCCCTCAGTGCAATCAAAAACTGAGATGTTTGCAGTATTGAAACTTGAGACACTTCTAATATAGCTGTCAAAAACTTTGTGACATTAAACTGGATATTGATTTGCACTAACCTCTCCTTATACATATATATTTATAACTAGACATATTTTACCCTTACAGTATTCCATATTCTATATGGATGTATTAGATAAATATATATTCTTATACGTACATATATGCACATGTAGCCACAACAATACAGAAAATGTGGTCCCTGTAGCTATGTCATCCCCAAGAGGTAAAAGCAAAGCACATCTCACAGCCTTTATGCTGCAACCACCTTTGCTGAGCTAGGTGTGTAGCGTAACCTCTACTGATTGCTTCTGATTGTATCTACTGTCTGGTAAAAATCTGTGTTACTACATGGTGTTCACGTCCCTGTAAATTGCCTGTTGGTAGATGGCAATGAAATACGGCTGAAGTCATTGGCAATAGCTTTCAAAATGCCTGAGATAAATACTTGCCAATTGACTGAGGACACTTCAGTTTGCATCCTTAACTTTCATTACTTTTGTATTCTGGAAGATGAACAGTCATATCCATCATGCGGAAGAACTTCTTCACGGTGCAGGTGACGGAGCACTGGAACAGGCTGCCCAGGGAGGTTGTGGAGTCTCCTTCCCTGGAGATGTTCAAGACCTGCCTGGACGCCTACCTGTGCAACCTGCTGTAGGGAGCCTGCTCTGGCAGGGGGGTTGGACTCAATGATCTCTCGAGGTCCCTTCCAACCCCTGCAATTCTGTGATTCTGTGATTCTGTGATATCACAGTCTGTGGACAAACTGCCATTAATGAGGACTACTATTTGAAGTCTCAGGATTGATACCACAGATTCCATAGTCCTTAGAAAATAATCTCATTCTCATTCTGGAGATATTTTTTTTCAAGGAGAGAATCAAGATGCAGAGACAACACTGAGAGTTAGGCGGACACTGGTTTTCTTTGAGTTGTATCTATTTTGCAGATTACCATACAGGAATCCCTCCATTATATTCAGCAGAATTTGAATAATAGCCAAGGACATGTCTGTAGTGACAGATGTCAATCCAAGAGGTTTGCAAATAGTCATTCATTTATATCTAGAAAACTTTAGACTCGGAACACACTCATTTTTAAGCTTTTAATTCTAAAGACAAAACTAAGATAAAGCCGTTTAAAACTGAGTTTAAACTGCAGTGCTACAACAGAACATATAACAAAGAATGTTTTCACGTTCACATTTGATAAGAGCCTTTCATACGCACCTTTCCAAGAAAAATACAAAACATTAACTCATTGAAAGAATAACATAAACTATATTATGCATCACACGGTACTATAATATAGCAGAGAGTTTCAGTATCTAGGTAGCACTGGGATAAAGGAAATTGTTTTATGAAAGGTCAGTACTGGACTCAGGATAAGTGAAAGGTTTATTTTGCTAAGATTACAAATAAGGCAACTGTACTGTATCACGTACTAATATTAAATTCAAAAACAGAGGAAGGAATATTTTAAGTTTAGGAAAAAAAACATATGAAATCAACTTAAAATTAATCTTTTGAAAAATTAGAACTGGTTCTACGTTAGGATCTCGTGTTAAGATGAGCTCTGCATGTGTTCCTTGCTGAGATTCCAGTCCCATTCAAGTAGCAGTATTCCCATAGACTTCCAAGACAGAATTTTACTCAGAATGTTCCTTTTTCTAGATTTTAGAAGGTTTTAGTTTTCTGCTTCTACTAGGTAGATACCTTGGAAAAACCTGATGTTATTGCTGCACTTCTCATAGAAGCTGAAGAAGGAACTAATGTCAATCTCTTATTACTATCAGATACCATGTATTCAGCATTAAAATGCTAACTAGCATGCTAACTTTGTGGAAACATAAACAACTAGTCTGTTGCTTATTTAAGTTACACAACTTTACACCAGAAAAATTGCTCCTACATGTTTGTTTTTGTAAATGTACTCAGGGTCGGTAACAGATTGGAGTGTAAGGAAGCAGAAGGAGGAGGAATAAATGCTGCTGCGTCACTTGTCCCTCCTTCTCACATCCTCCCAGTTACGTTTGGCCACTGCAGATCATATTCTGGTGGAACTGCTGTGACTCTCCGTATGCTTTCTTACCCTGTTTCACATATCTAATTCTGTTGCACTGTTAATCAGTTCAGTTGGACTGATTAAATTCTTCAAAAATAAATTAGTTCTGGAGGATAATTTACTGCCATAAATGGAACCTTAAAAAGTACAACATGGTTCACCATACACATGTTTCATCTCTAAAGAAAGTCAACACCAGCTCTGCTTACAGAACCATGTTCGTCAATAGACAACTCCACTCATAGTGATGCATCTCTCTTTACAGGAAATGCTTGTTCAGGAATGACCTTTTCTGAACTGTGTCCTAAATTGACTCGGAAGCCTGACTGATTTCACAGTCAGACATCTAGCCAGTAGCAGGAGGTTCACAGCCACTGTAGTCAAAGCAACTCCCTAAGTTGCTTTGTTAACATGAAGTTAGCATTAGCTAACTACTAAGTTAACATTAGTCACAAACTAGAGGTCTCAGAGCAGCCAAAGACAAGAGCAGCTGCTCTTGTCTGTTTAACAGCTTGCAATGTTTTCCATTTCTCTCCTAAAGTTTTCAGATCTTTGTAGTAAAATAGAAGTGAGTGTTGAATTTATGGAACTCCTCCAGACTCCCTTCTTATTCTTTTTTCTATGCTCCATCAATGAGAGACTGAAGCAAGTACCCAAATTCCCATTTGGGCTGGTATCCCCTATCCTTTCACTGCCTCGTGCCTTCTTTCACTGCGCCTTGCTTTCTAACAGAATCTACATTTTATTTTTTCTTTTCACACCACAAAACCAATCACAGCCACAAGGTTTATCACACTAATAAAAAGCAACACTGTACTGTCTCTTTCTTTCCTGTGGGAGAAGCTACAGCCTGGACTGTCCAGCCAGCTGGTTGTTGGCAAAGCATTACCCAGAAAGCCAAATCAACAGGTAACACTGGGAGCTAGCATCTGCCCTCATTGCTGGTGATATAGCCAGTGTTAAGTGTCACTTTTCAAGATGAGTTTTTGGGGTTGTTTCTGTCTTTCCTCACCACTGGTGGAACAGGGATACCAATGAATAAAGTATGAGCTAATACATCCATAAGGCCAAAGCTATACTATCTATCTGCTTACTTTCTGAATTAGCAGAATCATCTAGCAGATTGAAAGCAGAATGGGTATTGGAGTCAGTGAGTGGCTAGTAAGCAGGAACTGACAGAGGATCACTCTGAAGAACACCTGGTATCAGGCTAAATGAAGCTCTGTTGGGATCCTGAAGAGTCACAGATGGGTTGGAGACTGCCTTCTGAGTGGCAGAGGCCTTCTTACCTTCAAGCCAGTAAGTTACCATGTCTCCCTTCCCCTAAGGAAGAAAATGAGTCATTAGGTTACAGTACTACCCATCATTTGTGTAATAAGCTTCTCATCACACCTCAAATAGGTCCCAAAGGAGGCTGACATATAAGAAGACTAAGACACAAAATCTTGCCTTAAAAGATAGTGTGCTAATGGCAGTACCATGGATTAATGCAATTCTTTGAAGTCCCCTCCAAAGCTAGGTCCAGAAATACACTAGTCCTCTTATGGTACTGTTGATATTTGTGATGTCTCTTAATGAAGTTTTTGATTTCAAGGAGTTACGTCAGTTACTTGTCAAGTAGTACTTCCAAGCTGGGCTTTAGCCCTTCACTCTCTGAATTATCAGGCTTGTCCTTTAAAAAGCCTATGGTATTTGTCCTGATTTAATGCCTGATCCTTCTCTCTTAAGGGGCAGGAAACAGTCTAACCCGTGGACTTTAGCACATAGGGGACTGCATGGGTTAAAATTGCAGGAGTCCAGATTACTTTCACACTCCCCTCTCTGAAAAGCTGAGTATAAATGTTGCATACGCACCTTGACTTGTAAATTCCCACGGCATACTAACACATACTCTCCAATCTGCTCCAACAGCTGGTATGCATTTGAACTGCACTGTATTTTAAGAGCTGGAAAAAGCGACAATTGTCATCATTTAACCATTCAAGACAGACCTATACCCCGCTGTGTGCCAAAGACTTCAAGACACATTAACGAACTTCCCCTTGCTTTTTTCATGTCTTTGCTGTCATTCCTCTGTTATTTGAAATGTTCACACACAAGCTCCAATATCTTGGCCTCTTTGTGAGGGCATCTCAGGACAGATAAGTGGCTGTCAGCAAACACTACTCTTCATATCCTGCATCTAGTATTATTTTTCTACTCTTCATAGCTGCCTGGCTGAAATTAGTGCCAAATAACCTTTTCATCTAGTAAAGAAAACCATGCATAGTTCTATCTCATGGTCAAGAAAGTGCCCATGCCTTCTTCACACAACGTGTTTTCAGCAAAGATTAACCATAAAATAAACTGCCATCCTTCCTTTGTCCCCAAGCCCGTAAATAAAAACAGAAGGAAGGGACAATTCTACCATAGTTTCCCTTTTTTTTTTTTTTGACAGTGTTGTTTTTCCTTAGCTGACAAGCACCAAAGAGGAGGACAGATAGCATGAATTCAGAATACTTCTGCTTTTGCCAAAAAGTAAAATTTTGCCAGAATTTGGAAAACTACCCCAAAAATCTTTTTTTTTTTTTTATTTGCCATTAATGCGCTGTCAAAATGAGTAAACCATTATGCTTCCCTGCTTGAAAAACATCCAGAGTGAGAGTAGGACTGACTAAAACTGTCTTATAACAGAAAATAACAGATTTGTAATGCCACTTTTGTTTGGTTGAGAGTGTGGATTTTTGTTTCTGTTTTTTTTGTTTGTTTTATTTCGTTTTGTTTTGCTTTTTTTGTTGGTAGTTGATTTTGGTTAAATGTTTTTTATTGAAACACTTAGGACACTCCATGTAGACTATGAAATATGTGTTTCAACATATCCAGATACATATATCTGAAACATTCTTTCCAGTAGGTATTTAATATTTTAACAGTTCATTCTGCTTTGGAACAAATCACTTAACACTCAGATTCCAGCTGATAGAAATTATAATTTACATTGCTAGTAATGTTTATTAGCTCATCTAGTTTACAATGATAATCTCAGGGTTAAAACATGGCAACATATTCTGAGATCCCCAGACGTACGTGGACAGAGAAAGAGGGAGATTAAAGAAAAGTTTAAAAGACAAGAATCTCTGTCTCTGTATTTAAGTTTTATGTGATGACGAGCTACAAGAAAAACAGACAGACGGACAGAATAGAAGATGAAATATCAAGAATGATGAAAGCAGATTTTGAAGTCACCACTTTTAAACAATATCAATGACACCAGACCATACTGGGAGCCTGAAAGGAGGAGTGGGAGAGGGAAAACGGCAGGAGGAAAATAAAATTACCTGTGTTCCACTCAAGCTAGCATTTGTTTTGGAAAAATGTTTATAATGGTGAGAAGGAATGAATCTTAGTTCTCAAATTCCCAGGCTAAGCCAAAGCCATCATGCAGGACAACACCTCTGCCTTCCTGCCTTGTTTTCAGAGGATCATTTTTTATCCTGAAATTAAACTTAAAAACACTTTCTGCCTAATTCAAAACCATATAGAAAATACTGCAATATGAGCCATAAAACTATTTAGCTTCATTGCATGAATGAAAGAAACAAAAACAAGCCATAAAGGATCCCTGGCCTTGAATCACTCCTTTATCCTTTTTGTTTTTTAGTTCTTGTAGTTCAAGCTAAAATACTTCAGAAGCTGAGATTCAGTTACTTGTACTGGCTAAAAATACAGCTTATTAACTAAACATGGGGCTCTGTGATCCCCTGGGAAGAAGTGAAATTGAGGATATCTCCATAGTTTAATCTACAGAGATTTCTCTCTAATCTCTTTGTTGAGATATATAACATTCTATACTGGCTAAAGACAGACACAGCTCCCATGGTGTTTCACTATCTCCTGTGTTCTCCATTAGAGGAAAGCTATCAGTAAAAAAAAGGATGTATAAAATATTTTTCCTATAAATTCAGCTGGGTGCCAGGAAAGAACAGAAACAGTGAGCATAAACACTTACCTCTTTTTCTGATCTTCTCTAAAATCTGATTCATATATACCATTTTCTGTTGTAGAGGACTTCAAAGCCATGAAATGCCCCTTTAAGACTTGGGCAATTGAGGGAATGTTGTTCCAAAGGTTTTACAGAATAGCATTGGCAAATTTGCCCATAGAAATCAACACCTTTCTTACAGAATTTGCAGTCATTTAAACAGGACGGGACTCAAAATTTCTCAGCATAAGACTTGTTCAACACTCATTACAGGAAGGTGTAAACTGCACCTGCAGCTTCCTCCTCATTACCTTCACTGGTGGATTCCATCCTGGAAGCGGTGTTCACAGTATCTCCAAATAAACAATACCGTGGCATTTTGGTCCCAACAACCCCAGCTACAACTGCCCCTGTTAAACAAAAGGAGAAAAAATATATTTTGTGTTTTTAAATCAATGTATTCAGCCATACAGCCTCCTAGCTGTTTCCTACATTACATTATATTTCATTTATTGACAAGTAAGGACTAAGTGTCAGTATTGTCTTATATGTGTTATACATCAGGAGGCTTCCAGACAGCCAAGGAGGAAACTGGAAAAGGATCTCAAAAGAGGTGGAGGAAGTAAGGATGGGATAAAGATATAGTGCATGAATTAAAGCACCTGCAGAAACCATGTTTCAGCACCACAAAAGAATATCTTGAGGGACAAGCAGATAGGAATGCTCCCAGTGGGAGCTGCACACACAACACCCTCTAGTCATGTGGAAAAGTGGGAACAGGAAATAACCTGATCCTGCTGAAGGCAGAAAACAACCGTGTCTTTCAAATATTTGTTTTGATTCCTTCACCTCAGCCCCAGGAGATTTACAGAAGATTTGATCTCTCACTGAGACAACATAAGCTGCTCAGCTTGCAGATGCTGGACTGCACAGCACATGTCTGTCTATCAGGAAGGAACTGCAATCACATATCAGCTTAGATCAGGGAGATGAGAGTCTGAGAGTGAAGGCTAGATCAAAGACTCAAGAAGCAACTCCCTGTTTTGAGAAGAGAACAGCTAAGAAGAACAAGTACTGACAAAGAATGCAGTCCTCACTCACATCAGTAAAAGTACAGGGACCATGTTGTGTTCCCAGTGTACCCAATAATCTACACTGTTGTGATGATCTCTGCAAGGTGTTCCATCCCATGTCACGAAATTTATTTCATTTCTAATGGAGAGGAAATGCAACTACAGAAACATTTGATAAAACAGAAAGGGGTTCTTTTGGAGCCTTCTCAACGTACCTGAATGTATTCCAGCTCTTATCTTTAGGAGGGTGTTGGGCTTGTGTGGGATCTTAAAAGTCTTGCAGACAGCCACCAGGTCTAAAGCCATGCTTGCAACCTCACCAGCATGAAGGATCCCATTCTCTTTTGGTACTCCTGACACTACCATATCTTAACACAACAATGCAACTATGTTAACCGCTGCCATTACACATACAATTACCAAAGGATGCTGCCTAAATTAGAAAAAAAGCCCCGTTCTTTCATTTGTGAGGCACAGTTGTGTCTGCTGAGCAGAGACAGACAGAAACAAAAGAAGTGCAGAGCTGATGTATGTAATTACCCTGCCTCTGAAAAATGCTGGATTTCCTTCTTACTCTTCCTGCACTCCCTCCCTCCTTTCCTCCCTCCCTTGAGGATCTTTGAAATGAGACTGGTAGTGGGCAAATGGCTGTTTAATAGCTTTTGTCTCTGATTCCCACTAGGCGCTCTCACGGCAGTGACTCTCACTGTGTGGGAGAAGAGACAGGTCTCCTCAGGATCTCTTGGGTGCTTTTCTTCAAGAATTCTGTGCTCTATAAAGCGTTGAACCATACCACAGAAAAATGAGTGGTAGTGGTTTTTTTCTTGTTTTTTTTTTGTTTGTTTGTTTGTTTTTTCCAATCCTCCAATAGCTAAAGAACTCCTGTTTCTCTCATCCAAAACTTCTGCTAGATTCTGCTGGGTTTTGGATGGCACTCAGCTTTAGTAGTTGTCAGTTGCCAGCAGGTTTCCATGATGGCAAGTATAATGCTATTTTCCTAAAGATTCAAAAGAAAAAGCAGCCAAGCCCATACAGAGTGTAAGGGGAAAGAAGCCTGTCACATTCTTGAAAAAAGACAGAGATAATATAGCTGAGGGAATGGCAATTATATTCCCATGCAGAAGGTAAATTTTTCAGTTTTGTTCCTGTGAAACAAAAGTTGCCAACTGTGATTAGTCAGTTTCCAAGGTTTAAATTCAGACCTTAAAGGTCATAGGAACCAAATAAACAGCAGAGATTGTTTGCTGGACCCAAATGTCCCATCCACAACATTCACAAAGTGTAGAAATGATGAATTATTTGCAAGAAAATGTTCCAAAAGACTGCTGGGGCTGTGCTAGGACTTCTCCCCTACTTGTTTTGTGTGTCTTCCCCATGGTGATCAGCTTTCCAAACCTTTCACCTGTTCTTCCTTGTCATTAACCTCTATGCTGACGTCCCATGTTTTTTCACAGTTCAAGGAACTTACAGGCATCTCCTATTGTCTCCACCTTATAGACATCATAGTTATCTATGATTTCATCAAAAGTGGTATAAAGCTTGTTCAAGAGATCTACCACTTGGTAAGGTGTGCTGCTGCTGGACAGCTGAGTGAAGCCAACAATGTCGCTGTTAAAAGACAAAAAGAATACACCTACTGTCTTAATCATAGCAGACTGGTAATGCTAGGCATACAATAATAATTTATCAGTGGAATTAGCTAACCTTCACTTTTTCATTATTTCTTTGGCTGATGATCTTACAGAATAGTTCTATCTTAAAACATTTACTTAAACTGACAAAACACTCCTCCCCTCAAAAGGACTGGCTAACCTAAGTCTTTCTGCTTACGAATGGAGTAAACTGTTTTTCTACAGCTAGACTTTAATCTGTCAAAGACTAATTAGTCTTCAATTTTAGTTTATGTACAAACAGGAATGACAAGTGAAGATGTAATTTATGTGTTGCGTCAAGCACACATACCCACACCAAGTGTCAAAAACTGTAAAGGCATGTGGACTCTAAGGATAGATATGTTACCTTTACACAACTAAATGCTGGGACCTTTACTTAGACCTGTCTTGTGAAATGTATGTAACACAGAGAGAGTAATGTGCTGCTGTGTGTTAGAGCTCTGCAGTAGTCTCATTGTTTAAAGTATTTTTTAATGAAAAAAAATGAAAAATGTGAGAATTTTGAAAGACACTTATTTGCAGAGTCAGATGTTGCCACCTGGTACAAGCAGTGACAGTTCAGATAGAAATTTGTTACTCATCTAGGAGCTTCACTTCTGCTGGGAGCCTGGATGTTTCTTCAGAAGGATTCAGTTCTATTCTCATCTTTCATTTTTATTTACCTGAAAAAGATGGTGGCACTTAAGTAACTTTGAGCTTGTGCACGTTTTCCCTGCCTGAGATCATCTGCTACTTGCTTCGGCAACATACCTGGTATAGAAGGTAAAGCACTGTTACTATTTTGACATGAATAAAAGAACACAATAGTCATAACATGTTTTTTAAAGATGTAAGAGCAACATCTGCAACTGTGAAATATTTTGAAAGTGAAAGCACTCTTCAGCATCAAAATCTGCTCTGCAGATAATGTGAGAATTCACAGTAAATCTTACCAGTAACAAATCCAGACTTTTTCCACATGACTTGTATTTTTAAGTTACAAGAAACCAGTAGCTATACATTCCAAGTAAGGTTAAATTATAATACTTTGGATATTACTAACTCATTCTTTGTCAGCTCTTCATTAGTGCTTTCTTCCTCTGTTAGTCTGTTTACTATCTCTTTGATTTTCTCAATCTACTTTATTTCTCCTGTCTTTCACTTTCATAGCCTGTTCCTTTTTCTCCCCTAGGAATTATGACTACTCCATCATCCCTTTTTTCCTGAGCAATTCCAGAAGATATGCTGCTACCAAAAGTAACCTCAGTCCAAAAGGAATTCCCCAATATTTATATCTATACAGAAAGACTGCCAAACAAAGTGAAAATAAACCAGAGCACTGCAGATCATCTAGTCAAAGCTCTTTGAGATTAGTGCATTTACTTTTAGGGGGGAATATAAAAAGCAGCTAAATATCTTTTAAGCGTTGCAAGGAACATGTAGATAAATTCCTTGACAAGTAACTATTATTTATTAAATAATTACATATTAAGGGATTTTTCTGTTTGTAATTAGACAGCTAGCATCAAATTATTATTGAGAATATCCAGCTATTTTGGTACATAACTTACTATACAACAGACGATCAGTCTTCTGTTTTTCATGCATTAAATCCTGAGTTCTCTCAGAAACCAGCATCTCCAGGTGTTTGCTATATTTCTCCATCTAAATAACATGAAGAATTGCACAAAATAATCCATTTATTGAAACAGATTCATAGTTGGATAGGATCTACGCATTTGAATTATTCTACTTTGAAAATATTCAGACAAGTGAGGGCCAAGGTTTGAGACAGCTAATTGTTTTTTTCACAAAAGTCACAATGATGAGATTTCTCCATAGGTAAATTCATGGTTCTAGATTCTAGATTGTTGCTTACACCTAAAAGGAGAAAAATCAATCCCAGAGTTTTCAAAGTCTATGCAAACATTAGGGGTCAAATCTAAAACAGAGATCAAGTTTCCAATGTTTTTTAAAATATCTCGCCAAAACTGAAGAGGCACTCAAGTCTCATCTTTTGTCAAAAACTCGCAATGCTGTTTCATAAACTTTTCCACTATGCTGTGTTTTTTGCACCCTTGCTCTGTGGGAGGCAACAAGCTGTGAAGACAGGATTCTCTTCTTTCCACTTACGGCCTTAAGACACACTGCTCAAAATGTGTGTGTAAACACATTTGTGTCATGCAGGGATTCTATACACCCAGCACTATAAGAACACCACCTAGCCATGGCAGGGGGTGGGGAATAAGAAAAACCAGCAGCTTTTGACTGAAGAAAATGAAATGTTCATCTGTAAAGCAACTGAGAAAGTTAAGAACTGACAGAAAAAAAAATGAGAAGCCAGGTCTCAAGCAGAACTGCAGCTTTGTTTTTGTAGCTCAAAGTCACAATTAATGTGCCAGAGGTGAATGAATGACTGTAAGCATTCCCATCAAACATAAAATATGAGATTAAAAAAATCAAAATCAAAAACAAACAAACAAAAAAAACCCAGAACTATAGCTGTGGATGCCATTGCCAGCAGATAGATTTAGATTGGATTAAAAATCTAAAATTACCAGAGTCATCATCATGTCAACAGGGCTAACTTTATTAGGATTCATCTTGTTTAACGTTTTCTTGATTTGCTCAAATGTAGGTCTTTGGACTGGATTATTTTCTCTGCACTTTCTGATTAGCTGTAGCACAGAAAGAGAATGAGAGAAACAAACAGCCTTTTGTCATTCCAAGCACAGGTGGTGTCTCCAATTATTACTATTATTTTCTTCATGCTGTGCAGGTGAAGCTCTATCTGCAGGTGGTGAAAAATAGCAGCACTATACCAAGGTCTCCTGAATTATACAGATCAATCCTCTGTAATTGAATGAAATATGTTAGTTCACGAAAATTCTGCTGGAGGAAACCATGAAGTAGATTCTCACATTCCTCCTGCCAAGCTGTGCTTAAGCTCTTGTCTTCTGCTTTGAGATATTGTTATACTATTGAAGTCAAATGAGGACTTGTCGGTTCAAAAAATTCACAAGCAATTAAAAACTTAAATGTGTCATAATAACATGAATGCTCCACTGAAATCCAATGCTGCTTATGAGAAGCTTGTTACATTTAGGTTGCTACAAGCCATGACAGGGGAATTATTCAGCTCTTAAATTGAAATAAGGACACCACAAATTTGTTCTAATCTAATTTAACAGACAGGGCACAGTTTCTTCTTAGTCGGTTTGAGGCTACTGAACACATGAGAATCAAACCGAGCTCATACTTTACCTGAGACATACACTTCAGTAGTTGAAAACATTTTGTCTGTAACCTAAGCAGACATTGCTAACATAAAATATGTATGGAACTCAACACTTTCTAATAAAATGAAAATGCACAAAAAATCAATGACTGAATATTAAAAACATTTTTTATTACACTGACAATTTGAAAGGAAAACTGAAGTTTCCATCTGGGAGAATGACCACTTTTGTACTAAGGATATGAAATCAATTTCATTCTGCCTCCTGTGAGATGTTCTTCTTGATTTCTCATTTGCTTACATTCATTAAAAGTAATACTGCCATGAAACTTCTCTTGCATTACTTGAATTCATCTCAATAAAGAATTTTAGTGTGCAATATTGTATCTCACCTCTATGTAATCGGTTGGACATGGACAAGAATCCTCAGCCTTTCCCGAAATTAATTCTGCTAAAGGTGGACACCAAGAACATTCAGCTGAATGCACATCACCTTTCTATAGAAAAAAGGATTAACAATATTGAAAAAATGTTTTTTTATATGTCTTTTTGAAAATACATTGCTATGATATTATTTTTATGACAGCTTCCCTATCACTTTTCCCTATCAGCTTTTTAACACAAGTACAGAGGAAAAAAAGAAAAGATATAGTTCAGTCTAATCTGAGTGGCCTCGTTTATAAACCTTTTCATCACTGTAAGGCTTTAACCTCAGTGTTTATACCAAGTAAACAACTTTTGAAGATAATACCTGGCAAGATATTTGGTGACTTCTGAGAAACCAGAAGGCCTACATTGGTCTGTTGTCATAAACCCTCAGAAGTGTAAAAATGTTAGTTTCAAGTTTTAACTGTAAGAATTATTGTTAAGTAAATTATTTCAGACAGTATATGGTTACATATTCAGAATGTTTCAAGGTGCAATTTTTGTGTTTGCCATTTAGCACTGATCATGAGATGTACATAAATTATAGTGAGCGGCTCAGTTGCCCTTCTAGCATATTCTTACCAGTACATGTCTCCACTGAAAGGGCCTGTGAGTAGCAGGAAGGGAAGGAACTACTGCAGCAAAAGAAAGGTGCTAAGATATATATTCATCTCCTCATTAAATGTCAAAGAGATAACAGAAAAACAATCTTAGAGTTACAATTATTTTCTTCATACACTCTTCTTCAAAACTTCCTTAAAGTCCTGGAGGGGAGACTGGTTGGTTTATGAGAAAGCCCTAGCTGCATATCCCATTGGAACTGAATTTGCACCCAAAGTAACGAGGAAAATGTGTACATCAACCTCCCTCCTACCCTCACCTCCCACACCCACCCCCCCCTCAAAAAAAAAAAAAAAATCCAGAACCAAGAAAGTCCAGTTACTCAGAGTTTGCTTTGTATCTTCAGCAGAAACAGAATCAAAATTACCATGCAAACTTCAAAATTCACCTTTACTTACTGGTATAGGGTCACTTCTTGTGGCAATTTCTAGTAAAATGATGGCGTAACTGCAGAGTAATAAAAACAAATCTTAATGAAATAACAGTTAATGGAGGCAGTGATTTCAGCTTTCCAGGATTTCTCATTCTTTCTCATTTTATGACTGAAAGCACAGTATCTCACAAAGGGAGACTGGCAACTTTTCTGCTACCTGTTACTTCTCCAAATTTTTAGAGATCTGTCACCAGTCACTTCAGAGCAATCCACTCACACAGTTATCAGTCTCAGAGATGAAGCATTTCAGTTTGATGGACAGCAAAGCAATTTTCTCTGCAATTTAAAGGAATCCAGAGGGAATATGTGCAGGGACTACATGATACTTATCAAATAAGCATATGAGACAGGGTTGTGCTGTAATCAATGGTCAGAATCAAGTTCATCAGAATCATCATAGAGAGGAGTAGTCTCTTTTTCAGCATAGATCACTGTTCTGGAAAATCTCCATAAAGTTAATGATGAGACACAGTGTCTGGAGTAGATCTTATAGAGTAAGCATTTTTGCTGCTTTTTTTCTGAATGATGTCTTCGTCATCACCATTTTCCTGAGATGAACAAAGGTTAAACACATTCATCAAGGGTGAAGAATGAAACAAAAGGTGTAATAACTTGATGTTCAGTCTTTTTATTGAACTCATGAGAGATCTTTCAGAACAGTGATCTCTGAGAAGCCAACAACCCCTCGAACCAACAATCCTCATGAAGTTGTTCTTGCCTCTGTAAACATTCAAACTGTGTAATAATGACCTTACTGTATGCATCTCTTCCTGATAATATTTATTCTTATGGGGGAAACTGCTTTGCAATCATAGAATCATAGAATGGGCCAGGTCAGAAGGGACTTCAAGGATTACCAGGTTCCAACCCCCCTGCCACAGGCAGAGCCACGAACCTCCAGATCTGGTACTAGATCAGGTTGCCCAGGACCCCATCCAACCTGGTCTTGAACACATCCAGGGTTGGGGCATCCACAATCTCTCTGGGCAGCCTGTGCCAGAAATCTGTTGTATCACTAATGATTGCTGTTTGGTACAGCATCCTAGCTGTACAGTGGGGTATGGCTATCTATCTTTTGGACTACTGGTGGGATACAACTGGCAAATAGAATAATGCATATAAACCATACTGAATAATATAGAAACTAATATGATGAAATGTGAATGATAATTTTGGGATGATCTGGTAGCAGAAGGAATCAGCAATCCTAGTGAGACAACAAAGCTCAGATTTTCAAGAAAAACGGTCAGATAAACTTCAAGAAAGCAGTATTGATTTCATTCAGCTTTCGCTGCACTGTTAAAGAAAGGTCTTAGTAGGGTGGAAAGTCAGATTCACATAACCATTACAAGTCAGGAGAAGCCAGTCTAGGAGAAAGCGTGACTGAAAACCTGTTCAGCTCAATTAGGAGGTGCTTTCATGCTCCTGTTCTCATTTCCATTTTAGCTTTCCTACCTGACCAACACATTCCCTTGAGAGTTTTAAAAGCAAGTGATTCATCTGCAAAAGCACACAAAATTACAAGTACCACTCCTGTAGTCTCTATTCTTTCTTTATTTGGGCCAGATCTTCAGGAGTATCTGTGTAATTTTTTGCAAAGAAATTTTTGAAATTGAGGATTTCAAGACTAGGCTACTGCTCCCTGGCCAGTGAGCCTGCATGTGTATCAGGAAGGCTTATACATGCTCACATCAATGAGCACAAAACTTTTTAAAATGAAGGTTCTGAAGGCTAGCTCAGTTAAAGGGAAAATCCTGCTAATACTACAGGATACATCTCTTGACATTTCATCTCTTACTGTTTTTCTTTGTTACTAAACAAGGATTATCAGCAGTACATCAAAAGGGGACCTGGATTTTGCAGACTCAGGAACAGACAGCAAAATAAATTCGGTAAGCATTCACTACATCTGTCAAAAGTGCATTGTGTAGTCATCTACAATATAAGAAAATGAGCTGTTAGCACTATCTTAAGGGGAGTCCTTGCCAAGAAATGGCTTGAGGAGGCCAGGTTGTCTGCAAAGTCAAGTAATGGCATCTAACCTGAATATGGGCAAAGTGCGAATCAAGCACCAAGAAAATAACATTTTATGGAAATTAGAATGCATTTTGAATGTGCAGCAATGACAAACTGCAATGCATAAAACAACTCTAAATTACTTAGAGTACAATAAGACCAGTCCATACTGAAAAAGCTACGATCGACATAGGACAGAATTACAATAGCCAGAGGCATCAACACAGTGACAAGCTGATTTTAGATGATCTATTCTGAAGCAAATTAAACAGCCCTATTTGTGCCTGTAGATAAAAACACTACAGAGACCTTAAATTCTTACCTACATAATCTGACCTGATAGGATGGATTAAAAATAATAGTGTTCTGGTAGGTGTAGATACTGTATATGCATACAGGGGAATAACGTTCATGAATCCGGTAAATCTTGTGATTTATAAAGCCAGGCCTTCGAATTCTATAATTTTTAATATATCCTAATTGAAAAAAAAATGAAAAGATTTAAACATTTCCTGTTTCTGCAACTAAATTTTCAATAAAAGCCCCATAGCTCCCACTAAAGACAGTAAATATTTATTGTGGCCCAGTGTAGTCCAGAGTAACATTCAGAGCTTTTGACAAAAGGCAATAATATCTATCCTTTCATAAATGTTTTTAATAAACAGTCCTAACAACCATATCCTCATCCACTCAACAATCAGCATTTCCACCTCTGTTTGAAATCCAGTGTTTTGTGTTCTGCTAGCTACTAAATTCACCAGAGAACAGCAGAAGACTACAAAGACTGGGAAAAGGGGAAAAAAAAGTGAGAGAAAAGGGGCACAAAAATCTTGCAGTCACATCCTGCAACTTTCCCTTTCAAATACATAACAAACTACTGGAAATCGGCACAGAAAAAGTATTGCTATAAAACAGGATATACCAAGAACAAGGACATTTCTGACTTAAGACAGAAAACTGATGGGAAAGTCAAGAAATATTGACACGTTTTCAACTCAGTATTCTTATTGAAAATCCTTTCTTAAATGTAATCAAGCATATCCATGGGATGATCATGGACTTACACCAAGCCTAAAAGTGATGAAATAATACTTGACTTCAGATGGAAAAGTAAGAGACATAGGAAATTACCCATAGACATCTGTCATAGAATTGGGTTCAAAGTCTGAAAGCCCATGGATTTCAGGAGCTGTGTAAATCTGAATCAGGTGCTGCTGTTGCACGCTTGACCCCTCAGAAGAATCTTCTTTTCTGTATGATGGCAAGCCATAATCTAGCATGGAGGAAAACAGGAAATAAATGGTTCAGTTGGTATTTCTCTGAAACACATGCATTAGTATATAGTGACAAAACTTGTCTAAAGGAATTCATTTTCCCTCTTTGAAACACACATCTCTGTTTAAAAATGATGTGTGCCTGGTAGTCTGGTCTCTCTAAAACAATTGGAAATGTAGGATCTGAAGAGTAAATATGTGGGTGAGATTGCGTAACAGTCCTTTGAGAGGTGCAGTTGAATTAAATGGCTCCTTCCAAGCAGAATTATTCTATGATTTCATAAAACTATATTCAAAAACAGTAGGTTCACTTCAGTGCAAGGCTTAATATGCAAATGCAGAATTCTATTCCACTCATATGCTGATCCTCAATTGTGGCAGGTTGTTAGAGTAATTACAAGTTAGACAGACTAGAGCTACTATAAATCAGATGGTGGGCTTTGCTTCAACACCACAAGCTTAAGAACAAAGACAGATAAATGTGAAACATCTTTGCAGGTATGCTTTCAGCTTAACACCAAAGAGGCTCTCAGTATCTGGTCAGCATTGAAGAGGAGAAAAAAACAACTAATGTTTGCTTTCTTAGAAATAAACAGCATTCTACTGGGCACACGGTGAGGCAGGATTATAGATCACCTCTAAGCAAGATGGTCTTAAAAGTTCATTCTCTGTATTGAATCCCATTGGAATTTTTCAATTAGGTCCCCCACTGGTTATTTCTGAGATTTGTCTGGCATTATGAAATCCACACAAACCAAGAGTATGCGAAGTCTGTAGTGTTACCAGTTAAATTCTCCTCAACAATCTCACAGGGACCTCATTTAATCCAAAGGAGTTGTGGTGCAGTTGATGTAGTGCAGCTATCTCATTTTTTTAATATTTTTCCTCAGAAAAGGCTCTAAGCAAAGCGAGTATTTCAGCAGGCAGAAGGATACCAAAGGTCGTAGAGAAGCAGCCATGGCCCTCTGAAGTGGCCTTTTTCTTAGGATGAACCTATGAAAGATAAATGTATTGCTGTTGATTTCAAGATGGCTGCAGATTATAGGATGCAGTAAATAGTTTGGAGAGAGACAAACTCTGTTTCCAGTTCCTTTGGCAGCTGCAGAACAAACTAGTTTCTGTAGTGGTTTTCATGTTGCCACATGCTGTCTTTCAGTACCAGGAGCAGGTAGCTCCTGATGACTTGTAGCTCCATCTGTAGGAGAAGGTAAATCAGTTTTGTGTGCAGGACTGAAAAGCTAAGCTGAGTCTGCTTTTCTCCATAAACTAACTTGTGTTCACCAGTCAGCATTATTCATGGCTTTACAGCAATGTCCATTGCTAAGGTTTTCTCTCTGCATCAAAACTCAGAATGAGAGAGTTTCTGTTCAGATTGATGTTGATAGATTTCATCATTTGTGGGATCTGATGTGCGCAGCCTTTAACCCATGTTAAAGGAGAGGCATGGCAAGATAATGTAACATCAGTATTTCCACCAAAAATGTCAACACTTGTGAGTAGTGTTGAGTGTGAAACCTATATGTGCTAGTAGGTTACTTGGAGAGTTTCGAAATTCCGTTTATCTTCTTTTTACCTGCAATTTTACAAACCCATCGGTCATCTATTACACAGTTACTAGACTTCAGCCTTCCATGATACATTTTGTGGTGGTGAAGATAGGCCATTCCTTGGGCAACATCAGTAGCAAAAGAAAACCTGAAAGACAAAACTCAGTGAGCTAGCATTTCAAATAAACCAGATCTGTGCTTGAGAGTGGATCCAAAGCCTATTGGAGTTGACAGAAATGCTCCAGTGACTGGAATAGTTTTGAAATTTGTCATTCCATGCTCATTTTTCTAAAACACTTGAAGTGTGCTGCTGAAAGCCCTTAACTCTCACTCAAGTGTTTTGAGACCACATGCTGTTAGCTTCTATTAAGACAGTTCAGTTTCTTCTAGAACGTTCCAGTATGTTTGTATTACTTAGAGTGCTTTTCAAATGTTTACAAGATAAACTTTTTTTTTAACTGTCTGAATTTTTTGGAGGGTTTCCTTCTTACACTCTTTTTCTTTGCTGAAGGCATAAAATAGGCAGAAGTAAAATGAGCATGCCAAGAAGATTAGTCTCAAAAAATAATGAAAGTGCCTTTGTGGATTGGGACCATTAGCTCATTTCCTATATCAGTAAATATAACAAAGCTTGTGTAGGTATGCTAATCATTTCATCTGTGTCACTTCATAGGGCTTTTTAATTAAATGCAGATGCCCAAGATACTTGGGAAAAAGATGAAATCACATGGGAAAAAAAAAGGGTTGAACACAGTTTTGCAGCATAAACAGGGGTGACTTAGCATAACCAGTGCTTAATGTATGATGGCTCAAAAATACAGAAGATGAGTTAGGCTGGATATTTGAATTCACTCTTCCTTTTTAATTCTCTCCCTACCACAGTGCAGGCCTTTCTATCCAAGTACTTTATCTAAAATTAATATCTTGTCCCAAAACAGCACATACCATCTGTTAGCCTACTTTGTATCTTCTAGCTTATACTTTTTTTTTTTTTTTACCTGAATCCCCAGTTCAAAGGGATGTCTTCATTGAGTAGAACATCACTAAGGCTGCCTTTGGGGCAATACTCTGTCACTATGGCAACATTTGGCACTTCTATACAACCGCCAATGAATTTGCAGAGATTGGGGTGGTCAAGTTCCCTGCAAAAATTAGCAGAAATCACATCTCACCAATAATTTTCATGGATCCCCCTCCTACTTTTTGCAGAGTAACCAGAAAACCAAAAATTTTGTATCAAAATGTAGAGAGAAAGGTAAAACAGGTGTAAGGAGATTTTGATCTAGTGTTAAAGCAGTTTGAAGGAAAGAAGAATATGAGTAAATTGTAACTTTTGGACAGGTTGTAATCTCTAAAGAACCAGTGCACAAACGAAACAACATACAATTCTCAGGTTTCACTCCTTACCTTACTTGTTTTACTTCCTTACGTATGGATTTAGACAGGGTGAATGCCTTCTTCATTATTTTTTTTATGGCCACTGTTCTACCATCACTGAAACAGAATGAAATGCTGTTCAGAGAGTTTTAGGCCGACTTCAGAACTTTGCAAGGCTAGGAAAATGGACTGGATATTTTTTCTACTGTGGGCAGCTTCATGTTTCTAGAGATGAAGTAGAAAATTTGAGCATGTCCATACGTGGGTGTGAAACTGAATATGAGTGCTTGACAAGACCCTGCTTCTATGAGAAGGGAAGAAGTAGTAATTGTAGTTGAACTCTTGATCTGTGTATGCCATTTGAAATATGAGAGTGTTACCATCAATTTAGGCAGCTGGATGATGGAGTAGCAGCAAAGGGAATGTCAGAGCAGGTGAAACACAGCAATATCCCTGCTATCCATTATTCCTCTCTCTACTGTTTCGGAAATCCACCACTGATACTGAACATCCTTTTGTTCTCATGGGATGAAGCATTCCCAGTGAAGAAGCAGCTGAGCTTGACAGACAGCAAAGCAATTTTCCCTTAAAGGAATTCAGTGGGATGTATGCAGGAACTTATATGATATTTAACTGATACTCATCATATAAATACTACACTATTCTTCAAATAACCTAGGTGTGCTCTACCTGCAGTTTTGAAAAAGGTCTGCATTGAAACCTTGGTTCCAAATATATTTGAACAGTAGCTTTCATTCATTAACAGATGCAAGATACATGATGCAGTCACACCCTTGTAACACATCCCAAAGAGAAAAGAAGTGATAACTAAAACTGAAGACACCAGTTACAGATTCTACAGTGGTGCACAAGTCAAATGATGCCATTAACTTACTAGATTCAGTGTAACAAGAGAATTACAAGCTTCTGGACTACCTGTCAACAGCAGAGTTGCAAGAAGCAGAAAGCATGGTGAAACTATAGGACAGCAGATACTGCAGAAAATGATATATTGACTTACTATCTTCCAGTCTGGGTAAAGTACTGTTTCTTGGACACATTAGCAGCTGCAATGCAGGAACTCAGAGCAGTGATACAGCTGGCATTGGATTCACTTGGTGCTGGGACAGCACTCATCACGCTTCCTGTTGCTGTCCATACTATGTGATCTAAATGAGATGTGGAATTAGAAGGCACCTGAAGATGCATGTCATTACAAAGGTAGAGACTCCAGAGGCATACAAATCTATGGAATTCACCAAATCTTTGCATGCAGGACTGCTCTTGTTAGCACGTAAGATAGAAAGCCATTTGTTTAGAATGTGACTGCTGCATAAAAATTAAAAATCAACAGAGGTGATGCAGGAGATCTTTCCCACTAAGCCTCAGGAGTCAGTACAAGTCTTCCTGATTTCAGGATGATCAGTCCTTGCTGCTGCTGAGATGCAAAGGACAGAACTCAGGGAAGCAGAGCAAACTCTGTGCCATATTTTAATAAGTCTGTTTGGAGCTCCTAGAAGACTGTTGAGTACAAGGATGTGAGAAGTGGTTCTAACACCACAGTGAAGTCAGAGAAGAGCAATAATACAGTTAGATGGAAAAAAAAAAAGTGATCTCCATATATGCTTTTTAATATCTGTTGACCAGCTCTAAGTCACAAAATGAAATTCAAATAAGCTTTTTAATGAATTACTTATCATTTCACCATCTCCACCAGGTTTGGCCAATTTCTCTGAGCATTGGCAAAACCTCTCAATTCTCCCCAGATCAGTATGCAACAAAGTGCTGCTGAGGAAGTTCTGTATCTCATCTTGCACCAGGACTGTCATGTTCCCACACCACAGTATTGTCCATGTGGAGTTCGAAATTGCATTAACACGTGGAGCCTTTCTATGTCGTTACACCCAGAAATACATTAGAGATTCCTGAGATAACTGGAGAGTAATATATATATATAGGTGCAAAGCACTAAGGGAGGAGTTATCTTGAACAAATAAAGCTAACTTTTCACAGAACAGACTACATACTGTGGGTGCAACACTGCTGATGTGTTTCCATGTAAATAAATATACATTTCAGGCTACTAGGCTGTGGCTGGGCAACTTTGTCTAGAGGAGCGATATTGCCAGTCTCCAAATCCCTTCACATTACCAATCTTGTTATTCTGCTACTTCTCACACTTAGATCTTAAGCCGTATTGTTGCTTTGTAGACTCTTCCTCAAGAAAACTATGTCTTTCATCTTGGATGTTTAAAATTCACTTTAATGTGTTATTTTTTGATCATGTCTCTAATTTCCCTCAGCCTGTTTCTGTTGTCTCTCCTCCTTTGTGAGTTTATGACCTCTTCTAATTGACTAACAGCTGAAAATCTAATTAAATTTCTTTTTTGTGTCCTGAAAAACGCTTTCCCTTGAATGTTCAATTTCCCTTATCACAAAACTGAATTACTAAATTGAAATTTGGGTTGTATTATGTACTCAAATTAATTTCTAAAACAAAGTCTGTTCTTGACTGCAACAAGGATATTATACTTAAACTGCACAGAAATTAATGTTTAAGTCCAAGGCTGAAAGTATTTCTATTACATTGGAACATCTTGACAGCACTAGCAACACAATGACATAGCTAAAGCAGATCTTTCTAGCAATTCCTTGAGGAAATAGAAAATCTGAGATCAGCACAGACTTATCAACTTCAGTAAATTTCTAGACATTTGCATCTTCTGAGATTCTTTGCTTCTGAGTACTAAAGCACTGAACAGGAAAGTGAATTAAGTGCAGCATAGCAAGGGACTTAATGACATCTGATTTTATTCTTAACATGCTTAATTACAGCCAATTAAAATAATATTTTATGTCCTGAAGGTAACATGGAAAAAAAAAAAAGAAAAAAGAAAAAAAATCAGGTCACAATGAATTACTTTTTGTGGTAAAACTGCCAAAGATAGTATTCACTGAGAGAAATTAAGATCTCATTATATCTTTCATTTTATCTGTGCAAAGTCAGGGCAAGCTAGTGAGGCCAATTATACAGAATCATACATTCACTAGCGAAACTAATTCATTTTATCTAGGTCTAGAAGTCATCTATTTATTTAGGGATAGACTTGTCTTTTTAAGTTGACAAATTGCCCTATGAAGGAAATTACGTAAAATAACTTTGATAACTAAATTTTCAATAAAGAAAAGTGTCAGTGATCAGCTCACACAGCTTACAGGAAAGAAACTTGGGATATATCTTTCACAAACTGATTCACCTTTTGCAAGACCCTAAAATCATGATGTACCTATGATTGAGATTATTTCAAAAAATTATTAGTGAAACTAGTAATAGTAACAGACAAATTACTAACCTTGTGTGATGCAGGTGAAGTCTATAATCCAGCTTTCATCCCAAAACATTTTTTGTTTCTGATATTGAAGCCACTATAAAAATAAATCAAATTCATGCTTGAATTAGACTCTACTGACTTGTAGGGAATTAATCAATATATATATATATATATTTTAATATGAAAATGTGTAAGTATCAAAAAAAATCTGAGGTTTAAGCATCCAGTATATATCATATGAGAAGCATTATAACTAACAGGCTTAGAACGAAACAGTATCTAACAAAGATCTTTGAAACATTATATTCTACATTCTAGAATCTATTGTCATGTAATATTTTTCTTTGGCTATAAACTCTTTCCATTACCATCAGTAATTTCTATGCAGTATAATTAGATCCCAGCCTGGACATTCAATGAATTGTTTACATCACCTCATATCATCGAAATGTCCTATGCTGCCTGAGTGCATGACAAGAACACACTACCGCCCAGCCCCAATAAAAGAGCAGAACATGTTATATCCAGTGACAAAATTATAACCAAATTTACAAATGAGACCATGTTATGTCAAATACTCTTGCAAAAAGAATATTAGATAGGGATTTTTTAGCTATTTTGTAAAAAAGGCATGTATCTTCTTATAAATATCTGATTCATAACATTTGTAAAGCAAATTCATAAAGTGTAAGCATACGCTTTCAAAAGATGAACAGCAGATTAAATTACACAGCTGCATAGCTGCAATCAATACCAAAACAACAAACCAAACCCACATTTTACCATAATTATTCCATTTTCTACAGTGAACATTAGAAATTATGTGTTCATTGGAACAAGTAACAGAAGTCCAGAAAATGCTGAAGGGACATAGCATGGAGACTGTGTCAATATTTTGGCAGAAACTTATGACTGATAAAGACCTCACTGAATCAAAATGAAGTCGCCTTGTTTATTTCAAAGGGTTTCTGAGAAAAGATATCTACACTGTCTTTTGCAAAGGTATGATTGAACACAGCCATTTTAGCTAGAAGTGACCACTAGTATTGCTGCAGGCACTGAGATCAAACAAACCCTCTCTTCTGCCTGAATGATTAAAGAAGGCATTAGATTTTCCCAGATGGTTCTTCTTACATAATATTAGTTACTGAATTGGATGAAAGGATCTTTCCTATCTTGCTTACTCATCACCTAAATAATAATAATAATAAAGATGCTACTGCAGAATTTATCAGAGGGGATATGTATATAGCAAAATAAATTAAAAAAATAAAGCCTAAAAAAAACCCTTAAAACCTACAGAAATAATAGCAAAAATAATGGGTAAAAGTTCTGCTACATAAATTAACTTTCACTTTAGATAAATCTATGCAAGGTCAAGAAACTCCATTTTCTTTTTGTAAAAGGCCTGTTGTTTAAAATTGTCTGAATTTCTTATCTGTTCAATTACACACTTCTATCGGAGCACGGTTCTACAGGACAGTTGCTACAACAACATTATTACAGCCTCCATGTGGATTATAAATGCTCAAGTAAGAAACAGAGACAGAGAGAGATTAAGGCTTATTTTTTAAGTGTTTCAGTTCCTAACTTGCAAAGCCACATAAAAAGGTACAGAGCAGAGAGGAGAAAAAGATCAAATTGCGATTGAGATCTCCTATAGTAACTTATTTTTTGGGTCACTAGCCCTCTCGCATGCCTTTTCAGCACATTCAGCTACCTCTGTTGCTTGGCACAAATGTGGTATGAAATGAAGGTATGAAACAGGAGTCTATTGATTTACAGGACAAAACCCAAATAGATGGTCTACTAAGTACAAATTCAACCGAAGTACAAATTCAACACAATGACTTAACAACTGCGCATACTCACCTGCTACGTCCTTGTTACAAAATTCAAAAATGTATTTCTTTTAAGATGTGAATACATGAGGAATCCTCTTCACCAACAGCACTATTAAGTGCTAGTGCTTAAAGCAATAGTGCAAATGTCATAATAATTTGCCGTCAACTCTTTATACAGGCATTTCCAATCAAATGAATCCCAAAATATTTATCTTCTCTCACTACCCTTTTGTTTTTCCTTAATGAGTCTTTTATAATAATCAATAACTTTTAAGCAAAATTAATCACTTTCAACTGAACTAAACTAGTTCAGCTACACAAAGAAAATAAGCTTATGAAAAAAACAAACAGCACACATACACACACACACACACACACACAAAAGATCTTCTCATTAGTCCTTTTGGGCACCCAGCTATCAATAATTTAAAAATATCCCAAGTTGAATGTATTCTATAATAACTTGTATTTGGACTTTCAGACTTAATGACTTGAGGATGATCTAATCCCTTTATGAATTTATCTAATTTGTTTCTGAATTCATTTATACTTCTCATCTCCACAGGGTTTTGGAGCAGTTAATTTCATAATAGAATTCTATTCTGAGTAAAAAGCACTCTCACTTCATGGGCAACCCCTAGTTCTCATGTTGTGAGAGACTTAATAACTAGCTGTTCTTTCACCATTATATATCCCTGTGCTAAATTCCCCTTCAGCCTTCTGCCTCAGGGGATGAAATTTCCTAGCACAACTAGCCTCCAAACATAAGGAAGCCAAAAATGCTTTGTTTTGTAGCACACAGGATCAGGATGCAGAAGCAAACCTATCCCTCTACTCGGAGAACGCTCAATTCAAAATAATCAAATAATGAAGGTAAGAGACATAAAAGAGGAGAGCAAAAATACTTACCATGACTGTTATAATGAAGCCAGTGCAGACTAAACAGATTGGCAACGCAATTGCTATCCTAGCGTCAGTAGACAGAGGGCATTCTCCACAATCTGCTGGACAGATTGAGCAGCCTTCTTCTTCCTCACAAAAGCCATCTCCACAAACTGATTAGAAAAAGAAACACGTATCAGGATATTTTAAGGCAATTTCATCCATCAGCAAGGTTGAACTCAGATTTAAACACATGGTTCTTGAGATGGGAAACCTCAGAGTACCAGAAAGAATGCATTTTGAAGAATCCAGAGATGGCGCCCCAGAAGCTGAAATAATTGCTTTTTTTTTTCAAAGTGATGTAGGTTCTCGTTGATCAGATGAAACTGTTAATGACATGAGAGTCTTTGGCTTTTTTTGTGTAATAACTTCATTACTAGTCTGTTTATCATCGTCCATCTGCTTTTTTCTGAGACAAGAAGTTTTTCAGGGCAGACCTTGTCTTTTGTGTTCTTTGTACTTAATCCAGCCCTTGAGACCCCTAGAAGTCTGATGATCCTGGATACTTCAGAGTGAAATCTTGCAACCCATACTTCAAGGATTTATTTTTCTCCAAGGTCTTAAGAAAATTATCAGCAGCATCAGACGCAATATAAAACAAAAGCCCTAGAGGACAAAACTCCTTCTCCCATGTTATGAGTGCTGTTTCAACTTTACCTCTATGCCTAAACTAATATCATTCTGCACTTCAGTCCCATGAGACAAGCTAAAGATATTATTCTGCCACTATGTAATACATTTTTTTAAAAACCCTCAACAAAACAAAATCCACTGCTTCCGTCCACTCTGGAATTGCTTTGGTTCTGTTTTGTTTTGTTTTTTCATTACTTCAAGAAATACGTTCTCAAACTTCCAGGAGAGCAGGAGAGTAGCTAACAAGAGTACTGTGATGACATTTGTTTAAGTCAGTACTTTTCTTCAAGTTGTGTGTTTAATTTATTAAATAAATCCCACTTTTTACATTTTACTTTGCTAAGAAGATTTTTACTATAACGTCTGCTTCTCTGCATATAGCTATACTAAATTGCACAGAAGTCTGATGTCTTTGGGAACAACTGCATTTTAATGTGAACAATGGAACCAAGTTGGGTTTCTACCCTTCTAACATGCTCAGGGCTAGTCTGCTCCCCTTCAGTTGAAGAATGTCCAGATCCTTACAACATAATGGCTGGAAGAATATTTTCATATCCCCTTCAACTGAATACATTGGTGATGATATTTGAGTTTACCTATTTAGCAAGAGTGGCTTCCTACTGTTCTAGCTCTGTAACAAAAGTAAGTAGAAGCTCAGACACTTTTTCAGATTTTCAGCATTAGATAAAGAAGAATTTTAGGAAGATCTGTGCGTATTTTCAATAGTAAGGAAGGCTAGGAATCACTCTTGCTCTCTGTATCCATGTACAAATGTTAAAAGCATTGAGATTTGCAGTCAATATACGATTCCTTCACATCTTCACTCTATATCATACCTACTGCAGGAAGGACTGTGGTTTTTGCTTCCAGAGCAACTTGCATTCTCCCAACTCTGATGTGTGCGATGAGAGAAGTCACGCCCACATGAACCAAAACAACCTGCAAAACAAGTGAACAAAGCTGCAAGGATCAAAACTCCAGTTGCATACAGCAGGTCACTTTACCAGGAATAATCTGACTGTGGAATTCTCAAAAAGAATGTGTGCATTTTTCAGAATCAAGGAGGACAGAGGTGCTACTCTAGTGAGATAAATAGCAGCAAGGGAGGCAAGCCTTTTGGGAAAGGCAGGTCTGATGCCTCTCACTGGTGTGTTTTTTATCATCTAGGTACGGTTATCAGCCTATGCGTCCTTTCACATTTGCTTCACTGTTACTTCTGCTTGGTAGAAATCCCCTAAAGATCACACTGACCTGTAACATAGTCCAGTCAGTAGTGCAATGTTTAGTTAGTGTAGGCATTAGACAGATCAGGCTGTTTTCTTTCTCTCAATCCCCATTTTTTTCTGCTAACTACGTAAGGAGTAGCAGTATGAAAATCTGTTGCTTCCAATCAAGTCATTTAGGAACTGATGATACTCAGCCATATGCACCACTTACATACATAACACTGACATAAGGAAATGAGACAGGGAACATGCACATGAATTGTATTAACCTACTAGAAAGTAAGCCCTGAAAAGAGGAAACCATTTGTTGTGTGCAACAAATATATCCTACCTTGGCAGTCCAGTTTCTTTGGCTCATTTTGCCAGCAGTAGACAAAGTGTGAGTAAATATCTGGCCATCATCAGGAATCCATGGACCACATATTCCTCCTCTACCCTATATCAGACAGATTGGTTATGTCACAAAATAATGACACAATGAAAATCCTAGGTTCTCCCTCTTTTACCTTCTTAAAATGATTTATACTCTTTCTCAGGAAATAACTAAATCTGTTAAAATGCCAAAGTGCTAAAAATACTCATACACTGATTTAAATATCTCACAAATCTCATTATTGTTTGAAATAGATGCACCAAAATCTGGTCTTATATTTTAGCTGCAGTAATTCTATGAAGTTAACGTACTCTTTTTCAGGTTTTGCTGTACTAGAACTAGAAATAGAATCATATCTCACATCTTGTATTTTTCTAAAGGGGTTTTACTGCAGCTTGACTTCTAATATGGCAGGGTGTTTTTCATTAAAATGTAAGGAAAGAATCTCTTATGCGTCAATGTCTGTTTGCAGAGTGTATCTCACCAAAGCTTTTAAAAAGTAAACTTCCCAGCAACTGTAACAATAGAGGATGATTTTGGCTGTTTGAAGATCCTGCATTGCTTTGTCTGTTTGAAAAGCTTAAGTCCCTCTCCTAACTCCAGACATTTCCTCAATAATTTCTTTCAGTGTATCGGAGACACATCTCCAAAGAAACAGAGATCATGCAAACCAAGAAAAATGTTTTAAAACTCGTGATATTGTGAAAAACAAACAACCCACAAACAAACAAAAAGAAAAACCACAATGTTCCTTTGGAAAACACTTGCTTTGAAATGTATATTTATTCTCATGTATCTAGCCTTCTTGCTGTATGACAGCCAACCAACTCAGCCTTCTCAGCAGGAACTGAAATATTTGCAGAATCAGAAAGAAGCCAGATGATGCATGTTGACTACATGCTTTTAGATTCCTCATACTTTAATTCCAAGCATAATTAGTTGTAAAAGTAAGAAATAATGGAGAGGTCACCAAATTGGTGAGATGTTTAAATTGTTCTATATGATTCTAGACAAAGTCTTTGATGTGATTGATGCGATGATTCCAGTAGGGATTCCTCTTTCCAGTCAAAACCATGGTGTTAGCTAAGGTCCCCAGGGAGTCGTTAATAATACAGCTCCATAAAAAGGGGGCTGCCACGAAATAAACCAGAGTTCTTGGAAGGCCCTAAGCCTTCACACAAGGCCCTTCTAGAAGGTGCAGAGAGATAACAATACCTGCAACTGACAATTCACTCTTTCTTTCTCCACTAACCGTAAAATGGGTGAATCTGAATCAAGTAATCTTGAAGAACTGAAAATGGTCCCACTAAGCATAATGAGCAATTCTGAATATCATCTTGTCCAAAAACACAGCCATTTGCTTTCCAGCCTCAAAATCCAGTACAAAACTTTCTGAAACTGACAGACATCCCCAAAACCACTTTAGCAAATTATAGATCTGATCTAATTGTAATCACAAAATAACTTTATAAACTTGAACCTGATCATAGCAACGATGTCTCATCTAGTATCACAAACAGAACACATTAAGTCACACCCTTACACTAACCATGAAGGCCAAAGGACATGAGTGAATGTTGGCATGGTGGACACAGCAGTTCTCGCCATTTGCATCCTTCCAGCTGACAGGACACTCATGCTCCTCACAGAATTCCTTTGCAGCAGTAGCATTGCTAGCCAAGAAGCAGAGAAAGAGTGGTAATTTTATATTCATTCCTTCTTCCTTAAAATTGTAGTAAGTACAGAAAATCCTTCACAGAAAAATTACTAGCATATACGCAGTGACAGAAATACTGTTACATCATTTTTTTTTTTTTCTTTTACTTCTGGTTGAAGCAATCTTAGAGCCATGAGGACTGCTGTCAACTGGACCACCATCTATTGTCACGTATTAGTGAGTTCTGGCAGATAATATACCTTAGGCAGCTACCAACCTCCACTTAACGTCCCCAGACTGACTGCACGACCAGATGGGATTACTTGGCACTGCTCAGAAGAACATATCATTACTGTACTTCCACTATCAGAAATCTATGCCCTTGGCTGCTTTCATTCTCAGCATTTTCCATTTTTCAACTGTCTATGCTCATCAATGCATGTGATTCCTACATACTATTTGGTTTTAGTCTTTTCTCCACAGCCCTAACAGCCAAGGAAAATTACTACATTGGACAATAATATCAGATAAAATCCCCCAAACCAAAAACTTAAGACCAAAAAGTGGACTTTATGAATAGGCTGCTCTGCAAAACAGCCATAGAATCATAGAAAGCTTCCGGTTGGAATAGACCTCAAAAGACCATCAAGTCCAAAATCCCATGGAAAAGGGACTCTCAATCTAGCACCCTGTCCAATCACATCTTAAAAACTTCCAGTGATGGTGACTTGACCATGATGTGCCTGTGGAGATTGTTCCAGTTAACTGTTCTCACTGTAAAAAAAATCTTTCTTGAATCAAGATGAAACCTCTCCCAGTGAAACTATTCCCCATTGTCCCATGTCTTCTCCATGTGGTTTCTTGTAAGAAGCCTCCATCCTCTTAGTAGTCACTATCATCATACTGTGATGAGGTTCTGTATCAGGCTTCTGTTATGCAGGGTGAAAACTAACTCCTAACTCCTCCAGACTTTCCTCACAGGGCAGGTTCTTCAGTCCTTTGATCATCTTTGTGGCCCTCCTTTGGACCCTGTCCAGTCCGTCTGCATCTCTTTTGAATTATGGGGATCAGAACTGGACACAGTATTCCAGGTGCAGCTTGGCAAGTGCTGAGTAGAACTAGTCACTGGAGAGTAGATTTAAAAGAGAAGGCTATATTATATGAAATAAACGCAAACACGGGGGATCAGGTTGACATAGATCACATTTAGGGCCAGATTTACAAAGGTATAAACATAATTGATATTTGTCAATCCCCAAGACATCTAAATATATAAAATATAAAAATATAAAATATATAAAGCTCAATATGAGAGTTCAAAAAAAAAAAAAAAAGCTTAAGCTTTTATTATTCCCTAATACTGTTATGTCTCTGTGGCTGCTTCCTTTTACCCTGCATTCTGTCCTGCATTCTGTAGTTCCCGTTCAATTGTAATATCCTCCTAACGGCCTCACCCAAACCTCTAAAGCTCATACATTGACTTGCCAGCTACAGTCATATTTGGGTCAGGCATTCTAAGTTTAAGATGCAACCAGATACTCTTGTAGTTAAAATGAGGTGCAAGTTTGATGCCTCTGAAAAACTGCAGCATAGATGCCTCTCTTTTTAATGACTGCAGCCTGTCTCTTTGTGCAAGACACATTTAAGTATTCAAAGAGCAGAATTTTCTAAATTCCTTACTGATATAAAGGAGAGGGTCTCCTTGGAAAGATCAGAAAAATGGATTCATTCCAAGCAGTGAAGAAAAATGCTTTTTGGTCAAGTTCTTTGAAATATCACTAGCCAAAAAGTTCAGGAAGTTTGATGAACAACCTTTACCAGACAATCAAAATACAATACCAACTTTTTTTTTTTCTGACCTTGCAAATGGATTATAAGTCATATTTCAATCTTAAATAAGTCACTCTAAATAACAACTTTTACTGTCTGAACTTTGCAAAGTGAACACTCACACCGGCAAAGAAAAGATAGGAGTTTTTTCCATAAACATCTCTTTTAGTAGCTACATAGAGTACAGAATATAGGAAACTAGGTCTGCAGCCTCTGTTGCAGACATTGCATTGCTTTATATGCTTGGAGAACTGCTGCGTACAGCCCACAAGTGGAAGATTACAGCATATTAGCCTTTTATTGACATGGAGTTGTACACATACACATGCTGTACTTAACCTATGTTGTCTACAGTTTTTGAGGTGCTATATAAGCTTTCAGACTCATTTCAATGCCACAGAGATCAAAACAAGCTCTTCACTGAATTCAGTGGATTCAAGGTTGAACCAACCCCTATGTCATACTTATGTTGTGCACTTTGAACACACTTATCATTAAAACAGTTACAGGACACAGCGAGTTTGGGAGTCACACTAGAATTGTAATTCCTTGTGTAGAGAAGGTAAGAAGCGACATTCAGAGTTGCACCGAAACTAATACAGAAGCAGGATGACATGCTCTGTTTCTTGACATGCAGGTGAGTGTGTCATGATGTCATAGCAAAGCCATTCCAGAGGAGCAAATGTCAGTGCAAATGCTGCTAGAAGAGAACTCAAGAGATGCAAGGAATTAGCTAGGAGCACAAGAGCATATGTTCCCATTATGTTACAGAAAGTGTGTACATATAGAATTGCCATATACTCATGACCATGAAAACACTTTATAGAAGTAATACCTGTGAGAAAGGATTCCATTTTGCACTGCGTATTCATAAAAACCATCTGAAGCAAAGACTGTGTAAGTCACATTGAAGAATTCCCCACTTACAGACTTTTCTGGAGGCCTTTGCACCCATGACATTTCCAGACCTAGAAACAATACAATTATGAACCTTTTCTAGTTGACAGTTGTATACAAATGCAAAATTTCCTCTGCAGTAGCTAACACAGTGTAGTGAAATGGAAGTAAGCACAATTTTCATCTATTGTTCCTATTTTTTCCAAGCCCCAAACACTCAACCATCTTAGTGGCTGCACAGGTAAATGTAAATGAACATTAGTATAACAATTCTGACATTCACTTAGAAAAAGAAATCAAGCAATTGGAGAAATAGGATACAAAATCTGATCATCTTATCTATAGTTAATTTACTTCCAGTACAACGCAGGACTACACTTGCTTTGCTCTTACATCAGATGATAAACATTGTTCATATTTTTTGGCTGCTTTTGCTGAGCCACACCTCCTGGAAGAAGAAGAGACAACTCTAGAATCCATGAAATGCAGTCAGAACCATCAATTTCACAAGTTATAAATTACATACGCTAATTAAATACATCAAAAAGCATTCTCTTCTCATAAAACCATACAACATGTACAGCAGAGGACAGTGTGAGTACTGCTACTCAGACTTCTCTACAACCTTATTAGGAAAACTAATTTATCCAACTCATCTCTCTCATCCTTGGAAGACCTTATTAACCACTCTAAGCCTAGAAATGAAGTGAGATTAGAGGTGAGAGTTGTTTTTAATTCATATTTTCAAACAATACTATCACAATCTTTCCATTCCTTTTACCAACATTTTTCCATGTTGTTGGATGAGGGTTTTAATTTCTGTTGTGTCAAGCTACTTATATCATGCAGACATGTAGATCTCAGTTTGTCAGAAAATTTAAAATTCTCTTTGCAGAGGATGGGTAAATTTGTTGTTCAGTTGCTGTTCAGTTACAAACTCTCTTATTACTCCAGAGTTGTTTTCACAAGTGTATTATTTCACAAGTGAAAAAAAAAAAAAAAAAATCTCTTATAGACATAAACACAAATCTCTTATAGACATAAAGAAGCAAACTGTGAAACAACCCCAAGATACCAACTCTCCCTTTGTAAATAAACACTCATGGTAAGTGCTAGCATTAAAAGAGAAACAATAGTAAAAAGATTTACATAAAATGCCAATGTGATTTGTGCTAAAAGGTAAGAGAGCTGAGCTTCACAGAATGCAAGAAAATAAAGGTCAGCATAAATTTCAGATAAATTTCTTTCTACTTGCTTTTGAAGGTCTCACAAAAGTAAACAAAACTCTTATTTCAGTGATAGATAATACAACATCTAAATGTTTTGGAGATCCTGCATTAAAAGTTAAATTCACTGAAATATGGTAGACGCTGCTTGCTTTCCATTTAGCAGTGCACAGAAGATGAGAAAGAAAAATCACAGAGAAAGTCAAGATAAAGCTTGGAGTTCATTCTAAAACCGACTGTAAAGGGTTTATGTTATTTATTATTTAAGCAACGTACTCACATTAGTTTCCTTTGTACTCAGTTCATAATGCTTAGTAAAAACGGGCTTCAAACAAGACATATTTTCTGGTAAGCAGTAGTTTCAATGTTTCAAGTAAATTCTTACAGAGATAAAAAATTTAGTTGACAATTATTGACAGTCTTTCAATTTCTTTGTTCAATTTGAGCTCTTCAGAAAGTGTTTAACTATAGTATTAAGCTCAGAGCATCACCCAGCAGTTTATTTCCTGGAGTGTTTTAATCAATATTAAAGTTTCTCAGGTGGACTTGTTATTTTCTAAAAACCTTATTGAAAAAGAATAGTCTCTGGTCTAATCTTTTCTAACATAAACAAAAGTGTTCCTTTACACCAGCTATTTAGCCCTCTATTCCCAGTTACAGAGTCACAGAATCACAAACCATTTGAAATCGGAAGGTATTTCTGGAAATCACTCAGTCCAACCCCACTTTGCTCAAAGCACAGTCACCTACAGAATGTTGCACAGTACCTTGCCCAGTTGGGTTTTGCATATCTCCAAGGACAGAGAAATTACAACATCTCTGAGTAATCTGTTCCGTTGTTTGATAATTCTTACAATAGAAAAGCTTTTTCTTACATTTAAGCTGAATTTCCCATATTTCAATCACCCCTTAATTATTTTTCCATCTCAAACAATCAATTCTGAAGATAAAAAAAAAAAAAAATCTATTTTCTATTATGTCATCATGTAAATTCAGTTTCGAAACTGATTGGAATGAGTGGTTAAAGATCTCAGATCTTAAGTACTCATGGAACCCAATTGGGAGCAAGGGGAGGAAAGCACAAAATGCAGAAATGGTGATTTTACTTACTGACTGGAGGGTTTAAGCAGTCCACTTTTGAAATGGTGCTACAAGTTTCCAGGATAGAATTTGCTGCAAAGCTCAGCTGATTATCTACTTTGTTTGGATTGAGTTGTATTTGGTTTTCTAATGAGAAGTAAAATGCTTTCAATTGTTTATTTTTTAGGAGAAGGGATTCAGCTGTTGCAATTACTTTTTCTTTCGGAATGAATGAATACTGGACAAGTAATTGCTCAGAAGAATCTTTTAGCTGTTTTCTTTCACTTTTTTTTTATCTTAGAAAGAAATGTCATCAAATGCTTTCCATCATGTGAAGCATTTGTTATGAGTTAGGTATCAGTCTGAATACTTTAATTTTGGGTTCTCAACCATTCACCAAGCAAGAGATGATATTTTTTGAGCAGCTTTAGAATTCACTTACCTCCACAGTCCATCATGTTATACTCATCTGGTTTTTCCAGGGGCCAACAGTCATAGTCTTTGTTGTCTAAATCATGCCATCCCTCCACTAACACCACCTGCCAGAAAAAAAACATACAAACAGATCTCATAAAACACAATACAGAAAGAGGGAAAGGATGATTTTCACCTGCAAAGTTTGTCTTTCTTCTAAAGATACTAAAACAAACATCAAAACAGGATCTGGCATATTTTGCTTTGTTTCTTCAAGTTCTGGAGCCACAAATATAGTTTCCCAGGGATCACTGCATTATTTTGATCTACCCAGAAATCTGTCATAAGACAATGGGGTGACTTAACTAGACCCTGTCTTACAGTTTTCCTCTGTAAAAAGAGGGTGTATGCAGAGAGACATTTTATTTAAAGACTTTTTCTCTTTGCTTTTAAAATGACATCCTCCTGCTCCAAACTATCTTTTTTTTTTAAATCTCTTACACATACATTCTTTCAATGATTACTTTTTGTGAAAGCTTTAATAACAAAATATAATTATACAAATGTTACATTTTGAAATTATAGACAATATTAAGATTGCATATGCCAATTACATGTAGAATACGTCATCATAATAGCATACAGAGAGAATTTGAATGGTTGCAGAATATACAATACATCTTTATATGTATGTTACACAGTATAAATATATTTATACTAATTGGGTAATAGAATATACATTGTAGGAAATAGATGAACAGAAAAAAACATGTCATGATGATACATCCTGGTCTTAGTCCACAATCAGTAAAAGCGATTAAGTTCCGATCTTATTATCTGTTTTTATTTTTCTCTATATATTATTGGAGAATAATCATCCACTGGATTATGCAATTATTTACCCCATTATTCCAAGAGTAAGATTTATGTGATTGATTTTTCCAATGTATTCTGTCATTATTCATGTTTTGTACACTACTAAAATAGCATTCAACAATTGCCTGGTATTAATAGCCATCTCTCTGCAATAAGCCCTCTACAGTTACTGCAGCATGCATAGACCACAGGAATATGTTATGGTAGTAGGATCTACATAAGTTACCTACCAATAACCTGAGGAGGCTTTGGAGCCCTAAGGCAGGTGTTTTGATAGCTCTCATGCTCCCTGATGCGCATCCAGCTCACCAAGTGGCCAGGCTGCTTCTGATACTGCTGTTGCTGCTGAATTAGATGCCCCTGCCTGCGAAGGGGGGGTTGCTAGGCAAGCTGATCCTGGGGACTCCAGCTGTCGCAGATGTTCTGCCTCTCCTTCACTCTTTTACCACTCTACTTCTGCTCAATGCAGGTTGGAAACACCCCACCACACCTCTGCCAAACCTCTCCGAAAATCAGCACACGTCTTAGGGGCAGCCTCATTTTAAAACTACTCCTTTCTGTGCTCCTGTCAGCTCAAAGCTGGAAGAGCAATGGGAGGATTTTATTGCATTGACTGGTTGACCCTGGGTAGCAACTGACCCTTAGATTGCATTGGACAGCTGGTGAATCAATATTGTGGAAATAATTACAGAGACACGGTCAGGCCTGGGCGAGGAGAGGCGTGCAAACTCCACAGAAAGATAGGGTCAGCTCTGTAAGATAAGTTGTTAGACTATAGGCTGAACTGCATCATCTGCCGAGGTTCCTTCCAATCTGAATTATTTTAGATCCTATGGCTCCAATTTCTCAATCCCTGAAGGTGCAGGACAACCACTGTCTGAGAAGTGATCTGCTACAAACACGTGTGAAAAAGACCTCTGCCTAGCCATACTGAAAAGATGTTTCCAGGACTATTTCTGTTTGCTAACGCTGTTATCACTGAGTATCAGTAGTGATTCAGCTCTTCTGAGCATCTTCTCTGGAATTCTGGCTCTCAGACCAAATTCACCTCAAGAATCTTAGTCAGCATGCTTGCACTTCACAACCTGTTGCATCAAAATTGCATGAAAAAATTATTTTTATGCAATAAGTGCCCTTTTCATCTTAAAAGTGGTTGAAGGTCAATTAAAAAAACTGTTTGGAATCACTCATAGAAGTGTTAATGAACTAAGGGTGAATAAACTACAAACTAACATAAAGACTTCAGGTTGGAATTTTCTGTTGGTAGTGAAAACCTAAACCTCATTTGTGTTGTATCTCCCTGTGCTTCACTATGAGCATTTCACCAAAAGCATGGGTTTCAAGATAAGCATTTAGACTATTTCAGCTTGGCTAAACAATAGAAAGAGATAAGAAAAAGATACAATTTTTGACTAGAATTATCTGCTTAGAAGAATTCTACATATATTGACACTGGAAGAGGTTTTGTTAGTGATTTGTTTCAGGATATCTTATGCTTAATGAGGAATTTGCTCACAAAAAAGCTAAGGATTATCACTTGTTAGATCCTACAGCAGCCAACAGGTTACCAAACTGATTCTATTTTCTTCAATAGGGCGCTCAAATATTGACATGACATTAATGTCATGCTTCACAGACCGTAAGGATCATACCTTACCTTTACAGTTACTTGTCCATCACAAAGTTCAGAATTCCTGGAGAGTGGCCATGTACAAGAAGCTGGTCTAGGAATCTCAATTAAAGATGGATGGAAATCAATGGCTGATGATGATCTGATTTAAAAATCTATCCCAGCTATCTGGGAAGCACACTGCTGCCTCTGTAATTAAGTCCTTAAAATTTTAAAAAGAAAAAATGTGATGACTGTCTTGTGATACAAATACTGGCACCTCCCTAAAAAGGAGCGAAAGCTTCGTGAGTAATATATTATTTAGGTCTGTATGCAATTCTATGAATACAAAGGAAATCAGTAACAGAATTGAATAAAATGAGATGGTCATCTCAAGCCTAACAATTTTTCCATTTGCTCCTTTTTCTGTTTGCAAATTATCTGCAGCCATATAATTTGTATTAACTTAATACTGCATTATGAGTTATACTGTTAACATAGTCAGACACAGTCTACTACAGACATTTCCACCTACTGCCACTTGATTGGCTCACTGAAGTAATACAGCTCTGTGGCTTCCTCTCTTAGAAGGATCTCTGTATCTGAAAAAATGAAGTAATTTCTACTGCTTTAAATGAAGTTTATCTAATAACTTTATGTTTACATATTTATTTCTATTGGTTCTATGGGTTTGTGACAAAATTACATAAGCATTTATGTTTCCTAAAGAGAGGTCTTTTGTACTACATACATGCATTCACACACAGGGCTATTACAACTCTAACAATGAATTCCAGGCAGAAGCTGCAGAGGTCCTTGCAGAAGGCCGATGCACATCAGTGAGTCACAAACCAGTGCTGGGCACCCAGTGGTCATGGGACAGCCTCAGCCTGCTCCTTATGACAGAGCCCATGGGCAGCTCCCCCAGCACTGTTTGTCTGGTCTTGCCTTTACCGAACAGCAAAGCAAGAAGGTCTCATGAGCAAGCAGTTTCTTTTTGCAGAGTAGAAGTTATAGGTAGAGCTGTTTCCCTGAAAGAAAATTGTATAATAATGTGAATGACTGAAAGGGGACGATCTCTGCTCCATACTAGATCTGCACAACATAATGTGTGTGGGTTAGAGTCCTGTACTGTGCTTTAGGGCTTGAGGCTCCCAGCATCTCAAGGGACATAACATTATCTGCAGTATTCTTTTTATAGTCTCAGCGCTAACAAGAAGCATTCTACATGATACCTAATGGAGCCTGATTGCCTTTTTTTTTTTTAAATGGGACATAACAGACCAGCACCTCCTGGAACAAAACAGAAGCTTCTGACGGTCTTCCTTGTGCAAAGATAAACAAGCGTGACCAGAACTCTCTGAGACCTCCCTCTAGTGGTGCAACTGCAGAACAACGGGAGGGCGATTCCACCGTGCGCGCAAGTTGGTTTAAGCATAGCTTCCCCTTTATTTCAAAGGTGCCACAAATGGAACACCTTCCGTGTCACCTGCCCATGAGCAGTGCAGCACAGCTTTACCTTAGCTTTTCACCTGAGAGTCTGGTAAGGCAGCAGTGGTGGCTCCCTACCCCTTTCCTTCAGAACAGCAGTGTGATGCAGTGGACAGAGACACAAGAAAAGTGCCATGTTTTGACATACAGACCTGAGCATGGCAAGTTACTACACATTCACTGGGTCGTGGTAACCATTTGTTCACACGTGTTTAGCCTGCAGAAATTGCTTTGCCATTCTACTTAATGCAGCCCACAGACAGAGTGTTGCTCTGGTGTTGGAGTTACACATTGACATAATGAATTGCATGTGTCAAGAGTCCTTCCACCATGGGCTTCTTGTGCACGCTCCCTGTGGTGCTGGTACTCCAGGCTTTCTGCTGGCTGTGAGATGCATTGGACAATGGATCACAAGCATGATCTGGTTACAATTGATCTTTTCTTTTCTGTGTTCTGCTGCAAAAGTTTTAACTGGGTCAGCATTTTTTCCACCCACCCTTTGTCTTTTCTCATCTGTTCTAGCTGCAGAATCACTCACATTCAAGTAAAAACTGGGTATGTGTTCATGATGTAGTTCAGTGAGACTCAGATCATAGCTGAGCTTGGATTAGCAAGCCCAAGAAACAACATCTCATTTTCCCCAGAACTCTTGGTAATTTCATTAAAAGACAAAATATAGTCATAAGTTTTGTAGTAGATCAGTAGTTTCAGAAGTACTGAGTGTCCTCAGTTTGCCAGAATGTTGAAGTGGCACCAGATTGGGGTACAGTGAAATGCTGGGAGTGCAGGAAGCAAGCTCCTGAGCCTTGCAGAAAGCACACAGGCACATAGTTTTGCAGTATCTGTACACTTCTGTCACTCCCACAAATATTGGAAGTTGGAGAGAACTCCAAAGAAAGAGGCCTTGGGCTAAAAGTATGCTAACCATAAAATAAAAAAGAGGTAATAACGTATTTGTTCCTAAAGATCTGAAAGCTTAATGTTAGATGATTAATCTTTGATGACAGTTTAACTCAACTCCAGCAGAATGAACAAACAGTTGCATAGTTTACACAAAGGAATAGAGCTGGGAGGCAGTGTGAAAGCATGACAGATCAGAGAAAGAGTTTTGTGAAAAGGTAATTAGGGGCATTGAAAATTATAGCTAAGAAACTGCTTCTTCTGAGTACTGCCAAAGATGTTACATGCTTTACAAATTCACACATCTCAAAAATGCAAATAACATTCATCAGTAGGGTAACAGGTAGTCTTCACTGAACTCTCAAGTTGCTGTGACTGCTTAACAAATTTACACTTTTATAAATGCATTCCTTAGATCCACTCCAGGTCACAGAGCATCACAGAAAGTCTTGTTCTGTTGCGACAGAAAAGTTTAATCTATAGTACTACATAAGATGACATATTTAATTAATCTCAAAAATGTTTTAAAAAAATCAAAACTTGAAGCATGAAGTATCAGGTATGCTTTCTGCAGATTGTGTGAAGACTGTTGTCTGGCATACGTTGCAAATTTGAAGTATTTCTCTATAAGAATATATACTACTGTCTGTTTAAAGAATTGATCTGTATGCAAGCTGCTGAGGAAGGCAAGCAAGCTCCTAGGATTTTCATTGTGTAAAGGAATCTCTAATTTTTCTTTTTCTAAAAAGTAGGTAGAAGGAATGATGACATCTGGAATTTCACAACCGGAATACTCACAGTGAGAAATCTAATAAGTAATAGTGATTTTCTAGCTGGAAATTCTGTTGGTCTTCATAACATGGTACAGCATGTGATTGAAAACCTTTAATAAGACTGGATAAGAAAAAAAGAACTTGCAGTTCTCAGCGAATATGACAGAATCTTCCCTTTCAAAGTGATCCAGGTTAACCTTTAGATAATCCTCTGTAAGTATATAACTTTAAAAAGATTTCTGCATCAAGGGATGTGCTTGAATTAATCACTGGGTCTCTGTTTCTGTAATGCAACATGCCAATGCCGAAGTTGTTCAAAGGGCATTCCATAAGCCTGAGAATGTGAGAATCCCATCCTATTTCAGGTTGATAGGATGACTGCCGAGGAGGCTTAAGAAGAATTGGTCCCAGTTCAGCACAGAATAATTCTGTTTGGGAAGAAACTGAGTAGAACATCACTGATGTTCTCAAACGCTTCTCATCATTAATCCTCCCACACAGGCAAAAATGTTATGGATGTCTGCAGTCCTTGGCTGCTGTTAAGATCTGCTGGGGAGGATCTGGGTGTCAGTCAGTGATAAGCAGCTGAGGGACATTTGTGTTCTTATATGCATCATGTTCCTTAGATGCATTTGTCACTCCACAGGTTGTAGTGACATTTGACTGAAATTTGCATTTTCAAATGTAGAAACCCATTTTCAGTTTTCAGTGGGGTTTTCCTCTCTTTCTCCTTTCTCATTGCATGACTCATTTCTGTTTACAGAACTCTTGAATGATTTTCTGCCCATATTTTTATCCACATTAGTATTGCATATTTATTGACATTTCAAAAAGACGCCCTTATAAGCCAGAATAGCCTCTCCATTTCTAGGAACTCGTGAGATCACAACTTCCTAAGAGATGCTGAGATGTCAATGAGACAGATCTTTTGGCCTTTCGTAACTGAAGGATCACTTGGTCTTTTGGATGAAACCAAAAATGAAACAGGGATCTCAAACTATGAGAGCTGCTCTGAATGTAATGCCTCCAATTTAATACATGGGCCCATGGAATCAGAGGCGGATGTTGGTGGGATGGCAGCACAGGTTGAACATTCCCACCAATATCCCGTTCCATGTTGTTGCCGTGTGACAGATGGCAGCAGAGGGGCACTCTGACACAATGGCGTCTGACATGGAAGTGCGGATGAAGCAAAGGGGTGGAACTGAATTCCTCCATGCGGAAAAAATGGCGCCCACTGACATTCATAGACACTTGCTGAACATTGATGGATACCAAATAGTGGCTGTGAGCACAGTGAGGGGTGGTGGTGTATTTCAGCAGTGGCGACAGCAACAGTAGTCACCTCTGCTGGTGCAGATTGTTACAAGTGTGGCATGTGGCTCTTATTCATGGCTGATGAAAACGCACAGCTAATGGTGGTGACTAGCTGTTTTTGTGGCTGAGAATTTTCTCTATCAAATAATGTTATTGTGCTCTTTGTATCTGTTGGTGTTTCCATGGAAATAAATAGGAGGCATTACTTTCGGAGCATCTTACATATTTCCTCAAGTCATGATCATTTTTGCATATGTCAGACTAAATAGATGTTTGCCTGACCTGTTTCTGCTAACCTTTTAATGATGTTTATCCCTTCGTTGGTGGCCTAATCCAATGCTTCACTAGTCTTCCTTGTTAGAAAGCTTTCTGTAACGTTCAACCTGCTTCTGTCTTGCTATAACATCAGCTCAGAACACAGGGAACAGTTAACATGACAGGCGTACTTTTTAGATGCTTGAAGACTTTACCACTCCTTCTCCCTCCAGTTACTACATACCAAGATGCCTCACACAAGCTTATTCTCAAACTTCTTCACAGGTAGAAAGGGCTATCTAGTTTCAGCAACATAGTACTGAAATGCAGAGTGATTAAAGAAAATGTATAATGTTAAGCAGAACAGATACTTCAACTGTAGGAATGAATACATTCCTTCTGGACACAGCCTGGTGATCTGTGCAGAACAGAACCTTAAATCACAAGACCACTCTCATATTGTAACTAAAATAAATGTCGCACTTTAAGAAAGAAGTAGGAAACATTCTTTGTTTAATATTCCAGTCTATCTGCTAATGGAAGCTTCATTTCAGGCAACTTTTTAAATCTGCGCATCAAGTAGAGCAAACTTGGAAGATGTCCAGTTTGGCATAATGCCATTTTGCAGACTGTTTTGCTACTGACTAGTTGTCAGAACCAGTCTTTAGGGAGATGCTGAGGATTTTCAAACTCTGCTGAACCTGAAAAGATTTCCATGCCATTCAAGACTCTCTGCCTCTTTGGGTACATTGCTTTCTCTGCTAAAGTCAGACATGCTTTCCTTCTGACAGAAGACACTGGAGAGCCAGCAGCTCTATTCCTGTCATGTTCAGCAACCAAATGGAGATCAATCTACTATTTGCACTGTAGCTTTGACAAAAGGAACAGTGGCTCAAGCACTGACAGAAGAGACAGAAAAGAAAATTGGCTTGAATTTGAAACCTAAATGCCCTATGTGTCTTACCTGCCGGGATAACATAAGGTGTTCTTTCATAAAGGCACATGCAACTATCATCTGATATAGTGCTCAGATGCTATTTGAAATGTCTGGCACGTGTCTTTTCTTTTTCCAATGATATGCTAGCCACAGACTGAAGGACTTGAGAAGAAACTGCAAGGAAAACCACAGGCATAATAAATTAGCATTATAGAGAGGATTTGTATTTTCCACGATCTTACATTTTATTGCCTTAGGCTACCAGCTATTTAGCTTTTTCTACTGTCTTTTGGTATCTCTCTTCTTCAGAAAGCACACACTAGAGTGCTGTCATTAATGCTTTCCAGTACAGGCAAGGTAACAAGCAGCATAGAGTGTCAGCATGATTCTGCCGTTATGTATCTTCTTTGCTCTGATCTGATAAATATCGGATAGGACTTGAACTGTGTCTTCTCACTTCCTTCAATCCTCTTTCAATTTGTATGATTCTTTGGTTAGTAAACTTCTTAAAGCAAACGTCTTGTAGGAGATTCTCAAAGGCTCCAATAGCAGCCAGAGGCCTGATACCCACTGAGTCTCCCTATGGTATGCCACTTCTTTTTTGGAATAATCTCCTCTCTTTTTGTGTATATGTACAGTGAGCAATCAAGGAGACATTAACAATCTTGGCAGAGGCCATCAGGACCCTGAGTATATCCCTCCCTCTCTGAAGCTATGCTGCCTGGACTCAGAGTCAGCTATCCTGCTTTGAAGTTACTTGTAGGAGTGCTGCCTGAGAAGCCCTAGCTTATACAATGCTTTTAGGCTGGGCTCTCATGTTTGTCTTCTGACAGAGCTATGATGCCACTATGCCCATACCTGACCCCAACATGTGGACTTACTTCCCAGCTTGACCTCAGAATTGTCTCGTGACCGTGTACTTGACTGGCAAGCTGCACTCTTGGCTGACCCTCGTTACCATCTCCAGCCCTGCCCTTCTTACCCTGTTTAGACACTGTGGACTTTGATACAGTTTGGGATGGCACTACTCTGACTGCCTTCCTGTCATGCGTGGCTCCTGCACCTTCCTTCCTTGTGGAGGACTTCTCCTACTGCTCCTTGACAAGGAGACCTCAGCTCTAATGCTACAGAAAGAAAGTGTATATATATATATATACACGTATATACATATATGTTCTGAGGCAAATATACAATAGAGTAACATTCTACCCAGAGAAGAGGAAAACTTAAATGCTTTATCAAAAATTATCTATTTCTTTATGATCACCATTTCTTCTATCCTCAAGTCTATGGCAAATTTTTCTAAACTATTTCTAATTGCAAGTATGGATTATAGCAAAGACCTACTCTCTACAAATAAAAAATCAATTGTTTACATTTTAATTAGGTTACTAAGCACAGAATTCTATGTAGAATTAACTTCAAAATCAGGCATCACAGATACTTTGGGATTTTCTGGGGCTTCTATAGTATTTTTAAATGAACAATATTATCACTGATTTATTTTGATTTCTAAGCATTCTGCTATCCTAGAGTATCTGCTTCACACTGGCTGTGGATTTAGAGATTTTTACTAAATCTATACAAACTAAGTTTCTTAACAACGATAGCTCTACTACATTAAATGACCGCTACCAACTGTTGCATTAGTTCATAAAATTAGTTGTATTAGAAAATAAAATTAATCTTTCCTCAATCATAAAAATGACTAGGAGTGCCCTTCCATCAGACAAAAGGGGATTAAAAAGCCAGGTTCCCAGCAGAAAGGGTAGGAAAACTAGATATGGTGCATCGACACAAAAATTGTTCTTCTACCAACTCCTGTAGAAAGCACTGCTTCTCAGGGATCATGAAGCTTGTTCACTTTCCTTTTGGAGAATAAACACGTGGACTGTAAGGATTATGATTCTATGATTAAGAATCTATCTATGATTCGATGATTAAGAAGCACAGACCCTGAAATGAGCCTGATGTTAGAAGATTCCATGTTTAAGGAGAAAAGGGGTACATGAAAACCCAGATGTCCAAGAAACTGATGTGCTTCTATGCTGACAAGAAAGACATGCCATTTTAAATGGTGGCTTGGGATGAACTCATTAGCACATTGAGTGTGACTCATGAGGACTATTACAGAATATCTTAGAGATTTTTCCTTTTTACATTTGAGCAGAAGGATGCTTTTCATCTCTGGCTCGGCTATTTCTGATACTAGCTAGGGCATGTTTCAAGGCATTCTCTGTGTTTCATGCGGGGCTTATGAAAAGACTATTTTTACCACATGACTATTAGCAAGTCTCTCCAGCCCTCCTGCCTCCCTCAGGGTCAAATTCTCCCCTGAAAGTGTGCTCTGGTTATGTAAGAGATATAAATTGAAATTCCACTGGGCAACTGTGTCTAGGGTAAAGCTGAAGAGAAGATTACTTATGTGGTTTTGGTTAAGCACAAGTGGCTCATTCTTTCAAATAACAGTGGTTATTTTTGTTCCCCCGATTTACCAGTGGTTCAATAAATACCTTGCTCGTGAGTTCTGTTCTTAAACTGACTTACATCTTGTTGTACTTCAGAAAAAAAATTGAAGAAACAAATTTAACTGAATTAGTTAGCTTTTGTGATAGAAATACATCTCTTTGTATTATGAGTAGAATGTATGTAAAATCTTATCATTCTAGGGAGTTCTTTTCTTTCTGAAAAGCAGTCTGAGACCACTTTCACTCATGGAATAAGCATGACATCTACAGCATCACTCTATGTTCACTGAGTTTTGCAAGAAGCAACACTTCTCACTGTGTGCTTAGGATGCACTTCTATTTTAAATAGATGATAATATATAAGATGATAGTATAATATACAATATGGAGTGTTGTAATGTATGTATTGTAACTGTGCATGGAAACAGGGTTAAACAGCTTTGCTAAGTGTGCACAAGTAATGAACTTGCGGTATAAATGTTAAAACCTTGGAAGAAGAAAAAGAGAAATAATTTTTTTCTTCATAGTTACCTAGACTTGTATGACCAATAGTACTGTGGTAAGTCTTACAAGATATATGTATTCTAACAGAATTTAAATAGCCAAAATGTGTGTGGTCAAAGGAGCAAAGAGCAGAGCAGGACCTAGCCTGGTGAGCAAGCAAAGAGCAGCATGCAGGATCAAAGACCAGAGCTGCAAGGACAACAGTTTACATGTGCCCGGTATCACACAGTGAGGAACTGTTTGTACCTCTGTGGTGAGCAAATGTATTTCAGTTAGGATTTCTGGGCTGAAAGTGACCTTGATGGGATGCAGATATACTCCAACTGCTCTGTTATGCTGTCCTCTTTTTCTGACAGTAAACTCATTTGCTGAATGAAACTCATTGACAGAAACAGGTTTCCTGAGTACTGCCCACTGGCACAGCAGAAGATTGCAACATGGTCCTGTGATTTCATAAGATCTAGGTTCTGGGAGATGGCAGTGGGAATTCATGCAGAATGATACATGACAGGCAAGCAAGGAAACAGGTAGAGATGCAGGGTTTACTGGTCCTCTCTGAGGAACTGTGAGTCCTAACAAAGGGTGAATGCCAGTTTTGTCTGATTTAGCCGTGAGGGACAAAAGGATCTTAAAGGAAGAAGAGTCTCAGTTGCCAGGGACGAAGGGGGAAGTGCTGTTCAGAATTATGAGGTAAGTATTTACTATTCATATGAAATGAACCAGAGTGACAAGAGCCAGGCACGTCTGGACTTACCTCATGATACCATTCAGAACATCCTCCCAGCTTCTTGTGAGAGTTGGTATTGAAGTTTCTTACTGCTGCCTTCTGTATTGAAAGCAGAGTCCATTCTTCTCTTGGGTGTGCTGAAAGAGTTGGCTTGTCTGAGATCTATGAGAAGTAAAGACACTTGTTTATACAACAGAAGTCTCAGATCTTAGGAAAAGCTGCCAGAATCCAAGCAAGTAGCTTGTATTATTTACACGTCTTTTAAGAAATGTCATGCAGATTATATTTTCATATGGTAAAAGAAATTCTAGTCATGTGCCTAATATATATTTTTCACCCGTGTTTGCAAATCCCTGGCTCTGCCTGTGTCATGCATTCTTACTAAGTAATTTGGTTTTGGAATGAAAAAGAAATACCCAGATTCTTAGCAGGGACATTTAAACACAACAGCCAAAGAGCAAGGCAAGTTTCTAACTGGTATGCCATGAAAAATCAAAACTATAATTAAAGATAAATGACCGTACATAATTAATGTGTCACAGTGGGTATCTCTGGTAATGCAGGATTTTTATAAGTAATTCTTCAAGTTTCTGTCACAAGCTTACTTTTTGTTACATTAGGAAAAATGTATTTATTTAACTCCTCTGCTCCTAGTATGAGAAGAATCTCAAACAAAATTCTGTATAAATGACATTCATTTATTGTTAAGACAGACTTTCTGTTCTGCCTCAGTGATGAATTGCATCTGACTTGTTAGATGTAACGACATTGATGGTTAGAACCATACAAAAGAAATAACATCAAGAGGGTGAATTCTTTAGAAATAAGTTTTGTATTCTACATTGGTCACAGTGTAAAATGAGAGGCAGTGGAGATAGGAATGAATTTGTATTACAGCAGTATATTGGTAAGATGTAGATAAATCAAATTGGAGTAACATCTGTTTTCTCATCTTTTTATAGGTTCACAAGCCTTGAGTTAACGTTGGCTTCAGAACTACAAACTGAATTTCTACCCTCCAAGATTGTATCAGGAATTCAGCACACCAGGAAATATTGCAAGCAACTTCCTTCAGATTTTTTCCCCTCCATATGCTACTCAGTTTTGACAAAGCTGTCCCAGAAAGTATCATTGTGTCACACTGATTATATTTGTCTCAGGGTTTTCTAACTTCTTTTTTTCATTAGCAGTTGGCTTTTCTTAAATTATGAGCATATTAAATGCCAGGGTTAACTTAATTTTCTTCTCAGCAATTTTCACCTCCATTAAACATTCGGTAAAGAATTGGTAACAAAATGCATGCATGATAAGTTATCCATTTACTATTATTTTTCTATCTCTAATGCCTTTTCTTTGGAGGACAGTCATATTTTTAAATATTTTACTTTTCAACTAAGGACTTACTAATTTCATGAATTTTTTTCATAGTTCAGAGTTTCTTTAACCTGCTTAAAAGACTTTCAGCAACACGTACTTTAAGAATTCTTTACTGCATAAAAGAGGAATGAGTTCTGGAAGATGAGGACTTGTGGAAAGAACGTATTCTGGTGGTACAAAGAAGTTTTGATTTTCTTTTTAGAGGAAAGTGAACTTACAGAGCACTGAGGAAGTCCAGAAACATAGGTGTTCAACAGTATCTCAAACCCTGAGTGCGCTATAAGTAGGAGAGGCAGAGTGACACTGACTCTATAGTATTTGCTTTGAAGCTCCTAAGGTATCACACTCAAAATAAAGAAACAAGCAGACAAATCCCTAGATCCCACAGTTAAAAATAAATAAATAAATAAATAATAATTAAAGAAAACAGGCCCATCACTCTTACTTACAGAAAAACAACAGCACTGCAGTGCTAAGATGTTGGAGAGATTGGTGGCTTGGTTGATACCGAAACTATGCTAAGACCTGTTCTACCTCTTTCTCTGTAATCACTGCTGAATGACTGTTTTACGGAATCCCTCTTGAGAAAATGCCAAGGAGATAGTTTGCAGCACTCATGTTGACTTTTAACATAACCTTACTTATAATGATTGCTTAAAATAGTCATAATCAATGAGATCCTGATTTACCACAAGCAAGAGGCCTACTCAGCAGTTTTGCAAAGCAAGCTATTTTTATTCTGAGTGTATATGCTCAGAAGGCTAATTTAAGGCTTTTTTGGTTTTACAGGTCATTACTTATCCTTTCTAACTAAACTATCCAGATATTTTAGTCCCTAGAGATGTCATTTCAAATGCACTAGTCTAAAAATTTCATATCCAAGTGTAATCTAAAGGGTCTGCCAATTTATAACTAAGGGAAGTCATGAATGATAGACAGACCAAAACTCCTTGAAAGAAAGAAACAGAGGTGGGGAAGAACCTGTCAGTAAATAGGCTGTTTTCACTAACTTGAGCAATTTAAACTAAAATTCTCTGAGGAAGCCATTGCCAGTGAAAATGTAAAGGACATATATAAACTTATGTGAACAGATTTTGAATTGCCTGGTGAGCTCCTTTTGTGACTCTGTCTAGTTCAAAAATGTAGACAGCATTGTGCTAATATGACATTATAGGCTAGGAGACATGAGGAACCAGCTCCAACTATCATACCTGCTCTGCATCAGTGAAATTTGTTGAACCTCACTTATCTTCAGCTTTTCTATTTATGAAACAAGGCTGCAAGTGGTTGACTACATAAGAACCCTGAGATTAGAAAATGCTTTATAAAGGTGAAAGTATGGTTGTTGCTAGGAAACTAATAAAAATAAATAGCACCCCTTACAGCTGTGCACATGTATGTTTGCAGACAGTGGTAGCAAGCTGACATTAAGTAAAATTCAGTATCCATTATAATACCGTAGCCTCTTTGCTAGAAACAGGCTGAAATACCAGAGATTCTGAACACAGTTTGCAACTTCTAGTATCCTAATATCATTATTAACGCAGGTGTTTCTGATTCCAGTTAGGCTATGATAAATATAGATCTAAGTGTTCATTCTCATCCAATTTCACTCCTTTTTAGAAGCCAGTTTTTAGTGCCTAGGGATTTTCCCCTGCAAGCAGTCAAGCAGCAGCTTTAGGTGTTGTTAAAGAGTCTAGTTCAAAAACCCACGGTGCATTTGCCTGCTTGCCTCAAGATGTCATATTATCTTGGGAATATTATATTATACTGTAAAATGTATTGTTTCTTTAGTCACTGTGTTGTCTATGAGATTGAATGTTGGAACATCTTAAAGTAGTCGTGATGAAAGTGTTATCCCATTCATACAATGCCCACAGATTCTTAAGAACACAGAGCTTCCTAGAGATTTGGTAGCATGTTGAATTAAATGACTAGAAAGGAAAAATATGTCACTTCGTCTTTTCATCATTCAGCTCTAGTGAAGGCTTGAAGGAAATACAATGTGCCTACAAAAATTAGCAGATGTGCCAATCAGATATTAAAGAATGAAGAAAGCCAATTATTTGTCTAACCAAGTCAAATCAAACAAATTGAACTGGTTTTCAAAATGTTGCATAAATTTCCTCACAATGTTGTGCCTTGCAAGCTAGTTCAAAGCTTCATAAAGGATGAATGACAGCAAAAGAAAAACTTTCAAAAACATGTAGACCCTGAACATTATCTGGCATCAGTCAGACTTTCCAGAGAATAACTAAGGACTGCATTTGAAAATCTAGAAATATCTGTCAAGAATTCGCTAGTCTTGCAGCAATCGGATGATTTATTGATTTAGTGGTCAGCAACCCTGCCCATAGCAAGTGGTTGGAACTAGATGATCTTTAAGGTCCTTTCCAAGCCAAGCCATGCTATGATTCTATGATTCTGTGATTCTATGACTTCATGAATCCATGATTCCATGATTCCCAGGACTGTGTTTTTTTGTTTCCTTGGCAACAATCTTTTGATGATAGAATGATAGTTAAAACAGTCAAATGTAAATAATGTAAGCTACATTTGGTAGGAGAGCCAGAACCTATACTTATTCTGTTACCAGAAGTCAATGACAGTGGTAGCAATCTGTAACTGCCACCTGCTGGTTACAAAACAAAGTTTACTGATCATCATAAAACATTTAATGTAAAACCAGTTACAATCATAGATGATGTCACTTTGTTCAGATGCTGCATTTAGTTCAGTAAAACGTAATATGAAACTATTTGAAATTACGAGACTACTTACTACTGATGAAGTTGGTTTTGTGTTTAATGGACAAATGTCTGAACCACAAACAACCAGCATACCTGGAGCAACAGTGTTGCAGAAAGGCTCTCCAACAGAAATGCAGAGAGGTGAGCAGTATGCTTCCTTTCCTTCCCAAAGCTTCAGCATCTCTTCACGTTAAAAAAGAGGATGACACGTGGAAAAGGTTTCCATTGGGCAGAAGAGATTGGATCACAACATTGTCACCTCTTGTAAAAGAAAAAGAAAAAAGTACCAGTCACTTTTCGAACAGCTTGCTTTGCTGGGCTTGAATGTGATTTCATCCTCAGCTTTAACAAGTTATCCAGTGATCAAGGGGTGAGGATCTTGCCCAGATTCCTGGGCCTCGCCCTTGGGTTTTCTGTTTCTCATGCTCACAGCGTGGCGGCAGCCAGAGAAGAGGACAGTGGAAGCCTCACAGCTCAGAGGTGTCTGTGGGGATGCAAAGGCCTCCAGGCAGCACCAGCACCTGCAGCCTCCAGGGCAGAGATCAACGTACTGGGCAGCGGTGCAGTCATCTCCTGGCTGCACGTCCAAAATGCCAACACGAACACACACCCTTGGAACGTTTTTTCCCGCCTCCCCCCCCTCCTAATCTTTACTGATTTGTACAGGCGAGACAGCTTCACGAAGCATCTTCTTACCAGTATTTACCAGCAGATGGCAGATTTGCATCACGTATTGCCTGTCCCGGGCTCCCTGCCGCCTGAAGGAAGATGGCGGCCTGGGCCGACCCAGGAAGATGGCGGCGGGCAGCCCTAGAGGAGGCCCCGGACGGCTGGTGGAGGCAGGCAGTCTGGTTCGGGGCAGGCAGCTGGCACACAGCGTGTGATGTTGGGTCTGCATGGTGCCTGCAGGTGGTGGAGGTGCTGGGACAGCCTCAGGGTGGTCCTGCATGTTGCCTGCATTGTGGCTGCAGCAGCCTCTCTGAAATGGTCTCTCTCCCTCTACCATCCTGATGGGCTTTTCACCAGGGCAGCAGTTGCCTTTCTGGGGCTTTTCAGCTGTTGGGCAGCATTGTCTCCACCTGTCCTCCGTCCTGCCTTGTGCCCTTCTCTGGGGTGCAGACAGCTGCTCCTCATGCATTCCCCACCAGCCCCACTTGGCAGCCAAGTGCTGATTGCCTCCGCGTACACGGAGCTGGATGAGGTGCAGAGAAAGACAAACAAAAATCCACCATGCATTTTGCGTACGCAGTGCTCCACAACTTCTACTTCCTTGAAGACTGGTGCTCAGTGCCATTGCCCAAGGTTGCCTGTTGTGCACTTGCTGCAGAAATTGCCAGGCCGTCTCCACAGTCATAACTGTTCAGGGATTGAGTAGAGGATCAATGCTGAGAAAATGTGGATCTCTGGTGTGATTTCTTAGTTGCTTTGGTGATTTGCAGTGTAATTTGCAGCATGAAAGCAACAATCTGTCAGTACTCAGCTCATTAAATTATGTGGCCATAGCCGATAGAGAAGGGAAAAACATGTCTCTCTTTTTTTCTCCACTTGTTCTCTGCTGAAAGATCTTGATAGAGCTTACACAAGCCAAACACGTACTGGTTATTACCACACAGTAAAGTTTCCTCATGCAAAAATGTATACTGTGTGGTGTGGTCTAACTTGCAAGAACTTTCTCAAGAAAAAAAAAAAAAAGCCATAGGTTCAAAAGTTTTCTTCTTTCCTGGAACTTCTGGAGCATTAGCAGCTGTGGCAGTTTCAGTAGACTAAACCAAATAGGAACAAATACTAAACTGGGAACATGCACTTCACAGGATACAAATATAGGTCCAGTACCAAACATGCAGGAACTCAACCCAGATGGCGTTGCTGAAGTAACACAACATGACAAAAACATCAGTGTCTTCTATCCATTTCAAGTATAAACACATTTTTTAACGAGCACACCCATTAGAGAGTCTTTTGGCCCTCTATTTTCTGGCTTGTTTCCAGAGAAATGTCCCTAAAGAAGGTAGAATTGCTCAGTGAAGAAAGATCTCAAATGCAATTCTTAAATTTATTTGGTTTTGCTTAGCAGTGTATTGCTAATGTACCCTCTTTGGTGGCCCGTGCTCATCCTGTGGTGAATCAGGCTGCTCCTCTGGCATAGTTCCCTTGAACTAGATTAATTTTTCATCTGTTTATGCTGTGAGGACAAATTGGTGCCTTAGGTTTCATGCTTAAAAATCATAGCATACTAAAGAGATGTGAATGTATTGCTCTAGAAAGCTCAGAAAAAAATGTATTAAAATGAATGATTTTTAATTAGCAGTACTGATCTATTTAATGTCTACTGGTTAGTAACATGATTGCCCAGGATGGTTAAAGGCTGCTAGTTGTCATCAGATACTTCTACTCACTCTTGTTTCTGTTGCAGAGTAGTCTGGAAGGTCTCAAGGAAGAGCTGCAGATTGTGGTACCTCAGTATATGAGGTAAATTGGGGTGTTTCACAGCTGTGCACAGCTGTATAGTGTAAGTCATGGCAGTAGTCAGTTAGCAGTCCCCTGCTGACTTTGTCATGTAAGTGAAACTCTCTGAAAGCAGTTGCAGGAGGGTCCTGGGGGTCGACATGAAACAGCAGAGCTTTCCTAGCAGCTTGAAAATACTTAACTGGACGTAAGTTTAGCTGCCTATAGCACTCCTTTCTGGAAGTGGAATCATCACATCTGCGTTTACTGCGTTTTCAGTGCTATTCAGATAAATATACATTACTTCTTAAGTTCACAGGAATTGCTAAGTTGCATGTTGTGTATATGTGCACTGAAAAATATGGATGAAGGATTAGAAAAGTACTAAGAAAACAATGTTTTTCTTAAATGCTGGTAGTTCATATAATGTCCTTATACATCTTGTGGAGAAGCAGGTGATTATCAAAGAAGGAAAGAGACTTAAGCAGCTATGGAAACACAGCTGTTATATTGACATTTCTGTTAGCCATCCAGACAACAAACGGTATCTGACTTCATACTTCTTTAGCAGTGCTTGAATTTTATTATACCACAGTCTTAGTTGTTATATAACTTCAGATATGTGACACTTCTTAAAACTCTTGATATGATCAAGGAAGTTGCAAAACAAAAAGTTAGTGACATCCTGGAAAGAGTTTGGTATTAGTATAAAGCTTGGACTTACTGCGGATCACTCCAATCATACAAGACTTCTTTGCTTCCAGTCTTCTCATCATGAAAGTAATCTCACAAGACTTGTCCAGTATGTGGAAAGAATGAACAAGAAACAAAACAAAATCTATTTAATGCCAGGTGGCAGCAGAAATAAGGCTGAGCCCTCACCATTTGTTTAACATCTTCTGAAGAAGGGGTATGAAGTGATCTATCTGACTGAACATGTAGAAGTATTCAGGCTCTGTCAGAGTCTGATGGCACAAGGCTTCAGAATGTAGCAAAAGAAGGAGTTAAGTCTGAAGAAAGTGAAAAGTCCAAGGAGAGTCGAGAAGCCCTCAAAAAGGAATTGGAACCACTCTTCAACTGGCTGAAAGACAAAGCTAAAGGACAAGATTGAAAAAGATGTGCTGTCTCAACATTTAACACAGTCTCCATGTGCGCTTGTGGCTGGTCAGTATGGATGGTCAGGTAATATGGAAGGAATCATGAAGGCTCAAGCTTACCAAATTGGGAAGGACATATCTCCAAATTACTGTGCTAGCCAAAAGAAGACATTTGAAGTAAATCCCAGACATCCACTGATCAAAGACATGCTAAGGCAAGACAAGAAAAATTAATAAGACAAAACGGTTTCAGATCTTGCAGTGGTGTTGTTTGAAACTGCAACCTTGAGATCACGTTATGTTACCAGACACCAATGAATATGGAGACAGAGTAGAAAGGATGTTTTGTTTGAGTTTAAACATTGACCTGGATGCAAAGTTGGAGGAAGAACCTGAAGATGCAACTGAGAAGGCAGAGCAAGATGAAGAAAAGGAGGATGCTGATGCTGAAGACAGTGAAACACAGAAGGAATCCACAGATGTGAAAGATGAACTGTAAACTGCACTTGCCTTCTGTCCTACATTGGAGGGTTAGGAGAAGATGTGAGTTAGATTTTGGGTTTTTTCTACTGTAAAAGTTTGAGGGGTGATATGGAGTTAAGGGCAAAGGAGATGGTTTTTTAAGTTGACTTTTCCAAGAAAACGTTCCTCATGAATGTAAATTTGTATTATTTAGCTGGTTTTCTCTAAAATCTTGTCAAGTGCAAAATAAAATGTTCCCAAACAAGTGTTATATACAGAAATGTATAATGCTACTTGTGTTGCACTTTTAATAGTATTAATCACAGGAAAACAAAGAAATTTTCTGTGCAAGTTTAAAGCAAAAAATTTAATTGCCTGCCTGTTTTCTCTGTTACCAGATGTTCATCACTGGAGGTGTAAGATAAACATTAAAGAACGGCATACTGTACATGATTCTTCATATGTGCTAGGCTTCTCCTTGAAAGTCATCTAATATACCTGGTGAATTGAGAGCCTGCTGCCTGGCTAATGAAAAGGGAAAGAAACTCTGTTCAGAAATAAATTGTTTATGTATCTTAGTAGATACCATTGGATAAAGCAAAACAGTTCTAAGTGTGAATAGATTTGTACAAAATATATCATTTTACTCCTTGGTAGAATTAATTAAGTGACAACAGTTTCCTGTGATGTCATTCATAAAGGTATGAAATTTTAGCTAGATATAGTTAGTGATTTCTCACTTTAAAAAATGTGAGAATCAGTACTAGAAAAAAATATTCCAACAATCTTTCAATGGAAAAGCTTTAAAATGCTTTTGTGGGATAGTTGCTTACCAAGACTGCATTCCATAATGAAATTGCAGTATGTGCTGGTCACTTATATTTGTTCTCTGTTAAAAAGTTATTCCCAATGTTGTGATTACAGGCCTGCTTGTGCCAAGTTAACTGTGTCAGTTCATTCATATGGGCGAGTAAGTAGCTGTTAAATAATGGCAGCTTTTAATTCCTGCTGAGATAGGTTGGAATCATATTGTTCCTTTAGAAATCACATGGCAAAATAACTCAATTTAAAATGCTGCTTTTAATCTGTTCAAAAACTTTTCATAAAGTTAAGGTTTTATGTCCAGTTGCCCTGTTATTATTTCTAGAAAATGTTTGTGTTCCTGTATACACTAGACATGCATGAACCTATGCAGATATGAATTCAAAAAGTGGTTTGATTTTTGCATCCAAGTGTAGTTTCAAAAATATATATCAAACTTGTTCAAAATAATGAGTTTCTTGGTTGTGAGTATTTTGGAATTTTTTTCACATTAAGCAATGGGTTGTGAGATTCTGCAGGCAGAACTGGTACACGCATCAAAGGAAATCATACATGGTCATGTGTCTTATATGTATGCATACAAATCAACAGATGCAGCCTCATTCCTTCTGCAGTTAGTCCATTGTTTTTTCTTCCTCTTCCCACCCTTTACCAAGCATGACAGGAGAGAAGAAAAGCCTTGAACCAGTAGGTATTTGGAGGGTACTGTGAGTGATGACCCTTTACAGGGTGTCTGAAGTAGAAGACACGATTAAATAATAGACAGAACAAAGGTTCTGGATTTTCTTCTGGATACTGATTTGAACACTTCAGGAAGAACATGTACACAATGTTCTTGTGAGCTTTTCATTAAACAGCAGCTATCATCAAGTCATTCTGAAACCATTCTGAAGATTTATGTTTTATTTTAAAAGAGGGCTCAGGGATGTGCTTTACACATCCATGAATAGTATGAAACTTGCATAATCAGTAAGTTCCTAAAGTAGTGAATTTGTGTATCCTGTATGTCATCTGAATTGTTTTTCTCCAGAATGTGACAGCCTTGGGAACTCTTTGATTTTGATTTTGAACAGTAACATGCAAACAGGTTTTTGATTTCAGCATGGTAGTATGTTTGATAGAACCACATCACTTTATTTAATTCAAACACATGGCACTGACATGGCAAGCCTCACGAAATTACCAGCATGTTGCCTTTCTTTTTGGGTTGTACAGAGAGCACAGGAGAGGCTCGAGAGAGAGATTTGTTTTCCTTCTGCCTGCCCATCACTTGCAGGAAACATGGGCTGCAAACTACCTGAACTTCAGGAGGCAGTCAGGGTGAAAATATACAGCTATAAAGATGAGAATGGCCAGGAGGTGCACTGGAATGAGCACAAGCTTTGTCTTAGATTACTCGCTTAGAACAATTTTAGCAATGCCTGCCCTCAGACAAGGCTGCCCTTCAGTTTAGAAAAGTGAGGAGCTTCTCATTTCTGGCTTATTTTGTGGTGCCCTATCTCTGCATCTTACTTAGTGACATACAGCTGTCCCCCGTTGTGAAGATATTCTGAGAAAATATTCTTTCTCTGATCTGTTCCCATGAGTCTCCCATCTGCACCTCCTGATGGACTATCACATTCCCAGGGAGCACAGAACACTGAGTGCCTACATTTTGACTATCTAGCCAAGTCAGGACTTGTATTTACTATGTTAAAGAGCTTCCTGGAGAAAGGGACTGGATGTCAGAGTGATTCGATTTGCAGTTGTGCAGGGGCAAATGATGGGTTGAGGTAAAGCTGCTGCCACTGAGTGTCTTGGCACAGAACCAGCCCTGTCATGCCACTTACTCCCAGTCTCCGCTCTCATTACAGTTTCTGTGGAACCAGGTTTTCTCTGATGCATTTTTTTCAGCACATAAAGCTTGCTTTTCCAGCTCAGTTTGTCTGCTGCATCACTTACTGCAATAGCACATATAGTACTCATGTAACTGTGAGCTCCTGAAACTTCTTTGGTTTTCTAAACCACAGCCTTCTTAATTGTGGCCTTGCAAGACTGAGTAGTACAGTAAAAATTCAAACAGTGAACAAGCAAGACCTGTGTTGATCATCAAATGAGTGACAGAAGCAGCCTTTACATTACAAAATCAGCATTTTCTGAAAATCTTTATTAAAGAAGGCACCATCCTGAGTAGCCATACAAAATCTGTGCAGTATTTTCTGAAAAGTTCCAGATTTGCTTGCTTATAATTCAAGACTTCAGCCAACCAAAAAAGCTCTTTACTAAGATTTTACTTAAGTATTAGCTAAGTCCCAAAATAGATCCCACAGGTCTAAAAAGATACATTCTAAGGTTTAATTTTAATATAGATTTTTATTTGCTTTTGATTTTAAGTAAGAGTCTAGACAGTATAAAGCAAAGCCATGCTTTCCTGTAACAAGAAACAGAGCAAAGGGAATGGCAAAAAAAAAGGGGGAGGGGGGAGGGGAGGGAGGAAGTAATGCGAAACAAAACCTTGTTTTTCTCGTACCAAGAACTGTTTGACCCTGCAAGAATCAGGGTACAATTATTGGACCTGTATAGCACAAAGAGTTTTGCCACAAGAGCAGGACTCGTTCTTTCTGTGTTGGTAATTGCTATAATTCTATCTGGAAATGTATATTAAAGTTGAAGAGGTTTCTCAGAAAGAACTTAAAATGCATCAATAACAGAGTCTGCAGCATCTGGCATGAGTAACAGAGACTTCAGAGGTCATGGCATCTGTTTAATCGCTTGCTTTGTGTAGAAATCTAAGTTCTCCAGTAAGATTACAGGTTGTCTGTTAAATTCAGTTGTGTGACAGCTCTCCATTCCATTGATCCTTGCAAATTTATCTCAGATAGTAGCATTTTACATACTAATGACCACCTCTTCCAAACACAGTAAAATATGTTTGCTTCAAAAAATTTTTTTTGAATCCCTGTTTTGGCCTGCGTCTTTCTAACAAGAAGAAGAAAATCAGTTTTCAAGTTTTGTAACAAATACAGAAGACAAAGCTGCAATTGAATGTTTGAATCTAAGGAATAAAATCCTACATTTACAATTGTACCCTCTCAAGCCACTGAACACCCTCTGTTAAAATCTACTTTCCCACCCCCATAGAATGGATTATGCTTCTGGTTTTGGAAGGGAGGAGAAACTGAAACATGAAGGAGACACACTGTTCACCGTTTCTTTGCCTTCTAAGATAGGGAACTTTTCCATGCTTGTCAGCGTTATGTACTCATGAATTCATTACAAAGCTCATCTGGAGGAAGTAAGGTGGAATAATGAACCTGTGTAATCAAAAGAGAGCATGAAAACTTCATAGGTACCTGCTCAATCAGGCAATGAGATAAGGGATCTCAAACCGTTGAGGGAATGAGAGACAGAAACTGTATTAGCATCTGAGTTAAAGAGTGTATTAGGATATTGTGATCAGAATGGACACTTGGCACTTGATTTAAAATGACATGGTTTTAGACTGCCTGGGCTCACAAAGGCACCGGAGGCCACTTGCACGAAAGCACTCACATTCAGATTTTCCAAGACTGACTTTGTTTTGACAAGCTATGCTAAAAGAATGTGTTGTAAACATGAAGACATCTGGTCTTGTCTTTGAATGATATTTAACGCAGTGGAATTTATAATCCCAAACACCGGTCAAATGTGGAAAAAACAAAAAAAAGAAAGACAGAAAGACAGAAATAAAGACGGAGAGAAAGACAGAGAGAAAGACAGAAAGACAGACAGAAAGAAAAAGAAAGAAAGAAAGGAAGAAAGAAAGAAAGGAAGAAAGAAAGAAAGGAAGAAAGAAAGAAAGGAAGAAAGAAAGAAAGGAAGAAAGAAAGAAAGGAAGAAAGAAAGAAAGGAAGAAAGAAAGAAACAGAAAGAAAGTAAGAAACATTTAGTGTGTTCTCTTGTTGTTTTAATTAAATAAAAATCTCATCTCTGATGGAGGTGTGAGTGCTTGAGCAAAACCAGGAAGAAATAAATCACGTATCGATGAAGTGAGCCTTGTAACTTTCTGCCAGTGGCAACTGCATTATCTGCTATACTGCAGGTCTGAGTGTAAGCCATTTTCCTGGAATGTACTTGGGGCTATTGTGTTCTTTCTTTTCTTATGGAAGTGAATGGGAACACTCTGTGTTATTGAGCTGAGTCAGATGTGAGCCAGTGTGCAAGCGCTTCTTAAAAAAAGACCTGAGTAAATAGAAAGAAGGGGATGTTTCAGGCTGTTGCAAGTCTCATCTTGTAAACTGTGCGCTCCTATCATTCTCTAACTCAACAGAACCATCCAGTTCCACTTGTTTTGCCAAGCAGAATAAAGTGATAATTACATCTTTCTTTTCCCTGTATCAGTGTAAGTCCAGCTTATTTTACGATTTGACAAAGGTTGTAAAGACAGGCATGTCAATGAGATTAGCAGTGTTTATTTTTGTGAGCTGTGTAATTTTATTTGCATTGCTCCTTCAGTAAGGATCCAAGTTGAGCAATGTGTTTACTTTTGTGCATAAGTTTAAAAGCATTACAGGCTTAAAACGATTTTGAAGTCATACATTATTGGGAAGTTTAATTTTAGACATACACCTAAAAAGCCAGGATTGGGGGACAAAATTGTTAAAAATAAAACCAAATAAATGTACTACTAAGTCCGTTATGCTGGTAACTGTCTGCAAAAGCAGATATGTTGTTTATTGGTGGAGCCTGTCTGAGGTCTGCAGCAACCAAAATATGATGCTGTGGTTGCATGGTGAAGTCCCTGCCACAAAACTCACTGATCCTCTGCTTCGCTCACCCACCATCTCAGAGAGGGCAAAAGCATAACCTTGAATGAACTGCTTTCCCGCAGTTCTGGGTGAGAGTGGCAGCAGGGACCACAGAGGAAGTTCAGTGTGCCGTGGAACATGTGCTTGCATGCCCAAGTGCCTTCAACCTCTGTTCAGTATGGAGCAAGGGAAAGCTCTTTACAAAGCTGTTACTGCTAGCGTATTTCTTGAGGAGCCGTTTCCTTTGCCTGCTGCATACAGTGTTCTGTTGACTGCTTAAATTCCACTGACAAGCCACGTTTTGGCCAGCCTTGTTCCCTGTTTAATATTGGTACTCTTTGCTGTTGTTTAAGTCCTGCATAAACAAGCCTGTGCCTGTGCCTTTCTTTTAATTTTGTCCCCTCGAAGGATGTGATTTCTGAGTCCTTTTGGCTGCTGCTTTTTCTGAGAGAAGGTAGGCTTTGAATTGCACCTTGCAGTGCAAAGGAGCTAAGACACACCAAGCGTTGACTATTCTTGACTTGGCTATTCCTTTTTATCTCTGCAAATGTAGTTTTTTCAGGTTTTTCCTGCAGCCTTCTCTGTAGTTGGGAAGGTAGTGCCCTCAGTCCTAGGATTCCATTTGAGAGGAGTGACGGATGACTTCCCTCTTTATTTTCCATGTTTTGCCCTTATGATGCAGATCTCTTCTTCAGTTTATTCCACTACTTAACTGGTCCTCTGCAGCTCTGAAGTTTGCATAAGGCAACCACTGAAATTAAGAGCAGTTCTTTTGTCCCAACACTATGTATTCTGTGACAAACAATGGGCTAAAAACATTTTTCCTTTCTCCTACATAATATTCCCTTGGAATATTAGTAGAACATTCACATAACTCAAAGGTGATCACTCCTTTTAGCACAGCACAAAGAAGAAAGATCAGGGAAATATGTTGTCTTGTGCTTAACACTTTCGTAGGTAAACAAAACAATGGGACGTGGTATAAGTGTGAGTGAAGGACAGAACTATCAACTCAGCAAATCTATCATGGAAGGACATTACTGCAGAAAAGCAGATGTCCTCGTAGGGGAACTTGTACAGAATCTGAAGGGACTGGATGTCTCCCTCTTGTCTACCTAACTGTATAAACTATTGGACTTAAATGCTCCTGCATCTTCTTATTTTTTTCTGCAATGAATGACATTGTTGGGTACCAAAATAGAATCAAGAATAGTTGAGAAAAAACTTTCTGCATTCTTGTTCAGGAAAAAAAATCAATCTTTATTCTGGCCTTAGGGGGCAAAGAGTATCTAAGTTTCCTAATCAAGAAGATACATCAGGAATCTGCTTTTAAGGAGAAAAAAATAAAAAAGCAAAACACAGGCATGACCTCTTTTTAAAACCACTGGGTGCCAGTGTTGTCTTCTTTTCAGTATCATTTCACTGCATTTCTCTCTTAGATGAATTGTTGCTGTTTGCCTTTAGCAATGACATCAGTTCCTTCCAAGTACTGTTTTGTCCCGTGTCTGAAAAAGCTGTGTAATACTAAGCAGGGAGTCCCTTCATGTTTGCTTTACCTGCACTTATGGAGTCCTCAGGATGTTCCCTTTTTAACCTCACTGTTTCTGTAATCGTCTTCTTAATAACGAGTGTGTGAGAGGATGACTAATATATAGTAATGTCTCAGACACTGCTTTCCCATGCCGTACACCCTGAGAGATGCTCCTGCCTTGTGGAGGGGACTCCTGCAGCCAGGCAGGGTGGGATGGCCAGGGCAGCCCTCTAACACCTCAGCACACAGTTTCCAGGGCAAAATGCCCACCAGGCTGCACCCAGGATACCAGTCATCTCAGGGGATTGCTCTTCACCATGAGGTGCTTGAGAGACAGCTTTGTATTACTTGTCATTGCCAACTGTTTGTTTTCCTCTTCATCTACCACAGCTTTCTGATTCAATGCATGCACTACGTGATGCTACCAGACCTCCTTACAGTTAAATGCTTATGTGGTTGTATTTAAACACATGCAACAGACTGACTATAAAAAACTGAAGTTTCTGTGACAGGAAGCTGATAACACCTCTTTGGTGAATGATGTTTAAAGGTTGCAATGTTTATATTTAGTGTTGTATTTTTCCAAATACCATCAGTCTTCCCAGGAAAGGGCTCTTCTCATTTATTAACATGGGGAGTGGATTCTGTTAGAGAGCTTTGTTCTCTCACACTTTAGCTGGTCTTTGTGCCGTTCTTTCATATGCTGTTCCATTTAATTATTATCTACATACTGTTGACACTGAGCACTCTGAAATTTTGATGGAAGACATAAAGATGGATAATCAAAGAAGTCCCACTGGTACTGCATAACTGAATGTGTGGTTAGCAATTAATTGTGATTTTAAGGGATCATTGACTTATTTTGCTGATGACAGCAAGCAGTAACTAATGTAAACAAGGACACTAGGAATGTGAGAATGCTATTTATTAATGTTCATTACCTTAAAACAGTCTGTATCTAGATCTCATTAAATTTTCTGGTATTGCTCAAACTTCTAGGTGCCAGACCTTTTTTTCAAGGCAATTTAGTACATAGAGTGTGAATAGAAGTAACACTCTAAAAACGCTGTGTTTAATTAAAATAGGTGTTCTCCTAGGGCATCAGGCAAGGCAGTGCAACGCAAGTATGGAAAAGCAAGTATGGAGCTTGCTTTATGAGAAAATTTTTAGAACCATAGCTTTTCTGGTTGTAAGGGTAAAAAAAGAATTTATCCCCTTCTTTTGCTGAATCCTTCTATTTCACAAGTATTTACAGTCACATTCATATTCCTATAGAAATTTTGGCTCATAAACTTTCCACTGTATTTACTATTTGGTATGCAGATACCTTAATTATATAATCTTATTTCTGGATAAAATTTAAGATGAAAATTCCCTCGTTGGATTGAGTCATGCCATCATAGAAGAAAGGGCCTGTATTTGGAAGGAAATTAAGAAACTGTGAGGAGACACAAACATGTAGCTGAGTTGAAGCATACCAGAAGATGCAACTGAGCAATAGCATGCACTCTTACTGTAAGAGTTCGTGAAGAAATATAGAACAATTTTTTAAAATTTCTGGACAAAATATTTAATCAGTGCCATCTTTTGTGGTTTTTCTTTCTCTACGATTCTTCATTAAAATGTGCCTGTGATCGTGACGGTGTTAGGGATGTTTACCCTCTCATTCATACAGACAGCCTCCTTTAAGTTTAGCTGAAATGTCAAGAAGTGTGTTCATGGGGCTCCCGCAGACAACAGTAGCCGCAGACTGTTGGATGCTTGCACAGAATCATTTCCCTCCTCTTCACCCACCTCTAGTGCATAAAGTCCTGCCAGGCTCATGCGGACGATATGTCTGTTTCTAGTTTTGTGACCGCCTTGCCAGCCTCATCTTGAAGCCAGAGCTGAACCCATCCTGCCTGTGAGGTACTGCTTGCCATGTGCTTGTCTCATTGTCCCTTGCCACCCGTAGCAATGTGCTTTAATCTCCTCCCAGGATGCGGCCTGCGTGCCAAACGAGCCTCACAGCAGCAGCTCCCTGCCCAGGCCCCAAATGGCTGCACACTTGTCCCAGGCTGTTTCCAGAACACCTGCAGGAACAACATGGCTTCTTCAACAGCAGCAAGAGGGCCAGGACGCCTGGCCACGTGCTTGAGATAGTCAGACTCGCCAGCTGCCATGCTGCTGCGAAGGCACCGGCGCTTCATGCAGGAACGTGCCACCTGCTTCACCCCACGGCACACTGTGGCCTGGGATGAGTGTTATGTCAGAGGCATGACAGACAGTTCTCCCAGCTGCTGCTGCCCTGTTCTGTGGGACGTGGCAGGGGAGAGGATATCCTCTGGGTTCATTTTTACCTCCCACCACAGAGCTGTGGGAGGAAGCAGCAGTGTTGAGTTGTTAGAGGACAGTGATCCCAGTCCCATTCATCTCCCAATCTCATGGGCATGTGCTGAAGTGCGCCCAGAGAACATTTAAAACTGAATGTATGGGTGACAGTGAGAGTGAGAGAGTGCAGGAGAGTAGCAGTGGCTCAGCAAAGACCTGAAGACTGCCTTTGGAGATGACCTGAAAAAGCCTGATTGGTTGTGCACCATAAGTGATGAGGGTCTTTGGTTCTAACTGCAGCGGTTGTTGCTCAAATGCAAAAGCATGCAAAGTTGTGAAGTAGGATCAGTGAATATCTTTATAGTTAGGAAACAGAGATTATGACATTTTTCCCCTCCTGCATAAACTCCTGCATAAATGGTATAATTACGTCCCAAATGTATATTTGCAGAAGTCAACCATACTGAAATTCCTTTGGAGACTATACAAGTACCATGCTGCTTTTTGCATTCAGATCAGAGAAAATACCCTGAGGTCTGAAATAGCAATCCTATGACTATAAGGCATCAGTAGATATCAGTAACATAAGTGGCAAACAGAGGAAGGAAATCCATTCCAGTTCATTCAAAAATTCAGTGTTCTGTTTCCAAATTGGTAATAGGAACAAGTTGGGTAAAGAATGTGATCTGATGAAAAGTAAGTACTGATGCAAAGGCGGTTGTAAGATCAAGCTGTTCGCTTTATATTATTGACTCTTTAGACATTGTTCTTACTGATGACTTAAACTTGTTTGTCATTTTTTTTTCTTCCTCTCTGAAAGGTTCATTCCCTAGATCATTCTGGTTAGTGCAAAGGCCATGTAATTCAATTTTTAATAAGGTCTTATTTATTAATTTACCTTAGAGAAGTCCATGAAGTGAAAGCATGAAAGGAGCTATTCTTTTTATTGTCTCATATGGACAGTGCACTCAACTTTGGTTCTGTTTTCATCTTGTTCAAGAACTTGTTGCTCTGGGGTGGGTGATACTGCATCTCACTGTCAGGAGACAATTTGATTGCTAAAGCAGCAGGACTCGTCCTTGAGACTGTGTTGCACTGAAGATCAGCTTTCTGGAAAGCAGCATCTCAGGGCTGGTTCCACTGAAAAATGCTCATAGCAGGCAAAGGTGTTATGGTCCCTATGACCATATAACAAAGAAGCTGTTGCACTGAGAGACTGGGAGAAAGAGCCAGTGAGGCTAGGAAAACGGGCAAGACTTAGATGCAAAATGAAAGCCTATATGCTGGTAGGTGCCTTTGCCCAGCCTATGTCTGAGCTCTGTCGGGAGCTTCAGAGGATGTACTCAGTGCATTCAAGACAAACGAAACAGGGAAAAACAGATGACATTTAAAAGCTCTGTTGCCCGTAACTTTCCTGAACTTGGGAAGGGGCTGTCAGCTATGTTCTGGGACATGCCCACATGCCAAAGAACAGCATCTTTAAAACTGCAAACCAGAATCACTTCTGTGTAATTCATGGTAGATCCTCCAGATCACATTGCACTCATTGCTGAGACCACTGAAGATCACAGCCTCTTCTGTGTATGTTGATAGCAGAGACTTGTGGTGACCACAGGATGAAAGTATCATCTCCTGGGTCTCCACAGTAATGTGTACTGTGGTTGACTTGTCCTCTGTGGTTTGAACCTTAGGCCTGGCTTGTAAGTTGGTCTTCTGAAGGAAACCAACACTGGCTTCTGCTGTGCCCTTAAAAAAGGAATTATTATTCTCATCAGATACAGAGGGACTACCATAAGCCTTATGTCATATGTTATAGGCATATTTACATTCATATTCCTGTTTCTGATGGAATCTCTGTTAAACAGCAGCTTTAGGCCTTTGGAGTTCTATCTATTCTACAACGTAAGTATTCTACACTGAACTGTGTGGATTGCTTCTGTTTATTCCAGTGTTACTCTAAATTGAGCTGCATGTTCTTTCAGATGTCAGAACCATCTGTCCTGAAAAGATTTTTCTTTTGTTTCATGAAACTCACAAACCATTGTGACTGTAAAATCAAAATTGTCATAGCTAAAACCTGTGCATGTTTTAGGTTGCTTCATTTTCCAGAAATGTCTACTCCCATTGACACAACTGATATAGCCATTTTATGGGTTATTTTGTCGATAAATGTCTTTAAGTTTCTCCAAGAATTTTCGTTTATTTTCTTCTCTGCAATTTATGGTTTATAATTTCCTGTTTTCAAAGTATTTTCAAAATATATCCTTGAGGTTTGCCTTCAGTTGATAAAAAAAGTATGGAACTGAGACTTAGAGAGAAACTTGCAGTTAATTTGCTTTCTGACACCTAAAGGCCAAAGAGCAACAGGACCTTGTTGCAAGACCATATGGGAAAACTCTTGGCTTCCGTTGTTGCCTCCTTCTCAGTAATCCCTGCATTCACTGAAAAGCAAGACACTAAAAACTGCTCACAGCTTGCGAAATACTGGGGCCAATATATTGCAAAGCAAATTGTTCCATCGTTATACCCATGGCACAATTCACATGACTTGAGCGTTGATGAAGTTTCCTGTTTCCTCTAGACCATAAAGATAAAGAATGCTCTGACAGGATAGTAAAACAGTCTGAGACAAACCCCAGGCTTAAACTTTGCTCAAGGAACAAGGAGGTGTTAGGAAGCTCACTTCAAGATTTTGGAGAAGATAGAGAAGCTGGACCTGTTCTGAGAGGAAAGTGTCTTTCTTGGTCTTCAGCTAGTGGAACGATAGTTTCAGAATGAGGCAAAGGGAGAAAATACTAAGTCCTATCCGTATTAAAAAGCAGAAATCCATCTGACATATTTTTCCTTGAAATAACTCTACTGTCACCTTCAGAAACAACGTAACTTTTATAGGATGAAAATCTTAGTGTTGAGATAAACTTTTTTGATGAAAGTCTGATGGATTTGTCCTGTCTCTAATATTGTTTCTTTGGACAAGCCTAATAATTCTGTCTTCAACAGACTCAGCAACAACTGCAGCTGGAGCTGCAGCTGTGGTAGGTATGTTCAGGGAGTTTCTCCTGGCTCCCACTGACCCTGCTATTGAGACCACATTATTAAAGAGGAAAGGAAGATGCTTTAAATACCAACACTAAAGCAGCTAAACATCTGTATGTGTAGGCCTAGATACTGAAAGAGACTGTTGGAAAATAGTAGTAGAAGAGAGGCAAAACACATACTGGAAGTTTTAGAGTGGAGAGACTAGGGCAGAGGTGGGACTTCGCTTTTGAAATGACTTTTCAGGACAACAAGGAATAAGGAGAGATTTGAAGGGTGGAGGACTTCAACTTGGCAAGAGAAGAAACTGAAGTTAGCCTGAGGAGAAAAGATTAACCTGGGCAGTGAGAGGAAGCCCAGACTCAGTAGAGATAGCACAGAACATTTTGCAAACTGCTGATGTCACAGTCCCATGTTGTACTCAGTTAGTGAGAGGACTATGCATCATCTGACATCTGACATTTTCTCATGTCCTAGATGTTCAGACAACAAGATCTTGCTAAAAGTAGTGACTTGTTGAAATTCTAGTCCTGTTTTCCCCCTTCTGCCTCTCCATCACCACATATGCTCTTCTTACAAGATTCCTTGTGTTGACCTGGATTTGGGAGGATGACACCACCAGGATATCTTCTACTACAAGAGAAATTGATTCTGAATAAAATGGTACATTACACTTGCAACCCATGGACTTGTCAGTTTTTTTTGAAGTCGTGAAGACCTTCCTACATGTTGCAGGATGGGACATATGCATCCTATTTGACATGAACACCCATACTTGATATCTTGGACAGTGACGTGGCAGCCTAGTCTCTTATTAAGGAAAATATAGTTCAGAGTAGAAGAATCAAATAAGTTTTTTACACTTAATGACCTAGAGCTGTATGTGTTGCAGAAACTACAGCCTCTGCATATATTAAGCAGAAATCATTCTGGTTACTTGAATAATATCAAGCATGCACCTAAGCTTTTTGATGAATGGCAGTCAAATACCATGCAGTGATGCTTGTTATTTGAGCTGATAATTACTGAGAAAAATACTTACAATGAACACCACACAAGGTAACTTTGAAAGAATATACAGCAACAGCTTTTGAGGTGAGATTGAGAGAATTAGCCTGTTTGGTTTTATTAAAGCTTACAGTCTGTGTACATAGTCTGTTGCCACAGTGCTTTCCAGCTGATATTCTTTTATCCTTTTTGTTTGTTTGTTTTCCTGTGCATTAGGTCTGTGACTGAATTTATAACAGGGTGCCTTGTGGGTGATTCTCATCATAGCGAGCTATTTTTGGGTCTTACTTCTTGATCTTTTCACTTTTCTCACCTGACTTTAGCTGTCCTGCTTTCTGAACATGAGAGGCAAATCACATCACTCAGTTCATGTGCATGTGGCAGTGTGGGTTTCTCCTATCTAATCTGGGAAGTGGTGGAGCAGAAAGTGACAAAAGCATTTTTCCACTGTTCTGTTGTCTGCTTAATTTTCATAGCCTGCACAGAGGTACAGTGTGGCTGGGAGGAAATGCTCTGTGTGAGACTAAGGGATACTCCAAGTGTGAAGAATGCAAGCAGGCTTAAAAATAGGCACTAAGGAGTGATGCAGTTTTGAGCTTAGGGATCATGGCTTTTATTTTAAAAGAGGAAGCAATGAGCTCACAGTAACTTGCATTGAATTGGTAATATTCAGTCTGTTCACCTATCCATGTTGTCATGGCTCAATGCATTACTTAAGAAGATGCTTAGTTTTAAGTCTCTGAAGAGTTTTTCATATTCTCTTGCTTAAAATTAAGCAAAAACTATTTTTCTCCTTAAGGTATCTTAAGCTGAAGATCTCAAAAGAAGAGCTGAGTGATATTTCTAATTCTTCTACACATACAAATTTTTGGCAGATAACTGAAAAACTGCCTTTTCTTTCCTTCTTCTGATGTTCCTGTCTTGGGAATTGGGATGCAAAGTGTTGCACATGAAGGAGGTGAATGGGCACAACGGTTGTGATGCGCTGTTTCTTGAAAATTAACAGGAAGAAATTATAGATCAATACTCTCCTTCAGTGAAAGACACTGTAATAATCTGACATTCTCTAAGCAACTCTCTGTGAACAGTGTTGTGGAGGCCCGGTCTGTCTGCATCCTCCTGACAGTATGCAGCATCCTGAGCTGTTTTTTGTATAAAGCAGATGCACCAGTGCCACCCTGCCTTTAAAGATAGCAGTGGGAAGGGAGGCTTCATTCTGTGCGAAGTGGGGGCTATCAGTGAAGGGCTGACATCACCAGCTCTTCAGACTCTTTATCAAATGCCCTAATGGCTCACATACACCCTGTTGCAGCCTCCAGTCACAAGCAACCCAGAAAACATTTATTTAGATAGTGGTGGTTAGAATGATCTTGTGCTGCTGCAAAGTCATGCGTTAAAGCTTCTCGATTTCCAGCAGGCCCAGCAACTACACTGTAGGATATTGTTATGTTGCAGACAGCCGTGTTGCCGTCTCTCTTGTGTTAGTATTCTTGGAAACATCCTTCTTATAATGTGAATGGATTAAGTGGGGGAAGGGCTATTTCAAGGATTGAATTTTGGAGGACACAGTGTTCCACATTTGCCACTGTGTAGTTGCAAACCTTTCTGTTGATACTGATGTTAACAGAGCACCAACAAGCAGGGCTGCTAGAGCCACAGTCCAGCACAGGAGTGCTTGCACGCTGTCTCCCAAGGAGTGGACTCTTCACCTGTTGGAAATGAAATAATTAAAGATATGATGTGCTTCCATGCTTTAGATGTTAGTCTATTTAAGCCAGGTTAGCAGTCCTGAGGAAGGGAATTCTGCAGAAAAGACAAATCTTTGTATCAGTGCTATCCTAAAGGTAAAAGCTCCTGTGTCTGTCACATATTCCTCAGCAAGATATTTTTCTGATCATTTGAAAGTGTACCATTCCGTTGACTAATGAACTCACAGGGCTAGACCTCAGTCTGAGGTCAAATTAGTCAGAAACTTGTTGTGAAGAAACACAAGATTTCAGTGAAAACTGTATTTAACTGAAGTTGCTTTTTGTGTAGTTTATGGACAGTAGTGAGGAATTAGTAGCAAGTGACTAATCTGAATTTAGAACAAGCTTAACTTTAGTCTACAGAACAAGTACCTAATTTTCTAGGAAAAGGGTTTGGTTCTAAGCTAGTTTTCTCTAAATGCAGGCTATTTTGCTGGAAATAATTTTATTTCTTTTTTTATACTTATCACTTCCTTTCTGATATTGCTGCAATCCTTAGTGTTTCTGATCCCTTGAGGCTGATGGCAAATTTCCTACTGATTCACTGTAGAATAATAACAATTATACAGTGCTTAACTTACTGCAGTAAGCAGTTCTCAACATTGATCAGTATCAAGTCAATATTAGAGATATATTTTTTTTATGGAATAGCTTCCCCGGTAAGTTCTTCCTGACCATTGTAGTTCATGATTGTCCTATTTCCAGAAGCTGTCAATTCCAAAGTGTTCTGCATTTTACTTCATTTTTACAAATTTACTATTAGAATTCTGTATATTCTCCCCAGTGTAAATATTTTAATACTTTTTGAAAATTAGTGTTACAGAACTTCAGACTGATCCTATTGGTGTTCTCTGTCACTGCTAGCTTAGCATTATATTGGCTGTTATGGGTAGGTGCACTTCAGCTAACAACGAAGTTTTGTGAGTGTGAGTTTTGTGAGTGTGCTTGGCTAATGAGATGCAGTGATTTTTGTAGTGAACTTTTCCCTACCACTCGGACAAAGATCTCCTTTGAGAAGAAATGCTTGAAAATACCAGCAAACACTGCTGTCCTTGTGTTCCAGACAAAGAAATCTTATGTCATTCTAAATAGGATGGATTTTTTTTCTATATGGAAGGATCCTGCATGGATCATTTTGCTGCTTACAGAAAACTAATTTTCAGTTAAGTATTAAACATGGAGAGCAAGCACATATTACTGAATCTTCACCCTATTGAAACTGATAAACTCTTACAGGCTTAGTAGGACTGGGGTTTTTTTTCTATCAAGGTTGTTCTGAGATGTTATACCACTGAGAAATCCAGTCCTCTCACCTGATGGAGCCATTCTTAATGAGAGCCAGGTTTCCACCCTTGGGAACAAAGCTTTGCTAGCCAGAGATGAGAAACAGGTCTTCTTTGGCCTCAGGGAGAAAACAGAAGGATGAGAAAATTCAGGACATAAACAGGAAGTAGGGCAGATGTCTGGAGACTCAGGCTTACCACTTTTAAAGGTTTTAGGGGCTGTAACAGATGCCAAAAGGGCAAATCCTCCCTTAGCTTGGCTTTCCAGGCCTCTGACGCAAATCAGGAGAGCCTTGGCTTCTTTGAATTTTCCAGCAGTCTTGACCTGAACCTTGCTTTTCTATGTTTAAAGCCATTGTTTGCATCAATTTATCAGGTAATGGAAGTAAAACACTCTTTTGAAGGCAGTGCTGCTTCCATGGCTTAATCTACATGATATTTGGCTCCATTGGCTTGATATTGGGCCGAATATATATTGTTATTACATGACATACAATATTACCCTTGAAACTTAAAATTACCTAAAAAGGTGTCTCTCTTCTGGTAAAGCTGGCTCCATTGCACTCCAAATAAAAACAGCAGAATTTCAAATTATGAGAGTATTTGTAAAAGCCAAGCATTTGCCCTTTGGCATGAAGAACAATTGTTTATTTGTACCTGCAGTAACATGGTTACAGACTGATGCTTGATCCGTGATGTACAAAGAAAAATAACATTTGTCAGTAATGGAGATAGACTGAAGAGGGTACTGTGCTTGCTAAAGGGAAGCAAAAGTGGATGGCTAATACGATGTAATCCTTATTGTTAAAGCCAGCCCTGTTCTTCTGTTGATTGCATTAGGCACTGCAGGTCAGACTCTCACAGAGATACACAGAAACTAGCAGTTTCCCAAAAAAAGCCATTCTTCTTGCAAGAAAAAGGCATGACTGGACTGTCCCTGAAATGTGTCTGAACCACCTACCAGAACAAACAGCCAAGAATACGTAAGCAATGCTTCCAACCACTGAAGTAAATCTCTTTCAAGTGTGGCTCATAAAGTGCCCCATGGCTTGAGTGATAATGCACTTAGGATCTAGACTAGGATAGATATTACATGCCTTTTTTGAAGATATGGAATTTATTCAACCTGTTGCCAGTGCTGAGGCAGCTTTAAAAAGCTTTCCTTTTACCTCATAATTTCTGCTAACTCATCCAGAAATTATCCTGAGGTCAAGTCATGGAAATAATTTATTTGCTATGAACTTGGGCTTCACGGACATTGTGTTCCTCTTTGTGCTTCTCTTCTTGGATATGTTTAGGGAAGGCTAATAGACGACAATAGAGAATTGTGCATCATTTCTGATCACAAATTAGCTGTTTGTAAACAAAAGCAGAATTTTTGGAAAAGGTTGGATGTAGGCTTATTTGATAGGGCGATTCTGAGGCTATTAAAAAAAAAACAAAGAGAAGTTTGAAAAGGAAGACAGAGAGGGGACAATGTAAGGACGACTTTGGAGTGTCTTCGCATCTTTGTCTGGTAGAGGGATCCACTCTCAACATTCTGATCTTTCCTGTCCTTTTCTGTCCTTTCACCATATCAGTGAAGAGCAGGCTATGTCACTGGAGGAGGAAAACTCTAGAGCAGTTCTTAGTGCTTATTGTCATGACTGTGTACAGCTAGGTCCCTTTCTGGATGCTGAATAGCATTCAACAGCAGTGCTTTTACAGAGAAAAGGAAAAATATAATACACAATAATACACAATTCCTTTTGCTGACTTCAAACTACACACCAAAATGCTACTATTCAGAGAGCAGGGTAGCCAGCAAACTACAGGATTGAAAGCGTTCAGGTAAAACTTTCCTTCAGGAGTTGTTTCTGTTCTTCCATTTCATGTTTAAGGATTTGCATATGCATAGCTTTAGGTAAAAATTCTGCTGCTGTTAAGTTTCCTAGAAGAATTGTGAGAATCCAAGGTTACACTGTCTAGTGTGTCAGACAAACTGTGTCATCTGGGACACTGAAACAGCAGCACTGTATAGAATGTCTTGGAAGTCTGATCTTCCAAGTAACTTGATCACAAACTGAAGTCTATTAAACACATTAAAGTCTGTTTTGCTTTGTTATTTAATCTTCCTGTTTAAATAATGTGCTCTTGATTAGTCAGTGTTTATTGCCCTTCAGGAGGATATTTGCCTCCAAAAATATGACTTTAATAGTTCAGAAACGGCAAGTTTGTTGTGTATTCACGCTGCAGTGTTTGGGAGACACTGTGCACACTGAAGAACCCAATTTCTCTATCACAACTCAGTTTCCAGTTTCCATATTCATGGTCTCAGTTTCATCCAAGGCCTGTACCAATTTATCCGTTTCTCTGGGTGTGGCTAGAGTGGACTGAGATGTAACAGGAAATCCCTTCTTCATGTTTTGAAAGTGAAGTCTCAGTTTTTCAAATCCTCTTTTCTTCCCTCCTTTCCAGGAACAGGCATGAGAGTCCAGGCTTTCTTTGCTCTCAGCTGATGTCCTGCATGCTCTGGGCAAGCATTTTGCTTATGCTACTTACATTTCTAGGTTTCCACTGCATCTAATGTCTGCAAAGGGCAACATATTGTAAAACTGTTCTGCAGATCTTTGCAACAATCTATTTCTCGAAATCAGCTTTGAGATAAACTTCCTGCAGAGTGATGACAGTCAGAACTCAGGAAGAGAGTAGGTCAGTTTCTTAAGCAGACAGACTCCTCCTAGACGCTGATTTACAAAGAATAAAAATCAGGGTTCTCATTTCTCTGTTTTCTTAGTTTCAAAGACTGGTAAGCAAGTCAATATCAGGTTTGTAGCTATTTAACCTTTTCAGACAAAATATGGCATGGTGTTTGCATGGCACTTCTAGGTTGGGAACACCTGGATTTAATTTGGAAATGACATGAGAAGCTCTGATTCTGTCTTTAATTTTAAATGAAAACCATGCGGTGGTAATGCAGAGCAGCACTGTGCTGGATCCTGGTTACACTGAGTGCCTCTAATTGAATTGATGAACACTGCTTTCTTCCCTTTACCTCCAGCTCCCCTAAGTGAAAAGCGTAAATGCAAATAGAGAGTTGACATGAAACAAGAGAAAGAACAGATGCCATGCTCCAGAGCTCCTGGATAAAGAAAACTTACAGCTGTAGGTAGTACTATAGCGCAAATCTAACAGGAATCTTCACTGCAGAAGAAGGAGAAGGGCTATTAAAAATAAATAAATAAATAAATAAAGGTGAACAATGGAAAGAAAAAACAGAAAACAAAATAGAAAACAAAACATTGTTACGTGCAAAAAGAATGGAACTACAGCTGCTGGGACAAACCCTGTAGGCTGAGTTATTCTAGAGCGTACACACAGTGCAGGCTCTGAATATGCTCCTTGAGACTGCTCCCACCCACATGGAAAGAAGCCTTTTTTTCTAATTGGTACTTTCAGATTGAGTTAGCTGGCTTACACATTGAAGCTAAGCTGTCTCCGATGGCAGCTTGCCCATCTAGATATAGATAAAATCATCCCAGTTCTGACTGCTCTAGTGCCTTCCTACTGTTTCCCCTTACTTGTAAGATGACAGAGACGTTGTTCCTGGGAAGGAATAGCAGTGCATCTTACATTTTGCAAGTGAGGACTCACTGCCAGAAACAACTACAGTACAAAAAGGTGAATGTAACAACAATGGGAACAAATTGAAGCTGTTGAATGATCTGTGGCCCTTGTGAGACATTTGGACTGTAGTCTTGTTGAAGTTGCAGAACTTAAGCACCTTGGGTTTTGTTTCTGCTGACAAAGCCAATGTTGCCATTGTCCTTTCGTTAAACAAGATTGAAGAACAGACTGAGAAATGGCCGCACTCAGAGAGTGGCGGTCAATGGCTCAGTGTCTGAATGGAGACCAGTGACAAGTGGTGTTCCTCAGGGATCGGTACTGGGACCAGCGCTGTTTAACATCTTTGTCGGTGACATGGACAGCGGGATCGAATGCACCCTCAGCAAGTTTGNNNTGTGTCCAGTTCTGGGGCCCCCAACACAAGAAGGATGTGGAGCTGTTGGAGCGGGTCCAGAGGAGGGCCACGAGGATGATCAGAGGGCTGGAGCACCTCCCCTACGAGGACAGGCTGAGAGAGTTGGGACTCTTCAGCCTGGAGAAGAGAAGGCTGCGGGGGGACCTGATAGCAGCCTTCCAGTACCTGAAGGGGGCCTACAGGAAAGCTGGGGAGGGGCTTTTTACAAGGATAGATAATGACAGGACAAGGGGTAATGGTTATAAACTGGAAGAGGGTAGATTTAGGCTGGATATAAGGAAGAAATTCTTCACTGTGAGGGTGGTGAGACACTGGAACAGGTTGCCCAGGGAAGTCGTTGATGCTCCCTCCCTGGAAGTATTCAAAGCCAGGCTGGATGGGGCTTTGGGCAACCTGGTCTAGTGGGAGGTGTCCTTGCCCATGGCAGGGGGGTTGGAACAAGATGATCTCTAAGGTCCCTTCCAACCTGAACCATTCTATGATTCTATGATTCTATGAATTCTGTATCCAAATCCACTGGATGAAGCCAGGAAAGAGCATTCCCTGAAACTATCAGTGAATTAGGTGTCAGGCCTCTCAGATATGAAAGTTTTTTCTGCATCTTGACTCATCCAGCACTGCTACATGCAAGGTGACTTCCAAGAAAGTCTCACCTTCAGTTCTTTCTGTAGGTTGGGCTGTATCTCCAACATGTCACCCACAGCCCCTGTGCTGCAGGATGGCAAAGCTGTGCTCTGTGCAGATAATCAAAAAGTGCTGGTGATATGAAATCAGTAAATGATATACTCTGCTGTATGGGAGTCCTCTTGATTTCTAATCACCATCTCATTGCTGTAGGTATTAGTGGGGTGGTAGTGGGGTGCCAGTTTCTCAAAATAGATTGCTTACCAAATCTAGCAGACTATGCAGGTGCCAGAACCATGGCTTGCCCAAGTCCTTTGAAAGGCTCCAATCTCCCTCTGACATTGACACTCCTTTAATGGTAGTTTTCTTCCAGCCTGTCTGCATGCTTCGTATTGAACTGCTGTTACATCTGTGCAATTGTTGGTGTTACAGCTGTGCACCTGGTGTACCTTAAAGAACAGAGACAATCCCACTGCCTGATCATTTAAACCTGGATTCAGCACAGCTCTGGAAAGGAACTGTCAGGATGAGCTCTGGACTTACTGAGACAGCCTATCTGGTCTCTTCAATCCTGCAAGCTTCATGATCTGTTAAAAGTCCCTTTGCTTTAAGTTACTGACCTCTTGCTTTGCATAATTTGCAGCAATCAGTGACTCAGATAGCTGATAGAAGTATATATCAAATACTTTTCATTTCAAGCCTCACTGAAGCAGTCAGCAAACTGCATCCCTCTGAACTCAAGTCTTTTACTGTTGCAGTTGTCATCTGTAAGAAGTTCTCCCTTTATAGATTTTTCTCTTCCTTTCTGCTTCTCTTTACCTTGTTTTCTGTATGGGAGCACACTGACCACTAGACACACAATTTCAGGCAAGGTTGCCCTCTTGTAACCTTCCCTGAGATTACAGGAGGTACCTGAAAGGCAGATCAGTCTGTAAATGAACTGACAAGCGCACGACGTGCTGTGTATGCTGAATTGCTCTCTTCTCATTACTCTCTTTCCTTCTTGTACCAGGGAACAAACCATTTCCATGAAACTACTCCTGACTTTTTGTCATGCAGCAAAGCAAGAAGCCAGAAGGTTTTTAGCCTCTACAACTAAAAAAGAAATAATTAAATTCATATTTAGAACAATAACAACAACAACAAAAAACACACATATAGGCTTTACATCATCTGTCTTTGGCGGGGGGGGGACAGGAAATATGGGAGGACATGTTGATAGCCAGTTATAGAAATTTTGTCTCTAATTAACCCATCAGAGGAAGGTGGCTTCAGTATTTTAGATCTGATTTGGTTCTGTAATGTAACAAAGCTGTGAAATGTGCTCATGTTCTCCTAGCAGGTGGACGGGTGTCTTGTGCATGTGAGTAAATGTTAGCTGATTAGAAGACAGTTTGTAACTTGTGGACCATAGCTCCCAGCTGCATATGCAGGTGAGAATTTCAGTATGCAGAAGTACTACAAATCTCCCTGTGCACACATACAAGTACTGTGTCAAGGTGTCAGAGGCCTTCTGAGGAAAACTAGATTCCTGAAAGGCAGGAGGTAAGCTACTCTTCAGCAAAACTGTGCTTTCATAGACTTTCTCAAAATCACATAAAGAGAGATGATTTGTTTTTCTGGAAGTAACTCAGTTATTTTTCTTTCATGGCAAGAAATTCCAGATATCTGCAATGAAATGACTTTTTCCTTCCTCATTTCTGGTTGCATATGAAATGTTCTCTAAACTCTTTTCAGGGCAAAAATAGATTTATTCCCAATTTTAAGCCCCTGTCTGTTCCTGACTTTGGCAGCAGATGACCCAACTTGCCCACCAGCCCATGGCAGAGTCCTGCAGTGAGTGCTTGTGTGGGTGCAGATACAAAATGCCCACCAAGCCTCCGTGCATATGTGCGAGACCACCCATGAGGAGACTGCAGCAGAATCAGGGCTTCAGCTTGCAGGACACAGCTCTTCATAGGACTTTCCAATGCTGCTACACAAAGACAAGCAAACCTGCCCACAGGCAAATTAGACTTGCACCACCAACAAGATACACATAAGCAGACAATGAAATGTTTTCACATGAAAACTCTTCCTCCAAATGAGTCAGCTGTTGATGCAAGGGAGTGCTGACATCTGCTTAACAACAAAGAACAGTCTACTGGATGCCCCTGCAGAATGGACACAAACAACATGCATGCACATACAGACATGAAGTGATAGTCATGTTAGTAGGCAGGGACGAGCTGTCAGACTGCAGCCCCATCCATTTGTACACGTGAATATGTGTACACATGGATGTACACATGGATGTACACATGGATGTACATGTGAGTATGTGTACACATGGATGGAACCACGTGACTGTGTTTTTTTTCAATCCAGTGCTCATTCCAAGTGGACAGCAGGGTTTGAATTTTACTGGGAAAGGTTTAATCCAGTAGTGTTTCTGTGCACAAGTTGGGTAATGATCTCTGTTGCTGCTTTTCACCTCAGCCCAGTACAGCTCTCTTCTTACACACTCACAGTTCCCAAACAGGCTCTCTAACAAAAAGACAAAAAAACTCTCTAAAACTGAAGTGGTTTGTGACTGTTGGGAAGCTTGAAACACTATGGCAATAACAGCAAAAGGTAGATGCTGTCATTTTTAACTTCCGGTAATAAATCTTACATCAAGGGCATAATGCAGAGTCTGAGTTTCCTCCAAGTCCTGGAAAAGATGAAGGTACCTGTGTCATTCGCTAGCTATGAAATCTGGAGATGTACTTGTATTCTATGTCCTGGTCCTGTCCTACTCACTGTAAACTAGCAGCTTTGCCATATTATAGGATAAAAGAATCATAGAGTCACAGAATGGCTTGGATTGGAAGGGACCTCAAGGATCATCAAGTTCCAACCCCCATACCACAGGCAGACACGGACAGTCTCTGTAGCATCAATTTTGACAGCACTCTGGTTTCCATCATTGGCCCAGATGTTTCCCTAGCATATCCAAAAAGTTTCAAGTATTCAGTTTTCCATCTTTTTGAAGGAAGTAATTTTGAAATCACCGTGCCATTGATCTGATCTTGGACATTGGTTCAGAGCATGCATTTGGTGATTCCACCCGAACCTAGAGCCTTCCAGGTAAAGGAGAAATCTGCAGAAGAGCAAGGAATGCTTTGTATGTGAAATAACAGTATAAAGGCTATGTGTTTGACTCTTGAAGTCTTGTACATTTCCCTTGGTGACAGTCAGGAGAGACATTTCAGCCTCTACGTGCCTAGGTACTTAGCAGATTCAGTCAAAGGAGGCATGTGAACAACGTACTATCTAAACGCAACTTCTTGGAAAGCTGAGCAATCTGGGCAAAGCTGGCTGGGCTCCACCAGGCAACACACAATGCAGCCAGTTTATTTTACCAGGAACTCTGGAAACTAGCTCTCTGTGCCCTGCTGTTTGCCTGCATCTCTTTTGGTGACCCTATGATAACGCTTGCACCAGTGCGTGGCTGGGAACTCAGCACTGCTGTGTGTTTCAGCTGGGATGCTGCAGGAAATCTGGGAGTCAGTGGGAGGGAAGAAGGGCAAAAGGCTTTAGGAATGCTGACTCGCTTTACTCATATCATGGTGAGGATGAGGATTTTCACTCTAGGCATAATGAATTGCATCCTGTCTCTTCCATAATGTAGTGCCTTATTAACATCTCCCTCTGTCTTTTTTTTTTTTGAACTCTGGCAGTGCAGGACCATGACCATTGCCCTGGGAAGCCTATTCCGTGCCCGTCTCCCTCTTGGTGAGTGTCCTGTCTTCCCAGGAACCAACAAATTATTCTCTCTCTAGCCACCTGCTCAGAAATAAGAGTGCCTACCTCATGGTTTCCCAGATTCAATGCCAGAGATAATGAAGTACACTGGAGAAGCTGTAATTTAAGTCACAGCCAGCACTAAGCAGTCAGAGCACAAATTTTCTGGTATGGAAAATCGTGCCGTATTCTAGGAAAAGGCAGCAAAATACACCTCAGTATTATTTGTTTGCATAAGCCTGGTAGAGAGGGGGGACACTACTCATTACATTGAGAGGCTCACACGGTGGTATTTTCCTTGCTTTCATGCGGTATTTTTTTTTTTCTCAGGAGGAAATGTTGGGACTGGCAGATGAGATGCTCCAGCTTTAGGCCTTTTTCTCCCTCAGGAGATGAACCTGAGGAAGCCATGTAATGTGGAGGCCCAGATTCACACAGGCTGGTGTGGTGTCTGGCTCCTGCTAGTCTCAGGATACCAACAACAGCTCAACATCAGCCCTCCAAAACATACGCCCCTATATAATTCATGCTGTCTTCTGAACATTTTGGAAGTTTTCTAAAATTTGACAATTAACCTGAGTAGAAGAAAAGAATCTGCATGGATTCTTGTGAAAATAATTTCCATTCTGGGTTAAGTCCAATAATTATTAAACCAGACAGTTCTCATAGACGGGTTTTGAAATTTAACATAAATAGTGTACAATGGGGTTTTGGTTTTGGATGAAAGATTTTGGTTTTTGGATGGAATTGGTTTTCAGAAAAATAAATTATTCTTTGATTCAAATCTGATTTATACTATCACTATTGACAGATAATGCTAGACACGGAAATAAGTGAATGAAAGTCTCATTTAGTCTCCAGACCAGAGAGGCTCTTATGAATGTACTTAGTTATCAGTGACTGTGGTGCTTGAAACTTTTCTTTCAAAATGTGTCTTGGAAAATAGTAACTGATAAAACAAAAGTCATCTTCTGTCTTTTTCCCTCTCTCTCTCTCTCTGAGGAAAACAGGTGACTCCAGGCAAAAACATTTTGTTTTAAAAATGCTATTGTGCTTCACAAGTCCTGTATTTGTGCATCTCATTACTCCCAGCTGATTTGCACTTGTTTTTGCTTACAAACTCTTGCACCAAACTCTCCCGTGGCTATGATGTGGTATCTCAGAGGAGAATTATCTGTCAGTCCACTGTTTTGCTCAGACATTGTACTTCTTCATAAGTTTCAGTGGTCAAAGTTAAGCATATTCAAGTAACCTGACCTGGATTTCTGCAGTCTGACGAGCAGACTGACAGCCCAACGGAATTGTTTTGTTTTCTCAGTGGTGTGATTTAGACTTTAAATGTTAACCATGACCTGTAGGGATTACAGAACGTTTAACCCCAAAGCAGTAAAATATTCCGTTTCCTTCTGTCTCAGGCAGCCCATATCTACGATGACTGTGTAATTCAGCTGAGCATATGGAGACTGTCATGAAATGAAACACTGGATATTTAGAGATCCTTTTGCTGATACCACTTCCCTGTTTCTAAGTCATGGTAGGCATTATCCCGTTGCTCTAGCCTTTGGTTTTCTGTAACTGTGTACATTTGCCAGTCAACTTCTAAGCTGCATAGATGAAGTTGCCCCTTGCTGGCCCTGTCCTTCATGATGCCATCCAAGGAAATCTTGCACTAATCTCCCTACAATGCGATTCTGGTTGTTTTTCATCCTCTCTTCAAAACTTTCATGGTAGAGTAAACATGAAAGGAACCTCTACATAACATGGGACAATTGTATTCTTGGTCTAAACACCTGGTTTCAGAAGGCGTTTTTTTCTGACACTCGCAATGTTACTTCTGGATGCCAAACTATGTTTTAATTTAAAAACTTTGTAATTACAATGGCTAGTACTTCTTGTCATATAGTTGGCAGTAGTTCATAGAAGTAATTCAGAGCAGCGGGCCACCCAGTCTGTATCCTGTCCTTGGCAGTGGCAGCTGCTTTAGGGGAAATCAAGAAATCTACTGAATCTCTAGAATGGTTGAGGATTACAATTGATACAGTAACAATAACAATGAATAGTGAGGAATTGATTTCTGTACTGTGAGACCAAATATTGCTGTGCAAGACCAAATTCCTCAAGTACTTAAAACCTCTGCAGAAAGTCCATTCTGTGAAACCAGTACTATTATTTCCTCATCTGCCATGTCTATATCTGGAAAAGCTCATGTGAGGTTTGTGGCATCTATGGATTCCTGCAGAAAAAAAAAAAAAAAAAAGGGAGTGGAAAAAGAATTTTTAAGAGCCTACCAGAAATAAATATTTTTCATTTTATTTTCTTAATTTGGTTGTAAGTGAAGTTTTTGGAAGAGATTCTTGCTCAGTAGCACATTAGCACAGGCAAAAAAGCATGGAGGTAGACATAATGTACAGCTTCTCTGAGGGACTGGTGGCCGTTTTTGCTTCACAGATCATTTTTCTCATTAAATAAATACAGCACAGTTATCTGTCATCTATGCAAAGATCCTTTTTCTTTCTTTCTTTCTTTCCTTTTTTTTTTTTCCCTATTTGAATACACTTGGAAAAGAAGATTTTTTTTGGACACCTATTAAACACGTATCATAGGTTGCAGAATGAAAAAAAATATATCATAAATATAAAGAATCCAAAAAATAGTAACTGATGTACTTGTAGAATTACTGAAATGCTTTAAAAACTTTCTGTTCTGTTACTTGTTAAAGCCAAATGTTAGGTTTTCATGTTTTCTAAAAATTGCCTATATCTAGCTTAAAACAACTGCTATTAACAGACAAATTATTTCTCATGACAGTTGATCACAGCCAAGCCATTTGCACTGGAAATTAAAAGAAAAATTTTCATTTTGTACCTCTGTGATGATATGAGTCATCCTTCCCTTCCCACTCTTCTAGTCCTTGACATAGATGTTTTTGCTGAGATAATTATCTTGTTGTTGTTGTTGTTAAATTGGTCTTTATCCTTAGTATTTCATGTCTACCACCCACATTTGATGTAAATACAGAACTAGAGGCCAATCCATTGTAGTAGTTCCAGAGGAAGAGCATTAATAAATATGTACCAAAGAAGTCTGGAACACAGCAAAACAGAGATCTGCATATTTTGTGTGGACATTTAAACCACTATTCCCATCCAGGTGATGTGTTTTCCCACTGCCTTCCTTTCTCTATTTTTTTTTTCAGTGTTTGTAACAAAAAATCTCCTGTACTGCTTGCTAGTATAGATGGACCTGTGGGGACGAAACAAGAAAGGATAGAAAAAAGGCCAGAATGATTTCTAGGTACCTGAAACACCTAAAAATATTAAGTCACATTTTGACATGCCTAGATAGAAATTTAGAAACTTGAAGTGCTTGTCACTTGAAATATTGTACATCATATTTACCTCACAGATGACGGTGCCTCAAACTAAACACTCCTGATTAAAATTAATGCATATCCTAAGAGAAGTGGGAGAGCATGTGAGGAGGAGCCTGAAGAACAGTGGGCAATGTCAGAAGTGTTGCTAATTGGCCAGTTAATGGTGATGAAATAACATTTACTGGTCTGTTGCTGGCCAGTGGCTCTTCTATTAGTGTTGCCCTGCAGGCCGTGCAATGGGCTCTAAAGCTAAGAGGACAGCAGTGGGATGGCTCTTGCAGGGTGGCAATCCTGTGTGGGCCTGGAACTTTTGGATGACTTCTGCCTGCAACCAGAGTAGGGAACTGGGTGAAGTAAATACGTTGTTGTGTCCGTTTATGAGCTATCTCGTGAAAGTGAGACTAGAGAAGTGCTAGGCCACCTTTCTGTGCCTCCTTGGCCAAGACTAATGAGAGTCTACTTGGCACTATTGAAACTCCAGGAGAATATCACCCCGAAGACGGACTTCCTTCCTTCCTCATCTCTAGGTTTATATGGCAGTGGGTTAGCAAAGAGGAGAAAGGCAAAAATGCTCACTGCCAGAGCTTTTCAGCCAAAATATAAGAGGAAGAAACCCTCTTCCAAAATTCCTGTTGGGCATGGATTCATCACTACTCTTTCTCTAATCTGTTTATGATACACTGTATTGGTTGCAGCTATTGCTTCTGTATTACAGTCTTCAATCTAATTTGGAAGTACATTATTTGTGATTTGGTTGTATAGAGGTATTAAAGCAAACTTCTCTTGTGTCTTGGAAAGAGACAGAAGGAACATCTAGTGCACAGTTCCTTGTTGGCTGCATAAAACAAAACTTGTCCAAGCAGGCCTGTTTTTCACTCCCATGTTTCTGAACTGCTGACTGCATCTGTCATTAGAAAGTTCCTCCTAATATATGTTCCGAAATTCTTGTGAAACTGCTTTTGCAGTTGCAGAGAACAGATTAGTCCTCTCCACTTCTGCAGGTCATTCTGAGGAAACGAGCAGTTTGAGGTGGTGTTTCTACCCAGTGATTCTGAATGGCACATCCTGAGGCTGAGTCCTGTGGGAGAGACAGAACTTCACAAAGGTCTCAGTTCAGTTCCAGAGGCTGATAAAGTACTGAGTGAGCATGAATTCAGATTATTCTGTAGGCTGGTTAGGAACACTGTTCATAACAGTAAGTATTTGGATGACTTGTTTTTTCCTTTTAAATCCAATTAATTGGGTTTCATAATTGCCCAGCAGAGCAATAATTAGTCATGCCAGTTGTGAAGCCTTATTAGGATTATAACTGAGGTGCTGTAGTATGGCACTGAGTCAGAAAGAAAAACCCCAAACCTGGCTGAGAGGAAGGGGTTTCTTTGAAATCAGGGAAGCTCATTAAATCTCTGTGCTCTGTAACTGCAAATTCATTATTGTATATGATCAGCCTCCCAGCAAGGTCCAGTGTGTAATGTTCCTTCAATCCGTCAGGTTTACATCTCCTCCTGTGAAAATATTGTTGGGCAGTAGTGTACTCCTTGTGACCTTCAGATACCCTTCCTGTGTGATAGTGGTGTGGTGGAGCCCAGCACAAGCAAGCTATTGTCCTTGCTTGCTGGATGAGTCCTCCCTGTTAGCGCATGGTGCTGGGCTTTGCCAACTGCCAAAACCCCCCTGCTCCCAACACCTAATGAAAAGCACCGGGATTCAATATTTTCATAACTTCTGAGACCTTTTGCGTGAAAAGGAAAGGGGAGGAGTGGGGAATGTGGAGCAGTTTAAGCAGGCAGATCCATGCCTCTGTTCTTCTCTTGGTTTCTTTCACTGAGTAGACCTACACCACCGTGGAAGCTTCTTCTCAGTAGGAAAAACATCCCCCCTGCCTGTACAGCAGGCAAGAAAGAAACCACGGTCAGGGGAGTGGGTGAGGTTGCCAGAAGACTGCTGGGGTTGCAGGCTGTCTGGGAAGCAAAAAATAAGTCTGATGCTCACTTTTTATGTTTCTGTGTTCAAAGATTGAGAACCCAGGGGACCACCAACTTCCTGGTGCTTTGAACTTGCAGAGGGGGTGGGCACATGGAGGGAAATCTCAGCTCTTTCAGTTTCAGTGGAAGTAAAGATTTTATTTATTAGGAGTGAGTAAAAAGAAGGAAATAGTGGTTTTGTGACTATTGAAAGAGTATTCATTCCTTGATTTACAGTACTTCCTACATTTGTAAGAGTGTGACAACAACTTTTTCTCTTAGGCCCTAGACCAACTAGCTCACATGACTGAGAAATGCATACCACACAAATGGTATTCACCCAATATATTCTTCCTGTTCTGTGGACTGCCATTTCTTTTCCAGTATGGTATTTCAGTTTTCACACTACACACTCAGTACTTTTCCCCAGAGACTTTGCAGAATCAAATAACAATCCTCTTTGCAACCACGGATACGTACCACTTGATTTCCCACTGTGCTTGTGGAGATCCAGCAAACTTAGAATAACCTGTACTATTAGGAAAAAACAGAGCAAATATACATTTTACAATTTGAAAACACTTGAATTTGAACAAATATTAATAGATTTTTCTCCGGCTACCAAAAATTGCTTTTGTGACTAGTAATTAATTCTTTTACATACCAGTTTATCTTTCTCTGAAATGTTGAGATGTTTAAGAAATATGTCTCACAAATATATATATCAAAATTGCTCTCCATAATTTTTCCTTTGTTTTTGTTCCTTGTTGAATGGACGAAACAGCTTGAAGTTCTTCAGGGAAGAAATTGTCACTCTGTTTTGTTCTGGACTAATATAACTGCTGTCTTATTGAATGACATTTGGGATCCCTTCATTTGTGCATCGTGTGCTGAAATATTCATAGGTACTTTCTAAAAACTGTACTTTCTAAAAGCTGTCCACAAATCTTATGGAAAGATTTGTGACTCTGGAGTTACAGGGTGGTTACCTAATCTGGCTCTCAACCAAAAATCATTATTAATCATATCACATTTCATGCAATCTCATCCTAATGATGGAGGCCTAATATTTTCTCTTTCAGGAAAAGAACAGATCAAGGTTTTGCAAAAATTGCTTTGAAACTGAAGCAATACTTTACTATAGTATTTGCACAAGTATAATTTGAGAGCAAGCTTGGAGCCATTAATACTTTGTCATTCATTCATTGCACAGTAACTGCTTGGTGTAGGGAAACAAAATAATGAAATCTTAAGGGAGTTCTGAGGGTATGAGCCTAACCCTGAGGCTATGAACCTAAATCCTTCAAAAGCCACTGTAAAAAAAATACTGGAATGAAACTGTGTAGTTTATTTCCTTCAGCTTTTTGAGACTTGTACTTCTAATTCAGTTCTGTCTTTACTGAAGGTGAAATCTGTGAAACAGGTCAGTGCAGCCCTCGTACACTGTGGTTTGTATGATTTCATAAGGTAAGTATCTTCCTTGTACTGATTCACTCATGCAGAGTGGTAACATATGAGAATACATTTGACTAGCACATGGAATTTTTCAAATTGTAGGAAAGAAAAAAATCATATAAAAGAATCAACTATCTAAGTAGTTAGGTGCATCTGAAGTACACCAAATAGCCTTTTGTAAAACACAAGCATTTTTAATCCCATGTTTTCCTATTTCTCTCAAATCAAGGACAGTGTCCTTAACTTAAAGTGTTCCTGAGAAATAGGAAATGGCTTCCATTGAAAAAGTTCCTCTATTCCCTCTCCTATTGTTGAAAATATAGAATGTAACTATAGGGTTGAAATAAAAATAGCATCATACCGAGTGCCATGAATACAGTTGTGCTCCATGAGTGAATATAACTGTGTTTTCCTTAGGGCACAAGAGCAAGTGAGCAGTGTTTAGCTAGCTATGGCAATAATGGATATATTTATTCCCCATGCTGTGGGCTATGTTACATCAGGTGTTTGCAGGGGAAAAAAAAAGTCTTCCTTTAAAAAAAAAAAAAAAAAAAGGAAACTACAAATAAAAATGACAAGTGTTGACATAATGCAAAAAGAGAAAAAGACAACTTTTTGCTCTAGTGTTTTACAGCTCAACAAGGAGCAATCTAGGTTTGTTCTGTAGCCAGAGTTTTAAGCAAAATCTAGAAAATCCACAAATTCTCTTCTTTGTCTCCTCAGTGCATATAGAATGATCACTTACTGTCAATAGAGTCCCTGTGACATTCATATTAAAGTAAATTATCTGTAGCCACCAACATGATAGCAGGCAGATGAAATTTCAAGCAACCCACGCAATTCCATTGGGATTGCCAGTGGAACATGACAAAGTCTGTGCAGGCCTTTGTTTATTATGACCAAGTCCTGAGACTCATTCCTTCCCTTGTGTCACACTGGTCGTCAGGGTGATGGAGAGGAACACCAGGCTACTTGTGGGTCAGCAACGACAGTGTGGTTGTGTGCTCCGCCAGCTCTGAGAGAGGAAGCAATCTGCAGGGACTTTTCAAGGTTTGATCACTCCCCTGCTCTTCTAGGGCTACTTCCCTTAGCCCCAGGGATTCCATCTCCTACGGATTTAACAGTGCAGATTATTTTAAGTGAGAAAAGATAGAAAAACAGAAAGGTATTAGAGGAGACTGTATTAGAGAAGTTGTCATGACTGAGGCTGCCTCTAACATTCAGTTTGAAGAGCTTGCCAGTTATCTCAGCTACCTCCTCTAGCTCATCTTTGTGACTTCCGTGGCCTACTGGGTCATCCAGATGTTCTAGGCTCTGCATTTGCAGAATAGTTGGTTGCTTTGACATTGTGCTGTGCCAGTGGTTGAAATCTCTTGCCAAGTTTCCTGGAAGAAAGGGACTTCTGTGCTTTCATCTCTGTGAGGCAAGTGGAGCTGTGGCTCCAGGTGTAGATGTGTGAGAGGACTTGCACAGACACCCTGACACAGCAGAAAACACAGCAGCAAACAGCAAGCCCTGTTTCATAGTGCAGCTTTACATACCGTCTAGTGTTTCAAGACAAGTTTTTATACTCAAAAGTCACACAGCCCCTGTACTGCAGTTGGGCAAACTCAATGGTAACCTTTTCCGTGGTGTCAAAAAGGCAGAGCTGTGGTTAACATGTCTGTTCAGTGCACCTTATTAAAATGTTAAAGATAGGAACATAGAGAACAGGTCATAAAATGGGTGTGAAAGTAGTTGTAATTATATCATTCAGCCTTGCAGAGTGTTCTCATCATGCTCCTGCGTCCTCACGTGTGGACAGTTAATGGTTTATTTTTGAAGATAACAATCTGTTCCTGATGAAAAGATGAAAAAGAATGAACATAATAGGTCAGAGGGAGAGAAGAGAGAATGTTGTTGAAGAATTAAAACTGAAAATCAGGAAAGTGTAGGTCATTCTGATTTAAGTAGGTCAGTCTTGTTTAAGTAATTTCATAATGTTGGGGCCAGTTAAACTGAAGGGAAGAGAAATAAGAAAATGACACAGAAGTTTGAAACAGTACCATGAAGTTAGTATTGAACCTCACTGCTACAAGCATCACTGCATACAAGCCCAGCAGATTTGAGAAGGGTCTGTTATTACCATTAAGAACCATCCAACATCATGTGAGATGGGATAAAAACTCTGTGATAGCATTCTTCCTGCTTTGGGGTGCAAATCCCAGCTGTGGTATAGGTTAAGAAAACTGCTGCTGGAGGCAAGGTATCTGATGGTGTGAGAGGAGTCGTGTGCAGAGGAATGTCTAGTTGAGACAGTGCAGGGTCCCGGACCAGCGGAACACTGCTCTGATAAGGACTATGATATTCCTGTGCTTATTCCTGTGCCATTCTTTGTTTCCCAAAGACCTGATTATAATATTTGCCCAAACTTACAGACTCTTGGTACCATGCATATCAGCTGGAGATGTGATTCGGCCTTAGATCAGCCATGCTTTCTGGGACCCTCATTGAACTCAAGGACTAATTTCTGCTGCCATGCCTACGCTTGCGAAGGGCAAGATCTCACCTTAATGCAGGCTGTGTTTTGTCCTGAAGTTCTCATTTCATTCTCTCTTCATCAGTTAAGTAAGCCATGGCAGGTTTGAGTCACTGATTTTGGCATTATGGCATCTATTCCTAGTGAATACCACATTCAAGCCTGTGCTGAAATCCAGTGACTTTAGATTTGTTGGTTTTGTTTTGTTTTTCCCCTCTCCCTAGATGTTTTAAGACTTCCAGCTGCTCAACTTCTCTTTAAAAAAAGAGAGTGTGTTTGCCAAGAGCGTAATGAGTCTTGGCCCATCCAATCTGAAGGTGCTGGTATGTGGGGGAAAAAAAGTACTGAAGAGGATAATTTGCAGTGCTTCAGTCCTGTGTGCATGTTCCACGTTTGCCTGTTCTGGCGTTCCCTCCTCTTTCCCCTCCGCACTACTGACTCACATCTGTCCGGCCTCTGGCTCACCTCACCCGCCCGCCTCCCTTGCAGGGCGAGGAGAAGTGGTGATCTCATTTGGAGCCCAGCAGTCCATGTGCTGCACAAGCTCTGCTCGCAGGGCCGCAGTGCCCAAAGTTTATGTTTTTGCAGGACCTAAAAACCCTACTTCCTTTTTTGCCTTTTTTAAAATAATGGCTTATTCTGCCAGGTAAATTCCTGACACAAAGAAAATTTCTGTTATCATGAAGAATAAGTGTGTGAACGTAAACTGGAACCTGACTATATGCAATCTAATAAGCATAAACTCATGCACATCTCTGCAGCAAGTCAGCTTCGTAGTGGATGCGAGGTCTTGCGCCTGACATTCAGGCATAACTGACAGTAGCTGACTTATTTCTCCAGTTCTTGCTTTGCTATTTATGACATTATGCAGGCAAAAGAAGATTTTTCTGTGTTGCTTTGCTCTTTGTCTTTCTTGAATTACTGTTTGCTTTTATTTTTCAGCACAAAGTGGAGATTTCCTTTTAGTTTTTGCATAGACACATGCAGAGGAGACCACAGCTACCTCACATGTTCTGATCAGTGGATTCCTCCTCATATTTGATGGTACAGGTTATAAGCCAACATACTGTGTTGCTGGACTTTTTGTTGGTTTTGTTTTGTTTTCTTTGGTAGCCAGCAAACAAGGCTTTGTTTGGCTTGCTTTTGTGACCACGCAGAATTATAATTCAACTGCGGAAGTAATGAGATATCTAGGTCAGCATTAGGATTACTGTTGTGGATGTCATTTGTCTGTGGCAAACTGATGAATTTTGCACTCACTTCCTAGGGATGAATCTTACTCCTGTTGCTTTTTGAATATTGCCTTCTAGGAACCATTTCCCCCATGCTAAAATAGGGACTAACATAGACTTTGATTCACAATGTGTATAATGATCACTTCTGGCTCCACATTTTTGGAATATAGAAACTGAGTAGTGACTCTTTGCAGAATGAAACCTACAGATTTATATCTAAGATGTAACTGAGGTTATGTATTTCTAAAAGAGAATGCATTCCTAGAACCAGAGCTTTTTAGTCTAAGAAGCGCTGCAGCTGTTTCATTCTGGCTGTGCTGCATGAACTTGTCAATGGACAGAGATATGCCTAAATCTAGTTATGACAGCCCTGACACTTTTTGTTGCTGTTGGCTCATAGCACTGGAATAAAATGATGTAGGAACGAGAAGCAAGCATGAGACCATGATGAGGACCCAATACTGAGTCACTTTTTCCAAATCTCTAATTCAAGTTCTGGACTTTTTGGTTTTTTTTTTCCTCAGTCAGCAGATGGCTCTGATCAAGTGTTTCCAGACATTCAGCCTTTGGGGTGATTCTGTCAGTTCACTGAGCCAGACCTTGAGTCCTTGTGTGCTGGCACCAGGGAGCCAGCTGGCACTGCTCAGAGTCCAGGCTGTCCTGAAGGGAGGTCCCCGGAGAGCCGTGCTGTAACACAGGACAGATTTCATTAAATGCCAAGCTCTCCACTAGCTCTCCTGAGCTTCACAGGACCTGTGGACAGTAACCTTTTCTGATAATTCCTGGAGGTGACAACTGAGGTGGGAGCTCTGTGGCAGTCAGTCCCTGTCCTAGCAGCCTATGCTAATGATGGATATTTGGCATTTCAGGACTGAAATACCCATATCGCATCCTAAAACTTGTGTTTATTTATATGATTCCGCCAATGCAGAGTTCAGTGCATTATCAGGACCTGAGAAGTCAGCAGAAAAACTTTGGATTCTCTAAAATTTTGGTCCCATGCCACCTCTTCTGTGTGGTTATGCCAAATTTAATGGAAAGCAACCCCTCTCTCCCCTCCTTCACTCATACCCCAGCAACTCCACATCCCAAAATAAAACTAGCCTCCGAGTATCTTAAAGCCACATGCTGGCTCTTTAATGTGGCATATTTGTCTGAGAGCTACTTTCTTCTCTGTGTGATATGGAGAGGTAGCGGGAGCAGGAATGATTAGAAACTGCTGTTTTCCCCAGAGCAGTTTTGCTGTGTTATTTTCATTTAGTGTTCTTCTAATAAAGAATGAGAAAACAGTGAAATTGATAAGGCTGCACAGAAATAAAGATTTCTTCTATGTATGGAAATTACTGCAACAGAATGGAATTTCAGCAGTCTTAGGAAACCAACTATTAAGCCAGACTAAAGAATTCCCTTTAATAGCCTTTTATTAAATTATCCTGTTGAATTCTGTCAGGTTTTTTTTATCCTCCCATGTCATAGAGGGCTGGACCTGTTTTTACTTTTTTCCCAGTTGACTCTCCAGCTTGAGTGAACAAAATACGAAGCATTGTGATGCCTGCATCCCCTGCAGTTTTTCTCAGAAAAACATCTCTTGATTGATAGAAGAGCTTGATTATTTTTATTCCTCCCCTCCTGCCAGTGGCTGAAAACTTTCTGTTACAAATATTTTAAGTAGGAAAACAAGTCTGGTCAGGACATCTTGAAAGCAATATTTTAACTGAGCATGATGACCAAGAATGCCTCCTTGATCTTATGACAAAGTGATGTTTTCCTTCCTCTGTGTCACTTGCAGGACTTGGCTTTCCTGCTCAGTTGTTGGGTTTCTGATGCTCAGGCCTGCCTCTGTGGAAAGGAGCTGTCTGCTGGATTGCAATCAGCCTGTTCTCCCTTTTCTCCTGAAGTCGAGCTGTGAACTTCTGTGAATCATTTAGCGTCTTCATTGCTCAAGTGGTCCTTTACTGGTGCCCTGTGTTTGTCCCACTGCAGGCTGCCTGTAACAACAGGCACTCAGCCAAATCCTGTCAATATGAGAAGGTCAAGGGATGCTAATGTGACATTTAATGGTGCACATTACTGAATGTGGCATTTTGTTAGTGGAGGTCTCATAAAGAAGGCAGTTCAATGAGAATCAGGAAGTGAGCATGCAGTTATAATTTTAAAAATTAGTACACATCTATTTTTTCACAGACTTCAGTAAGTCATTTCTTCAGTACAGTTAATTTGTAATGGTCATATAGATAAAGGGGAAAGAAAAGCAAGAATGCTGCAGCTTCTTTTGAAGACCACTGCAGTTCTGAAATTTAGGACTAGTCCCGTCTGGCAAGACAAATATTTTATCTTCTGTTTTCAGCTGTTGTATAAAATTAATATGGTTTGTAAGATAGAAAATGGTCAGTCAGTGCTGTTGCTTTAGCTCTTAAACAGGAGCCTGATAGGCTTGGGAGATAGTTTTGTTTTCAGGAAGGAACACAGTACAGCGCTACTGGAGACTGCAAGACCCTTATTCCAGATCCAAGTCTGATCTGTGTAAGCGTTGAATTGACCTGAATTATTGCAGTAGCCCATTTTATTTTGTCCTTTTCTTATTCTGAGATATAAGTGGAAGATTTCTGTGAATAAATTATCATTCATACCTCACTTTCTTGTCAAGATGAGGTACCTACGAAGCAAAGGAAAACAGGCCTTGTCAAATGACCTGTGTAAACAGGCTGCCTTGTTTCATGCCTCTGCTTTTCAGCGCCTTGCTGAGGAAGGCTGATTTGCTGAAGTGTTTCTGAAGCATGGCATTCATCAGACCACACCATCCCAGCTACACTTCACGAGAGTATGGAGGTGTGGAATGGCAACAGAAGGGAAGATCATGGCTGGTGCATTGTCAAAGGAGAAATTGTCTCCCCCATCCTTTAAAAGGATCTCACAATGTAAAAGAAAACCACAGGCAAAAACACCTGGAAGATGCCAATTAAAAACACTGGATCCAATTTATTCAGCAGAAACATGTTTTCAGGAAGGATTAGGAGGGAAAAAGTGGAGAGGAAATGAGAAACAACCTTGTCAAGGTCAGATGTAAAGCAGAAAGGCTTTGCTGGTTTCATATCAGAGTGTGGGAGAGAACGGCAGGCCCTAGAAAATGATATCACTTTCTAATCATGCTCGTGGCCCCCCAGACCACAACCCACAATCAGGGAGGGAAAGTGATTGTCAAACAAATCTGTCTCATTAAAAAGTCAGCATGTGATGGCAAGATACCCACAGCTGGTGTGTTATTGGAGGTTTTTTGTGGACTTTAGGTGTGTTTTTTTTTCTATTTCTCTAAAACTTTGGCAGCTGTGGGCATCTTCCAGCAGGTGACAGGAAGTGCAGCCTGTCTGCTCGACGAAACACACCATTCTCACTCAGCTCATGTACTGTCACTCTAAAGAGACCACTTAATTGTGTGTGCTCCAGCACTGAATGAAGTGTGATGGAAAATGCTTTCTTCTAGTGTTCCCACTAGCACCTCCCCTGCCATTGGTCCTGTAGAAGGCCCAAAAGCACAATCACATGTCCACTTTCTTACTAATTTTAATCAGATGCTGACTGCACCTTGGGAAAAACTGAGAGCTGCATGAACTCCAAACAGCTGTTTGTATAGAGAGATGGAGGCAAAAGCATGTCCCACCAACATACAATACATATTGTATTTACATATTGTATTGAAGGGTGGAGGGATTGTGAAGTGTTCAGTAGTTAGAGGAGACATTTGAAAGCTGAGGAAGAGGACACAGAGCTCTGTATTTTCACAGAAAATATAAGAGAAGAAAGTAGAAAGCTGAAGAATCTTCCTGCTGGTCACTCCTGCGCAGAGCTTTGAGAGTGGACTTGGCTCTGATGGTACAGATCAACTTTTGGGGACTGGAGATCTTTGGAAAGACAGATATGAGCTTCTTACACTTGTATCAGAGTTTCTGTTTGTCTAGCTCATACCCCTGCAATGAGCATGCAGAATGGCTGACAGTATGCATTGGCTGGGTTTAGATAGGTGCTACTCAAGTGTAGCTTCAGCCATCCCTCCAAAGGTTTGATGATTCCTAGGTCTTTCACTGGCTTTTCTGAATGGAGTGAACTTCATGGTCTATGAGCTGAACGGGATTTCCTTGTGGGAACTGGTGTTAGTGTATAATTACAGTAATTGGTGCGGGCAGGAAAAATAATCAGGAAAGGGAAAGGTTAGCTTTGCAATCAGTCTTTGTTGCAATAAATAATGGATCCTGTTCTCCTTAGAGGATAAGTGAAGAAGACCTGGGTATCAGGGAAAGTTATGGAGCAGATCATCTTGAGGGAGATCACACGGCACGTGCATGGCAACCAGGGGATCAGGCCCAGCCAGCACGGGCTCATGAAAGGCAGGTCGTGCTTGTCCAGCCTCATCTCCTTCTATGACTGGGTGACCAGACTGGTAGATGAGGGAAAGGCTGTTGATGTAGTCTACCTAGACTTCAGCAAAGCCTTTGACACGGTCTCCCACAGTATTATCCTGGGGAAACTGGCAGCCCGTGGCATGGACAGGTACACTCTTCTCTGGGTAGAGAACTGGCTAGAGGGCCGTGCCCAGCGGGTAGTGGTTAATGGAGTCAAGTCCAGCTGGTGTCCCGTTACGAGTGGTGTCCCCCAGGGGTCGGTACTGGGGCCCATCTGTTTAATATCTTTATTGATGACCTAGACAAGGGGATTGAGTGTACCCTCNAGCTTTGGGACCCTCACTACAAGAAAGACATTGAGGCTCTGGAACATGTTCAGAGAAGGGCAACAAAACTGGTGAGGGGTCTAGAGCACGAGTCTTGTGAGGGGTGGCTGAGGGAGCTGGGATTGTTTAGTCTGGAGCAGAGGAGGCTCAGGGGAGACCTCATCGCACTCTACAACTTCCTGAGGGGAGGCTGTGGTGAGGAGGGGGTCGGCCTCTTCTCCCAGATAACTACTGACAGGACAAGAGGGAATGGCCACAAGTTGCACCAGGGTAGATTTAGATTGGATATGAGGAAAAAGTTTTTCTCTGAAAGAGTGGTCAGGCACTGGAATGGCCTGCCTAGGGAGGTCGTGGAGTCACCATCCCTAGTGCTGTTCAAGAAGTGTCTAGACGAGGTGCTAAGGGATATGATTTAGTAGCTTAGTGGGCAGGGATGGTGATAGGAGGATGGTTGGACTAGATGATCTTGCAGGTCCTTTTCAAACTAGTGTTTCTATGATTCTATGATTCTATGATTCTATGTATGAGTTTTACTGAAAAGCTGGAGTCACATGCATTGGGAGGCAGAGGGAAACTTTTAGAAGCATTAGAAGTTTAATAACCCACATCTCAGTGTAGTGAAAAAATAAATTAAAAAAATAAAACACAATGAAGGGGGATAGATACACCTAATAAATAAAGATAAACCCACTTGATGGATATCTCATGAAGGAGGGATGCTGTGAACAAACTCTTCTTAGTTATACTGGAAGCTATTAACCCTTGTTTCCTCATTTATCCTCGGTTATGCTACTGCCTTGTTTGTAGTTTGGCCAGCCCCATCAGGTTTCAGACTCTGCACAAATCTGAAACTGGCTTAAAATCATAAAAATGCTAATAATAACGTGTACTGATCATTTTTATTTGTTTTCTATATACTGGATTGCAGACAAGTCATGTTTTCCAACTTGAGCTAATGAGACAAAGGACCCACATACACATTGCTTTAATGGATAGAAGTGGGAGTTGGAAGATTCTTTGTTATTGCTTTAGTCCACTCAGTCAGACTGTGAGGAAATATAGTAAGCCTCTGTAATAAATCAAGGAAATAACAAGCAGGTACTTTGTATGGAACAGACATCAAATAAGACCATTAGACAGTATTGTCATAGAGGGAATTGTTCAGGGTCTCATTTGTCTAATCATAAGGCTCAATCCCATTTTCTGGTGTGTTGACAATACCACATGTCTACAGCCTGCGAGGAGGACAACCACCTACAAACTGCTGCAACAACCAAAATAGTGCCCTGTGACTTGTTCCTGTAAAGGGGCTCAGGCCAAAATACAGCCAGGCTTAAGATTCTGTCTGTGTTTCTGTGACAATAAATGGGATCCTGGAATCGTTTATCACTCTCCAAAATCTCGTTCCCTTGTTTATGTATTGTATTATATAATTCACCAGGAATTTGTTTACTTTCACAGGAATACACATTTGCACTTTCTTTCTTGTTGGAAAAAAGAAGTGATTCAGAGATTACACAAAAATCCAGTTCTCTTTTGGTTTCTCAGGATATTTCCTCTCTTTTTTCTTCTGATATTGATACTTAAAGAATAGGCTTTAAGTATCAATATCAGAAGCAGTTTGAATTTTTTCTTCAAAGTGAGCTTTGCTTTTTATTTCAGTGGCCATGTACTAGCCTAGTTTTATAAATAGTCTACAAGGATATTTCTGTGGAAACTCTACAATGCAATTTATGAGAATGATACTCCAGGGAACTGCTTTGCATCCTAATGCAATGATCAGGGATGTTTATGCTAACAGTCCTTCAAACTACATTGCCTGCCTATGAGCTGATGGAACAAGGCAATAACTCTACTGCATAGTCTCTACTTCCAGCTTGGTCAACCTAAGCTCATGCTAAAAGCTCCATAACCAACACAGTACAGTGAAAGGTATTGTTTGGAAGAACTGGAGATGACAGGTCAAGTTGAATAACCCACGTCTCANAAGAAAAAAAAAAAAAGATGGGAGATGATTGATCCATCTAATAAATGCATATAAGCCCATTTGATGGGTATCTCAAGTAGGAGGGGTGCAGTGGAGCAAGAAGGCCACTTGTAGGTATTTTTGTTTGTAGGTGTTGCGGAGGACTTACTTAGCTTATTTCATCACTGGCTTCTCCTACCACACTGATTTAAGCAATATCCAATGTCAGAAATTGTAGTTTGCTTCAAAATTTCTATTGACATCACCTGGTGCAGTTCTGCTGAGGCCTGGAGCTAAACAAAGTGAGTATAAACCATTTCCTAGGGCACATTTAACTCCCTAGGTTATATGGCCTAGGAAAAAAATACAATCTAAACAAAGTAAAATCCATGAGGCTGTCACTTGGCTTTATACTTTTGCTTAGACAGGAAAAAAAGTCTGGAAAATAAGTTGACACTGTTTTATTATTTGATCTTTAACAGCTTGCTCTCCATATGGAAAAGCTTTAAAATTTAACTGGAAAATTTAACCCTTTTTATGTCCTTCAAATATTTTAACAGAAAATGTGCCTTGGTCAGTATTTTTATGCAACAAATTTTAAAAATAAAACAATAGTTGCTAAATTCCAAAATTTGGATCAGCAGTTATTGTAAATAGCATAGCTATGCTGAAGTTAACAGAGCTGTCTGGAGTTACACCATGCAAGAGATGTGAGAGTGGCCAGTATAGGCAGTATTCCACTATCTTCATCCTGGTTGAGTGCTAATAGGTTTGCCCCAAGTGCTGGCTGGCGTATATCCCATTGTGGTATCTACAAGACAGTCTTCGTACAGAGCTTCTTTTTTAGTTCTGCTTCCAAAGGAAATACAACTTCTGCAATTGCACTGTCTGTCTGTTTTGGAAAGAGGATGAAAGGGGGAAGACAGACAAACAACATTAGCCAGGAGGCTGATTTTGGCACGCAGCCCTTGCAGGGCTGGCAGGTGAAGGGTGTTCAGCAGCAGCGGCAGTAGCAGGCACCAAGCACACTTTGCTATGCAAAGCACTGCAATCCAGCTGCAATGCGGGCTGTGCCTGGAGTTACAGAGGATGTGGTGCAGAATGCCATGGTGAAAGGACTTCAGAAGAAATGAAAGGCTGTAGAAAATATGGATTCCACAACTTTGGCTAGGAATGGAACACCTTGCAGCATTTTTATGGATTTATTTGTGTGTTTTTCTGGGGAAGAGTGGGCGGTTGTTTTGATTTTGGGTTTTTTTTGTGGTTGGTTGATTTTTTTGAGAAGATGTTTAAGCCCTACTAAGTAGTGAACAAGGCACGTATATCCAGTCCCATATGGATGCCATCTCCTCATTCTGTTCCTTTCTGAACCCAAGGCAGGACCAAGCTAAACAAACGTGACTCAAATAGGTTTGGTGTTCTTTTTTCAACCTGCAAGCCACAGTCTTCTTACTTCAGTCCACCACAAAACAAATGGAGAAAAAAATTGGAACAAGAGAAATCCTTTTGCTGTCTTTCAGATGAGGATGAAATCCATGCCCAAATGACTTCTGAGCCTTCCCAGCTTTTGATAGTTTACACTGATTTGCTTTGGATTCTCTATTTATTTGAATGTTTTCAAACTATTATATCATTCTCTATTTGCACTTTACTGCAGACACTCCTAAATCTGTTCTGATCAAGCCAAGTATTTAGGTCCAAAGTAAATATATTTTCAAGAATATGGCAGTGATCCTATTTAGATACATACTTCAGTTTTCACACACAAGCAGTCCTGCTGAGTTTGATTCTTTTGCAAAATTAAGTGCCTTTAATAACTGCGCAAACAAGGCCAAGAAAACAGGGACCTCTGGGCCTCTGGACTCTGTATGTAGCTTTCAACAGGTCACTTCACCTCAGTTGTGTTCCATTTCCAGACACTAAAATATCAGCCACTTAACATGCCTGATATTAGCAACACAAAAATTGTTAGCCTTGTTCTGACACCTAAAAGCACAGCAGCCAGCTCTGCACTGGGCAAAGGTCACAAGCGCGCAGGCGTGTTGTGGCTGAGAAAACATGAGGGAAGGGGACAGCCAGCAGTGAAAGAGAAGAACCAAACCAGGAGAACAGTAAAAGGCAATAAAAGAGGTTGAAAGGAACAAGAAATATAAAATGTGCTGAAAAAGCAAGGAAAATGGAATGATGACGAAGTGTCTGTTCACCTCACTAGGCAGTTTTTTGAAAACCTAGACTGGGGTGAATTCAGGTGGGGATAAAACCCTGTATTTACTTCAAAATGTAATTTTTGCTGACATGTAAAGTTTTATTAATCATGTAAGATGATGTAGAAAACACCAAAAATTATTTGTTGACTAACAACAGAAGTATTGTTTTCCTCGGATTTTTATTTATTAGTTTAAGAAAATTAAAAAGATGCAGATTTTAGGGATGCTGCAACACACTTTCTCATTGTATTTGACTATTAACCAAGTCCAGTTATGCTAATGATTTGGAGAATGACTGGTGTGTACAGCAAGAAATGGTAATTTATTTATTTGAAATATTGGTCCTAGGTTTTTACTACCTGTCTCATTATATGCCTCTAGCAGAGGTTTTCTTTCTCCTTTAGGGTTTCTTTTACTATTTTTCTCTCATAGAGCCAAGTCAAGAGTCCTCAGATAGGGACGTCTGCTCCCGTTCCCCCACCCCCGCCCCAATTGGATCTGGGAGTAATGCATCATGTGGAACCCGGTGGTATAAACTGGAACATCTGTTCTCTCTTTTGTGAAAAACCACTTGCTTTCCATTGCAACCTACTCCCTTCCTTTTTTTTCCTTTTGAGAATTAGGAACACTGTCCAGACTGCAGTGTTTTTTTTCATTCAGTACCATTATTGTGGTGTCATGACATTGTGGATAGCGCCTGCTTGTTGGCGTAGAAGTAATTTAAAATTAAAGTGGTTAGTTCCAAAGTGAGTGGAGAAGACTTTTCAGTGTCTTTTATGGGTACAGATATACATAGGTTGCTTTGAAAGTAATGTCTCCTATTTATTTCCATGGAAACACCAACAGATACAAAAAGCACAATAACACTATTTGACAGGGCAATTCTCATCTACAAAACACTCTTTTACAACACAGTCCCCACCATTAGCTCTGCATTTTCACTAGTGATGAACAAGAGCTGCATGCCATGCTTATAACAATCTGCACCAGCAGAGGTGACCACTGTTGCTGTTGCCACTGCTGAAACACACCACCACCCCTCACTGTGCTCACAGCCACTGTTGGGTCTCCATCAACATTCAGCCAGCATCAACGAATGTCAGTGGGTGCCATTTTTCGGCATGGAGGAATTCAATTCCACCCTTTTGCTCCATCCACACTCCCATGTCAGATGCCATTGTGTCAGAGTGCTCCTCTGCTGCCATCTGTCACATGGCAACAACATGGAATGGAATATTGGTGGGAAGGTTCAACATCTATTGCCATACCACCAACATTCACCTCTGACATTGTGGGCTAACATAATAACATAGTAGGCATTACTTTCAGAGCAACACTGTACTTAGTCTGTTACTAAACTTCAGCTCTGCTGCAGATCTTGATAACGTCTTACAGATCCAAAAGTCTCAGAAATTGTTCTTCAAGATTATTTTCTTTTTCAAGAATTGATTCAAAAACTGATGGGCATCTTTTCGTGACCATGACGTCATCTTATTGACCGCAAATTACGTCTTATACTCACAATGTGGGTTAGCTTTTCAACTAAGCTGAAGTCGTTGATCTTTACTACCTATTTTGTGCAGAGACACTTTGCTAAATGAGCAAATCCACAGAAGCTCCCTATTTGACAGCACAGTGGGAGGACTGCCAGCACAAAGACAGACGGCGGTTCTGACAACCTGCGTTTTCAGTTCTCTTAGGAGCCCTTTCTTGTTACTCTTTCCAGAAGAAATCCCAAACCATCCACTGATTACATATGTGTAGTAATAAGCTTTGAATGGTTCTAAGAAATCATGCACATTCTACTGTTAACATTTTAGGTTGATTTACAGATAAGCTTAAGCTTTGTACTGCAACGCAGTGTCAGTTTTGCATGAGATATCTTCCAAATGACAAGATGAGAGAGATGGAGAAGAAAGAGGAAAACAAAGACCTTACTTCCTTGTATGTCTTTGGGACCACACAGACCAAGCAAGGTTATCTCAGAGATAACACGTGCTTGGGTTTCACTTATTTACTTAACGATTTGAAGGTTTCACAGCCATGAGACAAATGAAATGCCAGATCCTTTTTATGGTAAAGCAGACTCAGAGTGAGGAGAGCACTGCAGGTAGCCTGTTCTTTCAGTTTCATGTAGAAAGAGAGTCCACATCGGTGTAACATAAGACAAAAAACATGAGATATTTTTAAATATTAAGAACAGATAAAACTAGGGAGAATGTTGCTGTAAAAATCCTTCACATGCACAGCGTTCCATTGAGCCCTCTGTTAAATTCTGATGAATGAATTAGGGCATTTGAGACTTTCTGGGCATATTGGGTAAAAGTCAACCTACTGTGCATAAGAATTTGAATGGGGATCCATTTATGTGACTCATCCCTAGAAATGGACTGCTTTTCTTCTGACAAGCCCTCGCAGTTTCAATGAAACGAAGTATAAGGCACAGTACATGTCTGTACAAGGGAACAAGACTTATTGCAGTCTGCCCTGTGTCAGAGCTCTGGACTGTGCCAAGGGTATGATTTCTCCAGCACAGCAGTAAATGTTAGCAGAGGTACTTCAACAGGCAGCACACTCACCTTGGGAGTGCTAGTGCAGGGCTTGCCTGCAGGCATGCTGACACAAAGTGCCCAGTGCTGGCCTTTTGGACCTGTTAAGAGAGAAATTTATCACTAAAGAGAGTAGGTTGATCTTCTGCTTCCTTGGGCTTCATAGTGCCAGAGGAAGAGAGTAAGGCACATGAAAAGGGACCAGCTATTTCCAGGGCTTCCACTTAAGGAAATTATTTTCTGAACTATAAGGGACATCCTTCTCATTTTGCTGGTGATGCCTGTTTCATGAAAGCTGACGCCTCCTGACACTCTCCAGCTGCAGACTCTGGAAAATGTGTGGCACTACAGGAGGTTCCAACAGCTCTGATTTTTAGGAAAAAAAAGGAAACAGGAGAGGAAAAAAAAAAAAAAAAAAGAGTCATCCATGCTAAATGAGTAACACTCTCAAAAAGATGTTTGTGTGTGTGTGTGTGTGTGAGTGAGTGAGTGCAAGGACAGGAACTCAGAGATCATGATTTATTAGAAAGACATTGAAAAATCTTTATCTCATACTGAAATTGTTACCATATACTTTCCTGAGTGTCATCTTGTCCATATTATGGTTTTAAGGGTATGATACCCCAGCAGTTTGGATTTCCTCCTAGGTTAAATTCACATCTACAGGTGAGCTCAAAAATCATCTGCAGAGGACTTGGATAATGTCTGCATTCTGTTTAAGCACCATCTGTTTTCTGGGATTGCGCTGAATGTAAACTTTGTCTGTGTCTCATGCTGACTGTGCAAAGCTTTCTTTTAGACTGTGAAAGTAAACTGCAGTACACTTTAGGAAGAGGGCTATCTGACCAAGGGCCTGCACAGGAAAGTAATGATCTGGGTTTGGATTGTTGCGGTTTGAGACGGCAGGTCTTAAAACACCACACAGCCTTTTGCTCACCACTCCCCCTCCCAGTTGGGATGGGAGAGAAAATTGAGAAAAACAGTAGAACTTGGGAGTTGAGATAAAACAACTATTTACTAACAGAAAAAGAAAATGGAATAAAATAAAAGTAATGCTAATTATATGCAAAACAAGTGATGCACAAAGCAATTGCTCACTGCCCACCGACCGATGCCCAGCCCAACCCCGAGCAGTGGCACCACCTCAGCTAACTCCCCTCCCTTCTATTACGTGCTGTCATGATGTATGGAATATCCCTGTGGTCAGTTTGGGTCAGCTGCCCTGGTCCTGTCCCCTCCCATCTCCCTTTGCCCCCCCAGCCCCATCACTGGCAGAGAGACACAGGGGGCTGAGAAACTGAAAATGTTCTTGGCTCTGTTCAACGCTGCTGGGTGTTGTCAGCTTTGTTTTTCTTCTAGAACCGAAACACAGCTTCATACCAGACACTAAGAGAGAAAGTTTCAGTTAGAAACTAAAAGACAAGGATTAATGAGAACTGGTCCAGCAACCTATTTTCCTGGTGTGGAAGAAAAAGTTTCAGCCATATTAATTTAGTAATATACATACTTAGTGTAAAAAAGGGGAATGGTAAAGCTTTCAGAGAGGGACCTAAATAACTCAGCATGTTTTCTCTCCAATTATGTGTGCATGAGTGCTGTTCATTTAAGCAGTGGAAATAAATGAAAGTACACATCTTTTCAGTACCCAGAGAAGAAAAAGGGCCAGGATCTGTCTTGATAATGCAAAGGCAACTGAAAGAAGTGCTTTCCCTCTTCAAACACAAAGCGTTGCAAAACTGCTGCCCAAAATTCCAGATGTTCCAGTCCCTTCCTCACCACCTTTGGCAAAATATGACATATAAACAATACAATACACTCTCTACAGAAATAAAATAGATGAGGAATGTCCATGTGTGTGGCTGAAGAGTTTTGTCAGAGCATGATAGGGATGGATGGGAACAGCCTCGCCAAAGTATCCGTTCCTTTTCCCTTTTCTCCCTCTCCATCTGCCAATTTGTGTTTCATAACATGATGAGTTACAGAAGGTTGTGAACCAGCACGGCATGGCCTTACCTCATACCCCTGTGAGAAGACTGAATGCAAAGACTGTACGTCTAATTCCCCAAGAACAGCATAGGTCATAACCTGTTTTGTTGTTTGGTTGTAGTGGTGCCAGAACAGACATTTTTCTTGTCCAGATTCCAGTAATATATCTCACAGCTTGCTTTTTTTTCATTACTTAGCTAGTCTGTCTTCTCAGCTTACACTTTCCTCAATGCAGTCCGTCGCTCCATTGGCTACTAGACTGTTGAAATCTGTTGCAGTCATTCTCCCTGTGATGATGTGGGAGAATAAAACACAGTGGCTGGGGAATTACTGTATGCGAATAGAGGAGGGAAAGAATGACACATACTTTGCACAAAGCTCACCATTGGCTCATATGTGGTTGTTGTTTCTCCAGAACTTTCCCCTTGCTACCCCTGCATTTACCTGAAAAAAAATTAAAAATGAGAAAAGAAAAAGAAGAAGGGGGAAAAAAAACCCGCAGAATTTTCCAGGATTCTTTCCTGTTGAAATCACCATGACTCTGAATGGAAAAGTGGGAGAGTGGATAGTGACTCCACGTGTGGACTGATCAGATGTGAGGGTTTGTCCTTGCTTTGTTGTAGTGGTAGACCTAGACCTGTTCTGCTTCTTCTCACAGTCTGGATTTATTTGAGGCAGCGGTGGAGAAGCTGAGAAGGTGTAAGTTGTATATTTTTCCAGATGATTACACATCCATTAACCCACTTTGTCTGATATTCAGTTCATGTTGGGAAGAGATGTGGTGGAAGAATACAAAATCTTGCAAGAAAACATACATCTTAAGCCCAAATGGTGGTTGGTAGTTTCTTTCTCTTAATATTTGATGTTCTCCTGTTCTTATGCTATGGGTTAGTACCATTGGGTTTTCTTTGCCTATGATGCCAAAGAAAATCAATCTGTGAGAAAATACGAAAAGAGTGGGTTCATTTTAAAGAAGCTGTCACTTAGACGTGTTATTGACCCTTTCAGAGGGAGTGTAATTCAGTGGCAGACCATAAGAAAGGTTCACAGTGTCTCAGTTTGGCCAAGTCTCACAGATGCATAGATCTCATTTCAGTCCTCTGCAGATGTAAACTTCATGAAGCACGGTCATGTCTTGATGAAGAACAGCTTGATTTTGTTTTGAAACATGACCCTTGGTTTTTGGAATCGCAAATGAAGTCTTCAGTAGTCCATCACAGACCTTTCTTAAAGACTCAGCTACAAGATTCAACAGAGCGAAGGGGAAGCTCATCTTCATCGACTTAACACCCTACAAGGATTTGGAATATCTTAGCTGTGGGCAAAACCTTGAACAACAAGGTGAGCATACCTCAGGGATTCAGAAAGTGTTGAGAGTATTTTTTAAAGTATTCATGATTATTTAAGCAAGCTCCTTCGAATCCTGGAGTCTAAGCTGTGACACCTCAGCCTGCAAGTCAAGCAGAACCTGGATGCAGTGCTGGCCATACAGGTTCACAGGGATAAGAAAGGAGCTAAATGAAATGTCTAAAGAAACGTCTAAATGAAAGTGGCTGTGCCTCACCAACCCCAGGGAGTTCTGAGGGAGAAATGAGCAGCTGTTTTTTCAACACAGAGGGTAGAATTTTGCTTCTGGCCTTTCTGAAATAGTAGAGTGAAGGAGGAAGAGCAAAAGAGCTTGTGGGGAGAGAGAGACAGTTGTTTGTCCCCTGCAAAGCAACAGCATTATCTGTGGATATGTTTGTGCAGTAGTCTTTCTGTGCACTTGAATTTAGGAGGCAAGTATAAATGCAACTCCCATTTTCAAAGGAAAACATGAAATTTCAGCCCACATATTTGTTCTGTTACTAACGAAAATAGGTAATGGAACAGCTTAGGACTGCCTGCCTGCATATTTTTTCTATCTTTATTTGAAGATAGAGATCTCAGTTAAGAAAACAAAATTTTAGAGTGCTTTCCAGAGCCTCAAAATAACACTATTTATGGATAAGAATGATTTAAATTGGTCTGAGAGACACATTTCTGAAGATTCTGGCCTAGATTCATTTATGGGAAAGCTGGAAAAGTACAAAGTATCATGTCCCTCTTTATAAACGATTTTGAAGATGCTTAAGCCAAGACTTGAAATGCACTGTACAGACACAGAAATCCTCTCCAGGAAAGTTAAATGATCAAGATGTAAACGAAGCTGTAGATGCCCAATGGAGAAGCAATTTGCTTAAGAATGGAATACATGATGAATCAAGCTCAGAGGAGAAACTTTAGCGTCCTCATCACATTAGGTAAAAGACAATACGGACTGCCTTTAACCAAGGTCAAAATAGTGTATTTTCATCTGATATCACATTGTTGGAAGAGTCTAGGAAAGGAAGTTGATCATTTGGAAACAATTTGGAGAAGGCCAATGAGAACAAGCTGTGAAATATGAATGGTGAGAAAGAGCTACGTAAACAGCCATTTAGTCTGCAAGATGGATGGTAAAGGATGAACAGATCTGTCTCCTAGAGTACGAAAGCCTGCTGCAGAAAGAAGGAGAATTACCTATAGTCCTTTCTACAACAGACGTTGAGCACAAGTAGGAGAAAGGAAGAGTCAGTTTCAGCATCAGAAAGGACATTCTCAAAGTAGGGATTGAGAGAGGATTTAGGGACTGCTTAGATTGAGAGTCCTGCAGTCTCTACCCATTGGAAATATATAAATACCACTGAGGTTGGCAGGAATTATAGGAAATCATTGGTCTTTCTTTGTGGTGGGTGGATAGATCAGATGTCCCTTGAGGATCTTTCATCTCATCTCCTATGCACTGAAACATCTAGGTAAGAACAGTTTTGCCCATAGAATTTTAAAACCTTTTGAAATTCCCAGATCGAATATGCTATAGAGAAACAACACAGTAGTGATTTTTACTGTGTATTTATCTATACATAATATTATGTATATTTATGACCAGGAAATAAGAGAGTGAACTCTTCTAGTGATGACCAAAGAGCTTATGTCATCATCTTCTCTTGCTGCCTGTCTGTGGAAGTCAGTTGGTACCACATCTCACAGAAGGGCACTGAGAGTGCAGCATTTCTGCAGACACAAAAGCAGAGATTACTTTTTGCTCAATTTGTGTGGGAATCCAATTTATCTCCCAATTTCACCCTCTAGGAAGACAGTGCTATGCAGGGCAGCAAGAAGATCTAGGACTTTCTTGCAGAACCTTCACTTCTCCTTGCAAAATACAACATCTTATTGCTTGATACCAATGTATTTTTCCAGCTGGGCAATTTTCTTCATCTATAGGATGTCAGTAGCCATTGTGTCCTCCTACCTTCCAGCTACTTTTTTGCCCCCTGCAAAGACATCCTGTAGATTCTATTTCATTTCTGCTTGTGAATTTGTCTTCACATGTCAACAAAAGCTTGCCAGTAGTTCAGGCCCATTCATAATAACCAATGTCTTTTGGCCCAGACCCTGGATTATATCTTTTGGTCCCTGACCACCTTATTTATTGCAGACAGACTTTTTTGTCTGCACTTAAGTGGAGGAATTGCAAGGGGGAACAATGATAGGAACAAGATCAGCCTTCCAGAAGATCTCATCAAAGAGTTCCTGTATGCCTTATTCCCTCATTTCTGTGAGCGTGTGACTGCCCATCTCTTCAGCTCCTCAAGCTGCATAGGACTGAAGACATATAGCTTAATCTCACATTCCATGCCTTCTTTCACCAGAGGCTCTGGACCTTGGAGAAATCCAGAGGCAAATAGCAGCAACATTTTCAAAGCATCATACGCACCAGGGGCAGTCAGCGACAGAGAAAAGGCAAATAAAGGAAAACAATGCTTGCTAAGGGCTTCTATCCCATTACTGAATATAGATATGGTTTATTTCTCAGCTCATTAAAACAGATTCATTGTTCCTTGTGGACAGCTACTTCGCCTGTGCAAATTAGCCTTGTTCCATTTGCTCTAGAGGACTTAGACTGGTTTACGATTTAAAGGTTTGCCCCGTGTATTATAAGAAAGAAAGAACAGATAATGCTGCCTAATATTACTCCTTGCATTCATAGATCATGAGATTGCACCCAGATGTCCAGATGCAGAAGTCTTCATGATAAAAAAATACATTTAAATGTGTGGATGAACTGAACTCAAGCTTCACAGTAAGGTACTGTACTAAATAAGGGGATTGTTGCTGCAGGTGTCTAGAACAAAGAACAAATAAAAGTTCGTACTCCATGTTGTGTGCACCAAAGCTTGTGAAATATTATACCATTAGGGAGAGATTTTCTGCTTTGATTCATTAATTTCCCTTTAAGGCGCTTCATTTCCCCTTCCAATCGTCTGTCGGTTATTTTTTTGCTGCAACACCCCTTGAAGTGTGGAAATGCTTCAGGTCCAGGTCTGGCTCTTGCCCTCTCTTCTCCTCTGTCTATGACCTTAGGACTTCAACACTATTTTCTTTCCTGAGTCAGGAAGAAGGGGGCAGCTGGCTAGGACCTTGCACTCATCACTGTTTTTCTAACTACAATATGTTTGCTTTTCTTTCCCAGCTGCAATTTTATCTTGCCTCCTTCAGTCACTCATTCTTTGGCAAGTATGTCGTGGGCTCAGTTCTCCACTTACTGAGCGTATGTGCAGCACCATTGGCTTCAGAGAGGTTTATGATTTTAATGGGGAAGGCAGCTTGATTCAGTTCTTGTGCTGTGGACACGTCCCACCAACCTCAATGGGAATGAGTTACCACAGGTCATAAAAGTCCTGTAGAAGTGTTAGAAGTTTGCTGATGTCATTTAAAAATTAAAAAAGAAAAAAAAATGGACTGAACAAATCTGTCAGTGCGGCTGCTGGAAGAACTAGGGGAGGGAGGGAACAGCTGCAGACCTCTCCTTTTGCACTGCAAGTAGACTGCGACTGAATAATTCTTCAAGCACTTGCTGTCTACTTTTCCTCATCTTCCTGAGGCTAGATTTTGATTCCTGTCTGGAAAGATGGCAATTGGGCCAGATGAAATCTAGATGTGATACATGGACAATACCAAGCCTTTCTAAAATGAAAAAGAAGATTCTGCCATGTATTGGATTGAATTTCTTTATTAGGTACTTTGCTTCAAAGCTAGGTGGGTTAGGTGAATAGAGCAGTGCCATTCCTCAAATTCCATCAGCAGATAGTTCTGCTAATTGAGCAGAATTTCTTCACCAAATGGGACATAGAAAAGTATCTTAAGATGTCCAGGAACATACCGCAGCTTCAGCTAGGTCTCCATCATGGACAGTGGTTTTTGAACGCAAGCACTTAAACTCCCCTAGAACTCCAGCCTGCAAGTTGCTGCGCACTCTGACCCTAGTCCAGTAAAGCACTTAAACACATGCCTAACTCAGACATGTTGATCTGACTGTGTTTCCTCGCATGCTTAATATGAAGCACATGGTTAATAGCTTTGCTGGAGCAGGCTCAGGATGCTTTGCAGCTTGCACAATGGGACCCATCACTCACACAGACAATCATAAGGGTTTGAAAGCCTTCGTAAATTAGCAACCAGTAATTTACTGTAACAGCTAATAGCTATTGTTTCTCTTGAAACCAATGGAAAGAAATCCATTTTTGAAGAGAGTCCTTTCTGTAAGGTCACTTTTGGGCTCCGATTTGTCAAGGCATTCACTGTTAGCCTCTGTCTCAAAAAAGATAGTCAGTGACATAGCAAGGCCATGGAACAAACCTTTGTCTGTATGTCAGACAGGGTCATTTTTACTATGGGTTGACCTGTCTCTCTGTAGTATACTTTTGGACTGGTCCTGGCACTGCCTTGTGATTTGGAATCCAATGTCCAGGTGATGTCCCCAGACCTGTAAAAATTATTAATTTTTCTAGCTAGCAAGGATCTGCAGGGGAACCTCACTGATTTAACCAAGCTGTGCTCTCAAAACTGCTGCTCTCCTGCATGTGCCCGCAAGCACGCACACGTGCCCACAAACATAACTAGTCATCTTGTTACATCAGGTTCTTTCTACTTAATTAATAGAAAGGCGTATGTGCATCTAACTTGGACCAACATGTCTGAACACTGTGGCCCTTGGGCCCGTGTTCTGGACAGAACTTGCTGAAATGCTGTGGTTCCCTGGTCAGATGCATTGCTAAATGAAGAAAGTCATGTCATAAAATCTCAGGCTGGTCTTAGGGTAAAGTCAGTGTGTTCTTTAGCAATACTTAACTCAAGCTCTGGATTTCGTTCCATTAAACTCTCCGTTTCCCATATAATCTGAATTATTTAAATCTGCATTTCATAATACAGATATCACTTTGCCACATTTTTGCTGTTATTGAGCTACTCGGCCATCAGACAATTCTGACTGCACATTACCTGGAATTTTCCAAGCCTTGTGTAGATCTTTTTCACTCCATCCTCAAACACTTGGCTCATGCTCAGAAATCTACACTGGCTAGACATGGATTAGTTTGACAGAAATTCTGGAGCATATGTGTTCTCAACTCTTCACATATGCATTTTAAATAATTACTATATTATATATATGTGTAATCTGTAGAGAACAAACAGAAGTTGTTATGGATCACTAGGCTAAGAAGTGGGGAACTGCAATGGCACGTCCTTACTCCTGCTTTTAAAATGTATTTTGAACACTGAAATCTGCATGCTGTTTAGTTCTATATTTGCCAGAACCCATTGTTTCATATTTTCACTAGTTTTTCTCCCTACTAGCCATTATTGGAAAGACTGCATCAGCCTTGCTTGCTTTTTCTTATGTTTCCAATGGTCAGACACAGTGTTGTCTGAGGAAGGCTGTAGCGATGACTGGTTGTGAAAGTACCATAAGGTGAACATGACCCTGAGCTGCATACCACTGCCCACAGGCACCCCTGTGAGATCTTGATAAGTTGTTGGTCCATCCCAATACTCACATCTGTCTGTCACGTGTGCTGCATCGCTTGGAAAAGAGAAGTCCATGGAGTCTCCATCGCACTGCTGGAGCCTGCTGCGGTTCCACAAAGATAAAAGCTTGAAAAAATGCTTGGATAGACAAGTAATCTGCCATTTCTCTTATGTGATTTGTGGGAGCAGATAGTTTTATGGGCAAAACCATTTGCCTCTATTCAGACAGATTGCAGGACCATCAACATTTCCCCAACAAGTTGCAAAGTGCCCTTTGGAGACCAGTAGAGCAACACCACAAGGGCAAATATCAGCAGCACTATGTGGAGTATGGGGCATCAGAATTGTCTTCGCTGTTGCCTTCCATTGCTCTGACAAGAAATGGTTGGATTATTCGGTTGGATATTAGGAAAAACAACTTCTCAGGAGGAGCAGTCAGGCACTGGCACAAGCTGCCCAGGGAGGTGGTGGAATCACCTCCCTGGAAGCGTTCAAGAGATGTGGAGATGTGGCACTGAAGGACATGGCTCAGTGGGCATGTTGGGGATGGGATGATGGTTGGACTGGGTGATCGTAGAGGTCTTTTCCAACCTTAATAATTCCATGATTCTATAAGAGAGCTTTGCAAGTACATGAGTATTTTGTGATTCAATCCAATTGTGCTGCCAAGCTGGCCTGCTGGGAAGATCTGCCTCATTTGTCATCAGTGTGCATGAGAATACATAACTCTATGCACTGACTGAGCATGGTGCACCTGGGCTTTGGATGGCAGGAAGCTATTTTAAAATCCTGAAAAACCCTCACTGAAGTACCCTTCCAACCCTGCTATAACTTTATTTTTATTTTCATTTTTTATTCTTGACAATCCCTTTCATCAAAGAGTAGAAGTAGTGGGAGTCAAATGTTGAACTAAAATTTTATAGTTGTAATTTTGTGCACATAAGTAACAAGTTTTAAAGCTTTAGCTTTTGTGTTGCATAGTTACAGCTGATGATTAATAAAGCTCCTTTTTTTTGTAATTTAATGTTTTCTGCTTTCGAACTTAAAAGAGGCAACGCTTGTTTGGTTTTGTTTTATTAATCTGTTTTGGCCTGGCTTAGAGAAGAGGTTGGCATGCTTTCAAAGCCTCATAACAGGTATTTGACATAAGTTCCTGTCATTTGCTCTTTTAAGTTGTTCTTGTCTGCAGAAATAATTGATGTTACCTCATTGTCCTTTGGTCACAACACACTTTATTAATACCGTAATGTAGCGTTTCATTCGTACCTGTGAAGCTTTCCTAGCACTAGGTGCTGGTGCAGGTGGGGCGTGCAAACACTCTGCTATTACCAGCTAATTAGAAAGACCAGTGTGTGAGGAAATTCAGGTCCTGGACACCAAACAGTGGAAAATCAGCAGCCCTAATGAGGTGGTAATTCAGCGTGTCAAGCAGGGGGGTGCAGGAGTTTTTCTGCCAGGAGCACAGCAGCTTCTGTAGGGCTCTGGGGAGGGGTTGGTGGGCAGGCGGGGGACTGTGTGCCCCCTGTGCCTGGCCCCAGCCCAGAGCAGGGCAGGAAGCCATGAACACGGCTCCTGGAGCCCGCATCTGGAAGCAACATGTTTCAAAGGGTTTATAAATCTCACACTCAGCAGCAGAAAGGCTGGGGGTGGGGTAGAGGAAGTGGGAGGGGGAGGCCACAGGGGCTATGGCAGGGAAGGGCAACACAAGGAGAGATGAGGTATTTTGCCTGTGGGATGCCCTTCGCAGTGCTGGGAAAGAAAATTGTGATTCTGAGGCACCCAACTGATGGTGATCAACAAATGAGCTTGTCGAGGCCAATGGTGAGAAGAGATCTTCAGGCTCCCAGCTCAGCCTCCCTTCTCTCTTCTGTTGAAGTCAGACCTTTCTCTTCCCCACAAGCCTACAGGCAAGACCCACTGTTTTCCCAGGTGAGCAGAGCTAGCTGCTTGCTCTGGAGCCTCATCCAAGCCCGGTGTATGCAGTGCCATACATGTTACAGTACTTACAGAGCTTGTCATCCAGAAGTAGCTTCTTGCCTGGCTCTGAATCTGCCCTTTCCAGAACAGTGAAAGTCCACCTCGTCACGCTTAACATCAGCCTCAGCCTGGAAGCATGCTGGTTTGCCCCATGCCAAGGGGGACACATGTTTTTGCTAAAAGTCTAAACTTCTGGCCAAATAACATTTTGGAAGAAAGAGCTTCCTGTCGGTAGTGAGAACCCAGTTGAGGAGAGAGCTCCCAAGGCTTCACTCTGTCTGTTGCTGATGCAGTTAGGAACATTGCAGTGAAATCGCTGATGGACAGTGAGTAAAATGTGCAAGATTTTTAGTAGCCTATAGGAAATCACTGTGGTGGGCTTCCACCCATGCAGTCGATTTTGAAACTCACGTAGAGCTACACTGCCAGCAAGGATCCTCACTCTGTAGATAAGGCTTCCCCAGCCGCCAGCCACATGCATTACCTTCAGCTGATATGTCTGTTCATTCATTTCATGCTCACAGTGTAAAGGCTTCTGCCTCTAGTGCATGAAAGCTTATGTTCATAAAACTCAGTTTACAGTCCACAATCAGAATTGTGACATAAGTGAAGAGATGACAGCGTAGAACCAATTATTTTTCTGCTCTGCAGAGCTTAGTGAATTAAAACTGTAGTTTATGGTGATGTTGAATTTGTATATCCAAATGGAAAGTCATTGTTGAATTTAAATCATTAACAGGAAGCATTTTGTGCTTTGATTAACAAGGGCATCTTGTGCAATTAATGTTAAATATTAATATTCATTTCCCCAGATTTTTTTTTAATTACACCATTTCTCAGGTCTGTGGTTCCCCTTTAGCAGTATGTTTTCAGAAAACCAAAGGGAAAACGAGAAAGAGAATTCCTACACTTGCCATATTCACTAGCAATATTGAATATCCTCTGTAGTGCAAAAGCAGCAGATTCTCAATGTCTCAAAGAGCCATCAAAGCTATATAGTAAGAGCAGAAAGTGGCAACCAACTGTGTCCCTGTTTATATCTTGTAGAAAAGTCTCATCTTATGATGTGAGATTATTGGATTATGGATTATTATCATTTGTGTCTAGATATTGTTAGTAGTGACTGTAAATGAATAGTAGACTAATGCTTATGACTAAAAATAACAAGCAACATTTTGATGTAATTTTTGCTAATGAATTTAGAGAAATTCTGTAAACTTGTTTCAGTACCATTCTAATATTAATGTGGCATAATATCTTTTGGAAGTGTTATCCTATTTTAAAGAAAGCATCATCATTTTTATGTTACATTTTGCTTTTTGAATTAAAAATATCGCTAAAACATCTGTAAACACTGCAGCTGACTTGATTGTAAGTAACAAGAATGAACATCGTTTCTGAGGTCTGTAAGGAAGCTGGTGAAACAGGAGTGATTTCCACTGTATTAAAGAAATGTATTTATTAAAGAAATATATATATTTAGGAAAAAATAACAGCTTCTCTTTTTCCGTCTACAGGAGTACAGATTCTTATTTACATTACAGTTATCTTAAGCCAGAGGTTGTTCATTTTAGTTGTTCATTTTACTAGTCTGTTTACCAGTTTGATTGTTACCAGCTGATGGATTAAGATACTCTTTAGCAGACTCGTGGTCTAAAATACTTTTCTTTAAGATATATTCCTTTGTTTTACCACTTAAATCTCCTTTAATACATTTTCATTCTCAATTTTCTCCTTCTCTAGTTGCCACTAGACATCCCCTTTAGCATCCACTGCTAGCTTTCATTAAAAAAAAAAAAAGAAAGATGATATTGTGTAAGGTAGAAATTAAATCACAGTGAACTTCACCAAATTTCTTCATTCACGAAGCCTGCTCCAGTGTCTGACCACCCTCATGGTAAAGAAATGTTTCCTCATGTCCTGTCTGACCCTGCCCTGGTGCAGCTTTGTGCTGTTCCCTCGTGTTCTGATGCTCGTGGGTTGCATGGACACACAGCACTGCTGCCCCACTTTGGGGGAACACTGGGAAGAGGATGCAAAGAACAATATTTGTCAACCAATGTCAACAAATTTGTCAAACATTTGTCAACAAATATTGTCAACAATATTTGTCAACCACATTCTCACACCCTGCCATGAAATCCTGAGCAGGCATCGCTCTCCTCTAGCCTGTGAGAAGCTCCTTTCTACCACAACTATGGCAGAGGCTCGTTGGGAACCTGAACACACTGCACCAGGACACGGTCAGAAATCCTGGCCAAGCCCTTGCAGGATGTTTTCCATCAGGAAGCCAGGCAGGGAGGTGCAATATAATTGAAGGCATAGTCAAGCATCTTATTTATATTAATATCACATTGCATTGATAGTAACGTTTCCAATTGTTGTGCCATTTCTCCATTAATCTTTACTTTAGGGTGTTTTCTTGTAGAAACAGTTGTACGTTGCATTGATCACGTTAAGCTGAAATAAAATATCAAATAATGCTTAGCATTGGAAAATCATGGCTGTAATACATAAGAAATTCTAATGAGTGCACATTGTTTTAAAGTTCCTCAGTTAGTTATGAAGCAGAGCACTTCTGGAAACTTTCCTGGCTCCAGCTCCAAAACAACATGGCCTACAACTGAAAACATTAACATTCGCTTCTCATTTTCATAGCCTTTTGTCACTTATCACTTCATTAAAACCAGTCTCATGAACTTTCAAGCCTATCAGCTGGAAAAATGAAAACTCTTAAGTGAAACCAAAAATTTCTGTGAACGTGCTTTCCTCCCAGGTGTGCTATCCTCCTTCTGTCAGAGGTAAAACTCAGTGTTCACATTGCTGTTTGCTTTTCCAGCAATGCTGAATTCCAGCACTCACAGACTGTCAGCAGAGAGTTTTCCTTCTCATGTTTCAATCCACTGATATTTTATGATTTTGGACAGTTTCTCCACTAACCTTTCCCACAGCTTTCAAAAAAGGCCTTAGCACCCTACCTCTGGCAGTTGTGAACCACGGATGCCATACCATTCCTTCAATTCCTGATGTCTGAATGTAGGCACAAACTCTCTGATTTAGGGATGTGTCCTAACAAAGTCCTGCACATGCCTCATGGTCCTGCAGTGCCAGCTGTCTCTTTTCTTTGACTCATGTACTATTCCTTCAGTTCCCACTTTGTGGCCATTAAACATCTTACAGGACACCTGGCCCTGGACAACAGTCCTTGTTGCCTTCACACACTATGTTTGTCATAGATTCTTCTCTGTCTCTTTCTGTGTAGTCCAATAGGCCAGGAGGATTTGAGGATGAATTCTCTGTGCTTCTTCACCACCCACACTCCCACAGATTCATGCTCTCTGATGAGCTTCTCAGTTTTCGAGATCTTCCAGCCTCTTCTCCATTAAGGGAACCATGAAAGCTTCCTGCTACTGAGTATGGGATAAATCCTCCACCCCTCCCTAATGCATGTACTATCCTCCCCTGGCTACTTATCCCAAAGCCAAGGGGATTAGCGCTCCACAGCCATTTCCCACCATTCATTTAAACTCTGGCATCAAAACAGTGAACATCCACCTTTCCTTGCCAACATGGTCATCACCGATGTCCTGCCTAGTGCTGGGCAGAAGCACCACCCTGCAGAGTGGAGAGGGGAGGTGCTGTTTTCCATGCTCAATTCGGGAACTGAACACTGCAGAATCAGCAGACAATAGAGACCAGAAGGGAAGTGCCTAGAAATGAGCTAGGGTTGGGGCAGTGCTTAAGCCAGCCTAAAGTGTTTCTGTGCACATCTCCGTACAAATGAAGTGGTCTATGGGACAGCGTTTTTTCCTAGATTTCGGGAGCTGACCAAAAGGAAGGCACTTGTGACAGACGTGACTTTACCCCTCTTATTTGCATCCCAGTACCAGAAAATAACTTTGATGCCTTAACATGAGACACCTGGAAGCAAACACAGAATTACTGAAGATAAAATCCGTTGCTTTGATTTTTTCCTTTTTTTGCCTCCAGTTGTATTTGGAGCAAGGGTGTGTCTAGCACATGTTCCAAGTCTCTCACCTTGAGACTGTGAGCTTTTCCCATCTCAAGCACCTGCTTTATTTCCTGAATTACTCTGCTACTGTCACCCAGATACAGGCTCAGAGCTCTTGGTTTCTTCATGCCTGGTGCTGAAGAGGCTTAGCACTGCCTTCTTGCAACATCTTAATGCTGTGCAAGTGTTTACTGCTTAAATAGCCTTCTTGAATTTTCATCGGTGAATCAAAATGCAGCTTGCAGTAGGATTTTGCAAGCAGTTAAACCCTAGGTTCTTTCTGTAAGTCATCTGAGACTGTCAGCTTCTAAGACAGAGGGAACTCCAGCCTTAAGTGCTTGAGTGTTGGACCCACTGGCCCTCTGGAGGCACATGGCTCACTCTGCTGGCCGCACTGGGAACCAAGAAAGATGCTGACATGTCTGCAACGAGATGGGGCAAGTTTAAGATTTTATTTATCACAGAGATGAAAAAAAACAAGTTCACTTAAAGCTTTTTTCCCGATACATGGAGGTTGTTAAACCACAGTAGCAGGAGCATGTTTCCCAGCCTTTTGTGAAATCAACCTTTGTAATGAGGATGCTTTGCAGTGTCTGTTTAGAAACACTGTGCCTGTGCTCATCCAGGCATGCAAACACTCCTCAATACACAGTGTCATAAGTACGCTGCCTCTGTGGAAATGGCGCATTCTGTTTTCTGTAGTCCTCTGGCTTATAAAGATTGTATTTTGAGGACAGCAACAGGAAGTTTCTTATCCTTGGAGTGCTTTTAAATGCAAGTTCAGGCCTAGCAGATATCATATCCCTGGGTCTCCGCTGCTGGATGAGAACATATCTTCCTTCAGCAGCTGCTTCTGGCTGACTCATTTTCAGCCCAGGCTCTGTCCACCCCTCTGGAAGCACCACTTCTCCCACTGGCCAGAGAGAGGAGACCAGTGCTAACTTCGCTGAATACTTCTATTGTAATGGAAGGAAACAAATACAACCCAGAACATCCTATCCCTCTGGTGCATAGGATTCTTCTCTTTACCTTATTTATCTCATTTGAAAACACAAGAGTTTTGGTAGTACAGTGCATTACCAGATCCACAATCTGCGGAATACAGAATAATGCCAAAGAAACCCTTCTACCAAAGCACAAAATTCTTATTTCAGCACTGGAGTCCCACCCAGGATATGGTCAAGATTTATAGCCCAGTTAGAAGTTAACATCTGCATACAGAGGTCAATACCCCAATAAAATGTTTGCTGGACAGCCTTCCACAGGAGCATTCTACCCATGATTTTTCAAAACCAAACCTATCTCAAAAGTAGATTTTTCTTTCCTGTCAGGCAAATACAACTTAGCCTCACAAATCATTCCCAAACACCTCTGTGACAGCATAGCACAGTCCTGTAGATTATCCCCACTATCACATTACCTTTAAATTAGTTAATTTTTAAAAACACTCCAGTGTTTGTGTTTATTTGTGATATTAGGTATATAGTTTTCCATGTATATGCATATCTTGTGTACATATGTATGCATTTATATGTGTGTATATGTACACACACAGTTTTCTGTATTTTGGACATGCCAGGGAGTGAAGATGAAGAAAGGAATAGAGTTACTGAGTATCGTGGGCTGGACTTCCTTCATGTGCATGAAGGCACCACCTCTATCCCCAAACATCCTGTGCAAATTGGATTTGGTGGAAAAGATGAGAGCTTGGACAGAGACAACAGCCCAAGCAGCACCTCTAAGAGTCCCATTTGCTACACAAGCATGCCAGAACTCCTCTGATCATTTCATCAGGGTGGAGGTGTGGAAGATCTGCACAAGAGTGGCACAATTGCCCTGGGGACAGCAGTGAGACCAGTCTGTCTGCCTGAAACACCAGAGCTTCATGGCAAATGTAGTACTGGTGCCTGTAACAAGGTTAGGCAGTGGCATAGTTGCCCAGGGAGGTGGTGGAGTCACCATGCCTGGAGATGTTCAAGACAATCGGAGATGTGGCACTGAGGGACATGGCTCAGTGGGCATGGTGGGGATCGGCTGGGGTTGGACTTGATCATCTTAGTGTTCTTTTCCAGCCTTGATGATTGTGCTTCCATGATTCTGAGGTGTGTGAGAGAGTCTATCCCAAGTAAATTTCTGAGCTGTTATTTGGAGAGTGTCTGGAAACAAGAAGCTAGAGTCTAAAAAGTGCAATATCTACAGCCTTTGTCCATCATCACCAGTTGGTGCATCCTGCTGGGACCATTTTTTTTCTTGCAGTGGTGATACTTAATGGTCCTGAGCATCTAAATGCTTATGTCATACTGAAAACTGACTAACAGTTGGAGTCTGTCCCTTTCTGAGGCATATGAGACAAGTAAGATGATGAATGATATGAAGAGTTAGGTGTTCTTAAATTCTCCTGATGGTGTAAATACCCTTTTATAATATGAGAGACCTTACTTTATATAATAATAATCATTCCTGTGCAAGGTTTAGTACTTGTCAAGATTTTGCTAATTTATGTTGCTTCATTCTCTCTTTTAGATATTAAGGCTTTGCTAGATCTACTGATCTTCAACCAAATCTGACACAGGTGGTTTGCACCATGTTTTGTGTTTAGATTCATCTTCAGATGTCAAATGCTCTCTCTGCTCAGCAGCAGCTGAGCTTAAGTCCTTTCTTACATGGATTCTGTTTTTTCGTGTGTAAGTGAGTAGTCAAAACTAGTCAGGTCAGAATGCTGTCTACAGCAGTGTTTTCAGACTGCATTTTGCAAAGCAAAAGATTCCAGGGAAATTATAACATCAAGGACACTTTGGCTTTGTTTTTGTTTTTGTTTTTCCCAGAAACTTCATGCAAGAATAATTCTGCATCCACTCTGACAAGGAGGGCAGTCAACATGGGAGATCACTCTTTGTCAGATTCATTACTTTAGAAGGACTTAACCGCAGCTCAGGAAAAATCTATTTTTTCAGTACTAGGTCAGGAAATTTAAAAAGAGCTTTAGAAACTTGCTGAGTGGAGGGACACTTGCATGTCTAGAGCAGGCCAGGGGACAGAAGGGACACAATTCACTCCAGGACAGTGCTGCAGGCTGCTAGGAGCATGCTGAGGACAGTCATTGCCAGTGGGAGTTCTTGGCCAGTTCTCAAATGTCAGTCCAGAGATGATGGTGATGACTATGTCTACGCTCATGTGTCCACTTGTATGTGCACATCTTGACTTAGAAGTAATTTTGTCATGTAAATAAAAACCTGTCCAGATCTATTCTTTTGAAAATAAGCTGGTAAGGGGAAACTCCAGTTGATAAAACAGAAAACAACACGAAACTTGTTCTGAACTCATCAACCTGAACTCTTCAATCTGTTAAGGATTTAAAACATTATGGGGCTTTGCAAGAAAGGACAATGTTATTTCTTTCAGCTGTAAGTCCTGCCCACCTTTTCCAAACATAAAGTTACTTCTCATTAGCTGAGGACAAAAGGATCAAAAATTAAAAGCAAAGCCATTGCCTAGTGTAAGCATGAGTGATTCTATACTTCCTACTGAAAGACTTTTGAGAAGGTCTGTGTCTCCACAGAACACTTTGACCACTGTAGTTTTCACTACAGTAGCCCTGATTCCTTGGTTAATTTTCACAAAAAAAAAAAAAAAGAACAAAGCAGACCAAAAAAGAGTGTAGCTGTTGCCTGATATTAAGTCTGTTAGCACCTTGAATATCTAAAGCTGCTTAAGACAAAACATGGTCTGTAGAAATTCACAGCTAGGTAGAAATATGACACTTCAGAAGAAAATCTTGCATTTTCTTCGAATACAAATGAAAAAATTCTTGGATTTTTTTTTTTCCTGAAGTGACTGCAGCCTTGAATCCACAAGCAGTATTGATTTACACTGAGATGGTTGCACCAGTTCTGCCTCAGCTGTCCATCCACGTACCTAGGCACAGCTGAGGCAGCTCAGCTTCTTCTGCAGGCAGCTGCTCTACCATGGCAGCACAGAGATTTAAGGCAAGCAGAAACCTGTGCTGATTTACCCTCTGGTCTGCACGCTGTGGTGGAGCAGCAACTGCTTTGTGAGCAGCTGTCTTTTCTCTGGGGTGGTTTGGTGGCATTCAGAGAGTGATGGGAGCTCTCCTAGCCATCCTCACACACAGGTCAGGCCCCGGAGTTGAAAATCATTAAAGGGCTTTGGGCCACCTTGCCTTTTAGAGTCTTAGTTCTTTAGAAATTAGGAACTCCCAGCATGCTAAGCAATGAAATTTAAGCCTATGCAGCTCTATCTTTACAAGTACTTAAGTTAGATTGACAACATATTGAGTGGAGGCACACAGATGTTGTTTTTGAAAGTAAGGCTTAGATTCCTGAGTTTCTGCTGTGCCTTGATAGATCACGGATTCATTTGTAACACGTTAAATTCAATTGACTAACAATTGGTATTTAAATGTATTCCTGGCTTTAAAATTAAAACAAAGATTCAGATTAAGTTATTTATTTCAACTATCTTCTCCTCTGGGTCATAAAGAATCTTAACTTCGGACATTTTTTATTTTGGGAAAAGATGTATTTGAGAACATTTATAAAGAGTATCTGCAGTAGGAGAGACTGTTTTCTTGTGTTTTGTTTTTTAAAATTATCAAGTAGACTTCAGTTTAACTTTGACCAGCAAGAAGGAAGTAAACCTGCCAAAGAAAACTGCTCTCAGCAGTTCGGGAGAATAAAACTTGAGTCAGGGAAACAATACTGTCAAAAAATGCTTAAAGCTTCAGAATCAATACTAAGTGAATATCTTTCTCTGCAGGTCTGTTGAGGTTTTTTTTTTTTTCAGTACTGATTCATAGAGTTAGCTGCACCATATAAAAGGCCCCATCAAAACATCAGGCATCTAAGAATGGGTGTCAGGCTTCCCTGCTCAATTTTACCCTCCAAAAAAAAATTGAGCTGAGATTTAAAAATCATACCCTAAAGTGTATGGTGGAATTGGACCAAATAGTCTTTTCCTTTTGCTGATTTCAACGTCAGATCCCACATTATTATTGCATATGTTGCTTGTTATTTCTTTCTTCACTAATCCTTTCAGAAGCTTTGGATTGTTTTACTTGCATATATGATTTCAGAGAATCCTCTCCAAAAGGGTATAGTGGCTTAATGTCCCACACCAATTTTAAAATTGATTATAGCTGTTTAGCAGCTAATATTCCACACACTCTCAGAGAAATGTTTCCATGAGCTTATAAATCATGCTAGCATTTTTAAACAGTTGAACATATAAGAATAAAACTATATGCAATAAACCTTAGGGAAATAATAAAAAAAAAAGTAAGAAACAACGGCAACAAAGAGATTTGGCAAATGTGAGAAAAACAAGATCAGAGGAATACTGGGGCAGAAGTTTGAAAAGTTGCTACCCTCAACTGTGACCTCCCTTCCTGTGCCAGGAGTTACTGCATTTACCATAGAGTCAGCAAAAAAGAATGCATATTTCAGCCAATTCAATAGAAAATACGGTGTCTTATTTTAAGGAGCACAAAAATGGTTTTTCACTACTATGCCAGATTTTGCTCTAAAGCAGGTCAGGGTGTGACTTGAATTTCCTTCTGCTGGCATTGTAGGGTGGAGGAGAAGACAGGACTGTGGACTCTGCTCAAGAAGCAAAAGGCACTGAAGTGGGAAAACGCTCAGTGACATTTTGCCAGGACTCATCTCCAGCTGTGCTGTAACTCTGCTTCAGCAGGATCAGGGTCAGGTTCATGGAGACGCATGGCTGGTGCACGTGGCATTGTCTGCTGTCAGTGAATGCACTCCTGAAGATGCACAGAGGAGTCGCTATGGTGAAAATTCAGTCTCCAGGCCTCCTCCTCTCCGAACAAAACCTCAGCCACCTGGGGCAAGTTGAGGAAGCTGGGAAGGGCTGATGGCCACTCCTTGCAACCATCCAGACAGCCTCCAAATTTTGCTCTTGATGCCTGAGGAGGGAATTTCCACTGCCATTTGCTAACAGGAAGTGGAAACAGTGGCTCCCACCCCTCAACAATCACTTTGATCTTTAAAAGGCAACACATCTGGCGTAAGCACAAGTGGCTTCTCAACTGCTGTGGGCCAGCAGCTGATGGGCTGCAGCCAGCCTTCCCCATTTCCCGTGGGCAGGAGCTTTTGGCCAGCAGCTGAGATTATGAGAGGACATGAGGTGGCAGGACTCCCATGCTCTGATGTGACACGGAGAGTTGACAGGGAGTGCCCTGCATCCTGTGTCTCCTGGTGCCTGGGCTATGAATGTCATGAATGTCTGGGGCTGCAGCCACCAGCCTGCACAGGTGCAGGTAAGGATGGAGCACTGGCCACCCACCAGGTGTTCCTGGTCTTTTTCAAACACCACTATGCTGTGCAGATCTGCAAAGGTTTATAATAGCATTGGAGAAAAATAATTATGAGTAGCACACATCAGCAATGCCATTTAAAGAAGAGTACCAGCTATAACTTTTACTACCATATTAAGGGTGAAGTTCTAACTTCCAGCTAAGTTGGAAACTACTCAGTAAGATTAATACTTACAAATGTTTCTCTTTCCCTTCTTAATTCCCTTGTCTAGATTTGCTGAACAATGATGTGATAGTTTACTGCCTATCGCTTCATTATTCTTTCTTTTTCCTAGCTCTCCCAAATGAAGTGTTTATGATCTCCAGGCTCTCCTGTACATCCTGATTAATTTTTACGTAAGTTGAAGTTAGTAATCTTTTCTCACTCTGTATTCCAGTTGCCACAAACAGTCAAGACTGTAGGACTGGTTTCTCTGCAAAACCATCTCCCTTTGCATCTTCCTTTGCATGATCTGCCATGTTCAGTTTTTAGAGAGCACTGTGAATTTATATGGGTTGTCTCTCTCACTTGTATGTACACTTGGGATGTCACAGCCATGTGGAGATAAAGGGTGAGGTTCACTAGGGGGAAGATGAATGCACAGTGATCAAACCTGCTTGTCATGGACTGCTGTGGAGAATTCAGCTTATCTCCTGAACAAGGAGACATTGACCATGAATCATGAAAAGCTCACAAAAACTCATTGTAATTGAAATGAGCCCAGAATAATTTTGCTCTTTTAAAGTAGTTCTGTTTCAGGAAAATGCACTTTGCCAATGCTTCTACAGAAGCTAAAGGAAAATGGTATCAAAATTCTGGTAAAGTTCCGTTTTCTTATCTGTGCTGTGCAGCTGACATTTAATAATTGTTGAGCAAGTTGATCCTCCTTTGTTCATAGCAAATGCATAGGACATGAATTTAATATCCATTGATTATCAATAGATACTTATCATGTAACTTTTTCTGAAAAAGTCTCATTTTGCAGGTCATCTCAGAAGCGTTAGGAGCTACCATAATCTTTCTTTACATTTTCTGCAGCCTTCCTAACCGAGAGGGAGCAGAGCTGAGCCTGTTTCCTCACTGATTGATAAACTTTTCTCACATGGGAATGACAAACAGCTGACAGCGAGTACCTTGTTTGCTCACAAGTTTTAGTCTTGGACATTCTTGTAAGTGGAAATCAAGCTATTTCTGTAGGAGTACATAAGAATGAAAATAGCTGCTTGATGTCAGAAGAGAAGAAGAAGAGATGAATTTTACAACATATTTTTATGTACCATTGTGGAGACAAAGAGATACCCAATGAGCAGAGTAATAGATAGTTTTCTGGACAAAATTATTGTAATCACTGTTACCCCTCTAGCTTCTTGCATTGCTTCAAGGAACTGATAGGCTTCTCTTTGAGTAAAAACGTCCTATAACTTTGATGGATCCAGGACCCTGGACGTGTTCAAGACTCGGTTGGATGGGGTCCTGGGCAACCTGATCTAGTACCTAATCTGGAGGTTGGTGGCCCTGCCTGTGGCAGGGGAGTTGGAACTTGATGATCCTTGGGGTCCCTTCCGACCTGGGCCCTTCTATGATTCTGTGATTCTTCCATGCATTCTACATCAATGTCATCCCTGATGACTAAAATGATGACAATAGAGTTATCAGCCTCACAGGAAGGCAAAATACTGGAAACAATTAACACGTGCTTTTATAGACCTAGCTTAGGTTATTCCACCAGCTCTATTCAGTACAACAAAATAAGGAACCTCCCTGAAGTGTCTGATTACCTGCAAGTACAAAGTAGTTTAGGCAGATGCCATTGAGCAACTGATCTGATTCTGCAGTGTATGTGAGCTTCTTTTTCCTCAGTCCTGGGTAAGATATTCTTCTTTTCATGCTTACTGAAGGGCAAGGCATGATGTAAATTTGCATACTATCACACTTTGCAACAATCACCTGTAAATCCAGATCCAGTGGTCTACTTCTACATGAGTAGGGCTCCAAGATCTGGTCTTAAATGGTAGAGGTCCATGGAATTCAGAACTCATGCAGCGTGGTTAACTTCTATTCTCTCCTCCTGCTCTGTGTGTTTCTACTGCAGGACTTCTGGAGACCTAGGCTGAGAGGGATGTCAGTGGCAAAGGGTTAGCTGCTGGTCTCCATGTGACACCTGCCTGCGTGGCATAAAAAAATAAAGTTCTCAGAAGTGTGCCATATGCAGGGTAGCTCATGTTGGGAAGGAAAAGAGTAACAGTAAGAAATTAGACTGGGAAGAAACAAAGCATGAGGAAGTGTACACACCTTGGCCCACAATACTCCATTAATGTTACCTCTATTTGAGGGTGTGGATATAGTTATCACTGCAGTTCTTTGGATGAAGGAAGCAAGCACCATTCAAGCCAAGAGCCATAATCTCATGTTTGATGACCCACAGCAGGACAGCTTTGTCTCCTGGATATTTCGTTGTCACACCATTTTCTTTCTCTCCATCTCTTTCACTTGCCTGCCCTGCCTCTCATGCTCCCTTAGCCTAGTTTGTTTGATTTATTGCAGAGTCACTGGGGAAGCTCAAGTTACAGCTTTGAAGTACGCAGTGACTTCAGGGTCCTTGGCATGCACACACTTCCCCTGCCTAAGCCACATCAGGCCTTGCCCACTCTCAGAGAGGCCCTTCTTCTGAGCAAGGGAGCAGACTTCTACAGCTTGATCTTTGCAAACAAACTCTGGATCAACCCAGCAGGATTTGGAGGGCTATTTGCATTTTGTATTTTATATTTTTGTGTGTGTGTGCAAGGCATGCACATTATCTGGCTCTGAAGTATGCAAATTATTAGCGAGAAAAGTAAACAATCATTAAAATACCCCCAGAGCTACCGATAGATTGTAGTTGGATAGGTGGACAGCTACACAAAGTTGTCTCATTAACATACTGAGTAGTATAAAGAAGATTTTTACCATATAAAGCAGCAAGTAAAATCCTGCTTTGGAAATTTTGCATCTGTACTGATGGGCCTGTTTATTTTCAAATTTGCAGGTGTTTATTTCCAGTAAGGTTTTCTTATTCATTTTCCGTGTATGTGAGTGTTTCATTGGACTCTCAGAAAACCAGAAGAAAGAAATGCAAAGTGTTAGGATACGCAAACCATCAGAGTTATATTACAAGAGATTTGGACAACACTGTACAGCAAGCATAGAATTAGCAATATCTAATGCATTTTCGCTGTTGTAAATTTTTCTTATTTTCTTTGCTATTTACATGCACAGGCAAAGCTTTCACCATCTATGGTGAGACCCTGATAACTTTACTCCCAACAAGCTGTATACAAGAGTGTTACACTGTCTCTTCAGTTCGTATGTGTGGATGTTTTCTTGACCCATGAACATATCTACAGGTTATACTGACACATGCAAGTTCTACCTTGCTATGAAAAAAGAAGTATGTTTTTAGGCTTCTGTTTATTTGCTTTTAAGCTGTTGAGGTAGATGGAGTTTAACAGGAAGAGAAGCCACATAAGATGAAAGGCCTGCAAACACATACTTGCTTTTCCAACTCATTGATATTGAACCTCATGTTCTTCTCTGGAAATCCTCTCTCGAATGTTTAAAAACTTTATCCATATTTTTCTACTCTTTGTTATAGCAATCAAAATGATTTTGAGGAGAAAATTATCTCTGCTGATGCTCATCTCAAAAGCAGAAACATGATTAGCACTGCTTTGTTCCATTCAAAGGCCATTCATGTGATACCCAAGACCACTGCAAGCTTGACTACAGCAAACCTCAGGCTGGGTCTGATCCATGTTGAGCAGAAGGGGTAAGTGTGGAAGTGTGTCTGAGTGCAAGAAATCTATCCTGCCTTAGTAACAAGTACAAATCGCTTACTTTCATGTAATACAGGTTTGAATATACAATTGAATATACAATTTTTAAGACTTTTTCCACTGAAAAACATGAGAGAAAGGGAAAATACTTACAAACATGGACTAAACTTTGTCCCTTCCAGCCAAATTATCAATGCCTCCTTGAATATTTATTTCTTGTGTGTAGAAACTGCGGAAGGAGTGCCACAAACAGCAACATCCAACGTCAGACTTGAAAGTCTAAAATCTGCACAATGCCTTCATACCAGCTCAGAGTGCTTGAACTTGTTGAAAGATCTCAGAGGTTGTTGAGATCCCAACAACCACATCCAGAAGGAACCAGTCTGCTCTCCAGCTCGTGTGTTGTAAATCTGCTCTGTCTATGGGAGACCTCGTCTAAAATGGGATTTACAAATGCCCAGCTTTCTGGTTGTTTGAATTTGCCAGGGAATACTTTACAATTAGGAAATTTTTACTGGAAAAAAATGGGGTTTTAAAAATGATGAGATACTGGAACAAGCAAATGTATGACACTCACTTTGAGGTAACATTGCTACAGTAGCAGTAAGCTTCTGTGGGAAACTCCAGACAGCTCAAGTTTAGGAAAAAAGCGCATTTTTTGTGTCCCAGTACATCTCTTCAATTTGAAATAGACATGATGGTACAGGCACAAGTCTGGCACTGATTTTTCTGATGGAAACCCACAGAGCATCTGGCCTCTGGGACAACCCATAGGAGAAAAATGAGTTGGCACGTACATACCCTCATACCTGGTGTGCAAAGATATTGATGCTAGAGGCATGCAGCTGATGCCTCTGAGAGTAGGCTTCTGAGCCTTTAAACATTAATCATGCCCTGTGCCTTTAATTACTGACATTCAGCCCAGCTGTGTGTCTGCAGGACCCATTCCAAATGAGTGCAGGAAATTATGAAATGGGCTATATAACTTCTCTGCACAGCAGTCTGAGTGCCCTGGCCACTTTTGGTGTCTGTGTAACCTCTTGCATTTCCTCTGATTATATCAGGTGAATTAAATGTGGAGACCAGCCAGTACAGCAAGCTGAAACGTAGTAAACCCACAAAGAAAGCACTTGGATACCAGAGTAGAACAAAAAGGTGAATAATGAGGGCTGGTGGGATACCTGTTGTTTGTCTTCAAGACAAGTTTGTTCCTGGAAAATATTTTTCTTTCTTTTTCAAAAATAAGCTGTTGGTCTTACTGTTGGTATTACTCCATGAAACTGTGTCTGTTTTTACAATGAAAATCAGTAAAGATATCATCTGGTCCTGTTTCACAGAATTATAGAATCATTACAGCTGGAAGGGACCTCTAGAGGCCATTTGGTCCGACCCCCCCGCAACGAACAGGGACCTGTTCAACCTTCAGAATCTACAGATCTTGAAACTTGTCTTCTGTGGTAAGTGACTCTATTGTTAAAACAGTTCTGATTATTTGTAATTATCTTCTGAAGTGCACAACAGTTCATTGTGTGTGAACCCACATATAATTCGTAACAAAGCTCCCCTGGCACGTCCTGCCCAGCCTGGTGCCGCGACGTCCCTCTCTGTGCCTTCCTCCAGGGGCAAACAGAAGGAAACCTGTGGGCTGCTCTCACTCCTGCTGCCCAGATGGGATCCCCGTGCCAAAAGGCTGTAGGACAGAAGCCGTTTTTACTGAGGGAAAGCATGTGGTATTAATGAGATGTGCAGTAATGCATTTTCTGTTCCAAACCTATCCCAGAGGGAGGTGCTTCAGGAATTAGTGGAAAGCAAAACACTGGTTATCTTGTTAAAATTGCATTTACGGTACTTCTTATCAGGATTTAAAAATATGAAAGATATTTATATTTCTAGGTTGTATTATATTTCATTCTGTGAAGTGTTTGTACTCTTAAAATCTACCTGCTAAACCAAAAGGCAAAAGCTGACAAAGAGGAGAAAAGCTTTTAACCACCAAGACTTTGTCCTCATGTGCTGGGCAGGGCTGCAAAGAGGCAAGAAGGATTATTCCCCTAGCTGAAGAGAAGCACTGGTTAGTCCATTTGGAGGGCACAGCCCCGCATTTCTGCAGTACTCCAGAACTGTTACCAGGTTGGCTGTGTCAGCAAGGCAGGGAATGAGAGAGGCACACATCTTAGCTCCCTGCAAATTTCTGTCATTTCCATGGGCAATTTCATATCCTCTGTAATACCAGGTAAGACAACATCTAAAAGCATGCCCCGAAGCCTTAACAAATTTTAGAGGACTTTTTTCCCATTCTTTGCTGTTGTTATCAGGCTTCAGGTTGGGGGAAGAAAGTATAAAAGGGTTTTTTTGTTGTTTTTTTTTGTAATTAGACATCTTACCAAGACTTTTCAACTGGACTCTTTTGGAAGTATACTACTTGCAAAGGTAGTATGCAGGAATGCAGGGAATATTCACTGGTCTGTCCAAAGGAGAAATCTGTCAAAAAACAACCTTTTCATGCAGATGGAAACAGTTTTATTCTGTGAGAGGACGCAGAGGCCCAGGGGCATTCTCAGTAACAGGAAAATTACTTGCAGTCAGTCAGACAAGCTGTCTGACTCAGGTAATCTACAGTTCATCAGGTCACTTGGTTGAAACTGAAGTCCAGGGTGAGACACTCTGTTCAGATGAAGGGGATTGCAATGGTTTTGTGTGTGTGTGCGTGAGTATGTGTGTGTGAGAATCTGAGGTTATTTGCTGTATGTGTGCTAAGGTGTCTGCAAAGCTTTTGGACAGCGGCAGGGCAAACTCAGGAACAAAGCAGACATTTCATTCATCAATTTACTTTACAGGGAGAAAAAAAGGAAAAAGTATGTCAGGAGAGAAGACACAGATGTTCTATATTAAAAACCAAAGGAATTGGGAGAAATATTCTTTTAGCGGATAGGCCAGTATCAAAGTACGTAACAGAGTGGGATCCAAATGCCTACCGGTGAACAAAGTCACCAAAAACCTCTCCTAAGAAGGCTGAGGTGTATTTAGCATTCTTTTTGGTGGTCACCAGTGGATGTCCCAGTGTTTCCTCATTAACAGGAAGGAGTCACCTTGCTTTTGCTTGACTCCAATGGAAACCCAAACTGTAGACTATCCCTGCCCGGAGATATTGAGTGAAGATCAAACAAATGGGAAGAGTTTTGTCCCTATTGCTGTCCTATGCTGAGGTCTCTTGATGTCATCTTGTCTACAAGATGGCGACTTGTACAGATTTTGAAACAAAGAAAACCGTATGCGTCCATTTTAAACATCATATTAAGCTGGGCTGGAAAATACTCTCTTGCAGAGCAACCAGCACAGCCATCTTCTTCACCAACAATGAAGGATATGATGTGCCCTCAGCAGTGCCCAGCGGCATGCCACCCTTTGGGGCTGGTGCTGGGCTTTTCTGGTAGCACAGCACAGCACAGTGGTCTGCGTATGAAGAGGGCAGGTCCTTAGGCTGAGCAATTTTTCTCACCATTCTCTTCCCATCAGGCAGTCTCTGTGTACTGCCGCCTACAGAAAAGTTTGACAGATCTGTGGTTAATGCCCACATGTGCTTCTGATTATCTCTTCCTCCTCCTCCTCCCCCCTCTGTTGGGAGTTGTGGCTTGTGTGCAGCTCAGAGGGCAGTGGGGGGAAGCAAAGGGCTGCTTTGGTGACCTGCTGAGTGTCTCCAGTTGACCTGGCTGTGACCACTAAGCAGTTCTTCTAACTTTGTAACTTGTATGTGAACTCCAAGCACTTCTTCCTGGGCAGGAGATCATCCACAGGAGAAAAAAATATGGCTGTAGTAACCTTAGCATCTCTTTAATCATCTCCAATTGCATATTCAGAGAGCCATGGGAGCTTAAGCCCCAGCTCACAGACCACTGGTTTGGGCATCACTGGGATCGCAGCCCTAAGCTTGAGCATGGGTCCTCTTCCCACTTGCAGAGCTGAGACTGTGGTTCAACATGGCATCAGGAACATACCAGTCTCATCATGTTTTCAAAACTTCCTAAGTACCTCCTGGGGCGCCTTTATTTTCTCCTGCGTATCTGTGAAGTCTCCACATCACAGTTTGCTGTGGACAGCCTGCTCACCACTGTGGTTATTGCCAGGCAGGAAGGACCACAAGACGCCCAAATTTAAAAAAAA